>CM064880.1:70470929-70890929 GCA_003313485.2 Penstemon barbatus
TCATGGTTCATGTTTTAATGCTGTCTGTTGCTATATTGTTTGCATTGCTATGTGTGCAGGCATTATCTTTTGGACTTGATGAGAATCACTCCTCGTGATGCCAACTATACTGGATCAGGTTCCAGATTTTGCATTTTGAGACCTGAGCTAATAACAGCTTTTTGCCATGTGAGATTTATCTTCTTACGTATCAGTGTAGATTTTAACCATCATGGATATATCAAACTCTTATGCCTTCCTTGTTATCACATGAAAAGGCTGAAGGTGCTGAAAAATCAAAATGTGGGTGTGAATCAGGAGAAATTCCAGTTGCCTCTGATTCTTTGAATGTTAATAATGCTGAAGAAGAGGTGAGACCAGCGGAAAATACTGCATTAGCAGGTGACACAAAGGTACAAGTTTTTCTGAGAATATTCGGGATGCATGTCACATGAACATTGCTTTTGCCAAATGGGTTGCTCATCTTGGCTCTTGTCCTATTAAAGATAATTGATCTCAATCCAGATTAACTTATCTTCTCATAACAGTGATGGGCTGTGTAAAATTTGCACACTAGGGTTGACAGGTTGACTGATCCGTTAATTTTCTTCTACTGTTGTTCAAGAGAGATAAATATATGTTTCTTCGAAAAGACTGTAGAGTTTACCTGTGCAATAGTACATATACTTTATGTTCATTGGATGACAATATATTTAATCTTTAATGCTAGTACCTGGTTTTTGTTGGATAGCAGAACATTACTTCTTTGTGTATGTACCTAGTTGAGTTTTTGCTCCACCTCTTTCTTGAGTCATATATGATTTTATGTGTTCGTCACAGGAAGCTGAAAAAGTTGAAAAAGAAAAGGTTCAAGACTGTGGAAGCAAAGAGATACTCTTCAATCCTAACGTTTATACTGAATTTAAGCTAGCTGGCAATCAAGAGGTACCTTTTTTAATATTTAGAACTTGTTCATTTCATCCTATATGTTTTAGGAACTGCTGTTAAACTTTTCTATCACATTTTCCAGGAGATAGCTGCAGATGAGCAAAATGTGCGTGAAGCAAGTCTTTATCTAAAAGATGTTGTACTGCCTAAATTCGTACAAGATCTTAGCACCCTCGAAGTTTCACCAATGGATGGACAAACTTTAACTGAAGCACTCCATGCACATGGGATTAACGTTCGTTATATTGGAAAAGTAAGAACAGGCTCTTGATGGGTTGTAATATACCTTTCTAAAACATTATTCCCTTGTATATTTTGTAGCTATTGGTATGGGAACTCAGGTCCGTGGAGTCAGGATGAAAAGCCTGGTTTATTTGTTATAATGACATGCTCATATGTGTTTTGCCACAGGTTGCTGAAGGGACTAAACACATGCCTCATTTGTGGGATCTTTGTTCGAATGAGATTGCTGTCAGATCTGCTAAGCATATTGTCAAGGTGACCAACAACTTGGCACTACATACATATATATATACACATATATATATATATGTATATATATATATATATATATATATATATATATATATATATATATATATATATATATATATATATATATATATATATATATATATAAGTGATGCCCTCTTTGATAGAAGTACTCACATGCAAACTAAAATTACATTTTGTTGGTAAAACTTCTGATCAATCGATGTCCCTTCCTACTGATTTAGGTAAATAAGATTGACTTGACTTTTCACATGAGATATGCTGGGAAACTTGCTAATTAATATCATTTCTTGCTGGCATCGGATCCTCAAACTATGAAATGTTAGCTCAGCGTTTGTTTTTTGATGGGAGTGTGTCAAGAACCTATCAAGTTGTTCCGTCTTGGCATTGTCATTGTTGACTTATTTGATAGAGCCTACCAACTTGTCGGAAACTGAACTGATATTTGCAATGCATCTAAAATAACCATTTACATCGATGGAAACCGGTTCCTACCGGTTCACTAACACTTTAAACCTAGATATCTTCACCCATAACTTCTCGTGGTTGTGTATTATCTTTATTTGTGTATTCTGATATACTGTTAGATGCATAAACTAGAAGATCTTTGTTTTTGAGATATTCTGTTGTTGTGAGTTTCTTTCTAGAGGACAATTTTTCACATTTTCATTTTGTGTTAGATATACTAATACCCCACCCTGTCATTGCCTTTGGGTTCCGAACTCCATATGGGGATCTTTACTTGATCCCTTTGTGGGTGCAACTTTTTTTCTCATTCACAATTGATAATTTGTTCTCACTCAAGGATTCATGAGTTTTTCTTTATTCAATATTTTGGTCCCTTCGTGTAAGTCAGGTGTTCGGTGTGGAACGGGGGGGGGGGGGGGGGGGGGGGGCTCTGGGGTTTGGAGCTGTTAACAGCTGGTTTATGTTAATTTTTTGTTTGTTGTCTCTTTTAGACAATAGGTGCTAGCATGATGTCATTTTCTTTTGATGAGTTATGATTTAGATGTCTTTCGTGGATTTATCTGTAAGATTGTTATTATCTGGCTTTTTCGATTTGTGCAAAGTTTGCCTATTTAAGGCCCATTTTTTCTATATATGCAGGACATCTTAAGAGATACAGAAGATCATGACATTGGGCATGCAATTTCACATTTTTTGAACTGTTTATTGGGAAAAATTAATGTTGTTTCTGCTAAAGGTCATACGAACAGCTCACAGTCCAAAAACCAAAAAAAGGTAAATATAAGTTGATTATGTATCTTGCAACAACTGTTAATGTCATCATTATCTTATATCTCATGTTAATGTTCTGGTTGGTGTTACAGATAAAGTTTTCAATTCATAAATGCAGTCAAACATAGATAATAGTGATTTTATCATGTTAAATTTCATGCATGATTATCTTGGAATTCTAGAATGACTCATTATATTATTGCTGTCTTAGTTTGCTTCATTTTGATTTTCTTTTTTTTCACGTAATGTTAATACTACCTCCTGTAATCCTGCAATACATGGTATGCGTATTTTACAGGTTCATTCAGGCCATCATGCTTCGGGGAAGTCTTCCAAGGGACAAGCTAAATCAAGAAATGGAGGATATTCAAGGAAGAAGCACTCCTTGTATTTGAGTATTACCTCCCAAAATTTGTGGTCTGACATTCAGGAATTTGCGAAACTCAAATACCAGGTTTCTTGTGTTTAATTTTACCTTTTTTGTGTGTGCGTCTTGCTTGCATATTTAACTTGTTGGTTTGTACCTTCTGCAGTTTGAGTTGCCGGAAGATGCGCGGGAGCGGGTGAAGAAAATATCAGTTATCCGAAATCTTTGCCAAAAGGTAATTTATGCTGGGATTACTCAAGAATATTACATCAACCCACCCCCCCCAACTCCCCCACCCCCAAAAGAAAGAAGAAAAATTAGAAGCGAAAAAGGTACCTTTTTTTAATACTATACTTATATATTTGTGTTGTGTGTATTTTATGCTACTTTTTTTTTTTTTTTTTTTTTGAGAAAATGCTACTTTCTTTTAAGGTGTAAGGTTATGCAAGTTAAAATATGATGTAAAATGTAAAACAGTTCTCTAGTGATGTTCCTTTAAATGGTTTACTTGACATTCAAACTTTTAGTGTGTGTATAGTACCCTAGTGGCTGTTTTCGTGCCACTTGATGTTTGTTTGACTTTAAAGTTACCTTTGGCTTTCATACCTGCTTATATTTTTAATTGCTTGAGTTTCAATTATATATTACTTCATTTGGCCATTTTCTATTTGCTTGTGTATACACAAATATCGCCGAACTGCTAAGCCCTGAGACTCTAAGAATTAATGTTCTTGTGGCTTGTCAAGTAACTTCATCTTCTATTTGCTTGGGCATGTAATACTTAATTGTTATTATAGTGGCATAACATGTTTTAGAACCGGATAAAAAGGTATTTTCAGCACAAGATGAAATCTCTCCCCGCCATTCGAAACAACTGAAAGAGATTCTTTCTTTATGTATGACCTGCTATACAAAAACCAGTTCTTTCATGCTAATTTTAGCTTCTTGTTCACTTTCTTTTACCAATTATATTGTGTTGATCTACTTTCATCTGTTACATGGTTTGCACTTTTAGCTGTATTATCCTTTTACACCCCTCCTTTGGCTTATAGTCTAGAATTATGACTACTCTGTATTCCAAACCATATAGTTTTTTTATTCTTTTTTGTCTACTGTTAATTTGTAGCCCTTTTTTTGGTTGTATATGCCGCAATTTCATAACTTCCTGCTTCTGAGGTTTCATTTTATGCTCAAAAGTAAGTATTTACTTTAAGAATATAGTATATTGGATTAAGGTTGTCCTCCTTTTTGAGGATGGATATTTGTCCTTGAATTATAATCTTGCATTCAGAAAAAGAAGATGAATAACTTATTGCTAGTTCTATTGCACTCTTTTGCTGAACACGATTGTACAACTTGATTGTTAGAATGAATATCTATCTGTCCCGTTAACAGGTCGGTATCACTATTGCTGCTCGCAAGTTTGATTTCGATGCTGCGGCACCTTTCCAAGTTTCAGATATAATGAATGTCCAACCAGTAGTGAAGCATTCCATCCCAGTTTGTTCAGAAGCCAAGGATCTTGTTGAAACTGGAAAAGTTCAATTAGCTGAGGTATGCATTACTTGACTTGTTTTGAGAAAGCAAATTCATTTCTATTACTCATAAGCATATGCATATATTCCTAGATTGACATCAATCATTTTGAGTTAAACTATGCGACTTAAAAGTTATTGAGTCAACTATATATGTCTCTACCTTTAGCTCCGAATTTTCTTCGTAGGACTTTCGACGACGAGGTAGAAACATTTTTGTATTATTCATAAAGGTTATTGAGTCAATAACCATTTTGCATTTTTATGATGCAATAAATAAAATTAAGATGGGCTCTAAAGATAAAGGGAATATCACACTATACATCTGATACTTATGGCTAAGCAAGAGCTTCTATCCATTTAACTATGATGAAAAGTATAAAATTCGTTCATTGATTTTCTCAGGGAATGCTTAATGAGGCATACACACTGTTTTCTGAAGCTTTTGCAATTCTCCAGCAGGTGCGATTATTAATGTGTAGTCATTGTTTGGTCTCTTTGTGCTTAATTTCTTTTTTAACAGATAACCAACTTTTGGACCAAAATTGCAGGTCACTGGTCCAATGCATCGAGAGGTTGCAACTTGTTGCCGGTAGTTGCACTAAAACTTATGTTTATTCTGCAGATCATATTGCTTTTCCAATATTTTGCATGCTACTGGCACTTTAATTGAATTGCTGCAGCAATTTTCCGAAACCTTGGCCTTAACATTACTGATGTAGTTAATATATGCATCTACTGAACATTGACCTTTTGATTTCCAGCTACTTAGCTATGGTCTTGTATCATGCTGGAGATATGGCTGGAGCTATAATGCAACAGCACAAGGAACTAATCATAAATGAACGCTGCCTTGGACTCGACCACCCAGACACTGCTCACAGGCACACAATCCTTTCTCTCTTCATTCTTACTTATTTAACATATTGTCATGTAGATCATTTCGAACTTCTTGCAAGCAAGTATATTTACTCTTATAAATCTATTATAGTATATAGTGATTAGTTGGCTGAAAATAGTATTGAGAGCTCTTGAATGGAATGAAATCTAATGGAACCACCTACAGCTCGATGATCGTGTTTTAGACTTAATATCATGTTTAATCATAAGATATAGTGATCTTTTGTCACCACATGTGCCCTTAAGATTTTGTTATGATCCCTAAAACATATTATTTACTGCAGTTATGGGAATATGGCTCTATTCTACCATGGTCTTAACCAAACAGAGCTTGCATTGCGTCATATGTCACGTGCATTGCTTCTGCTAAGTTTGTCATCTGGCCCAGATCACCCTGATGTTGCTGCTACTTTTATAAATGTTGCTATGATGTATCAAGATATTGGAAAAATGGACACAGCCCTTCGATATTTGCAAGAAGCCTTGAAAAAGAATGAGAGGCTACTAGGAGAGGAACATATTCAAACTGCTGTGTGCTATCATGCTTTGGCAATCGCATTTAACTGTATGGGTGCTTTCAAGCTTTCTCATCAGGTATGTCCCAACACTATATTTATGTTCTATGAACTTTTAAATATAATCTTGCCCTATAATCTTTCGTATGACAGCATGAAAAGAAAACCTATGATATTCTTGTAAAACAACTTGGAGAAGACGACTCTAGGACGAAGGATTCTCAAAACTGGATGAAAACATTTAAGATGCGCGAGTTGCAAGTAATATTCTATCCCAGTTACTCGATTTTGTTTTTGTTTCTCCATTAGTGTTTATGCTTTGTTTAACTAGTCATGGATACTATTGTCGATGATTTTCCATTTACTAAAGAAAAGCTGTTGTTTTTATTTGATAGATGAACGCACAAAAGCAGAAAGGTCAGACTTTAGATGCTGCTTCTGCTAAAAAGGCTATTGATCTATTAAAGGTACACTACATCTTTTATACTCGAGGTTCATGTACCTTGTTTTCACATATATTAAGTCACAAAATTAAAAATAGAGGAAATGGAATGATCCAGCCAGAATAGGAAGGTTTCAGGCTTTGGGTTGGACATTCGGTGATACAGAAACGTGTCGGATTTTGGTTGAGCGTATGGTACCCAACCAAATGGACTGGTTCGTAATTTATCGAACCAAAGTTACTGAATATAAGATTCCGGTTTTCAGCTGGTTTACCATACTGCACACCTCATCTTCCTTGGCTTGAAATAAATTATAATAAATCTTTAAGTGGGTTCATTACGATATATTTTAATTAACACTAATGTTTAAGAAGCTGTAAATTTTTTGGCATTTTACTTGAGTTATATACGTGGACGCCAGGCTCATCCGGACTTGATACAAGCATTTCAAGCTGCTGCTGTGGCAGGGGGTGCCGGTAGTAGTTCTGGGGCCAATGCAAACAAACCATTCATTAATGAATCCCTTCCTAGAGGTGGGGGGAGGGGTGTAGATGAAAGAGCAGCTAGAGCTGCTGCAGAAGTGCGTAAAAAAGCAGCAGCAAGAGGTCTTTTGATACGCCCACACGGTGTTCCTGTCCAGGCTACACCTCCACTTACCCAGCTCCTTAACATCATAAACTCAGGGATGACACCCGATGGCCAAAACAACGAGGCTACTGAAGCCAATGATCATTCTTCGAATGGAATGCCTGGCCCTGAAGTTGATCAGTCCAAACCTGGCACACAAGATCAGGCTCCTGTTGGATTAGGATCCGGTCTAGCTGCTTTGGATCCCAAGAAGCAGAAAACAAAAGCCAAAGCCGCTGCTTGAGATTCCGACCTGATTAGGGTGGAACTTACTCAGGAGGCTAGTTCTTTTTTGGTAGGTGTAGCTTTTCAAATTTAAAGAAGTATATATATAGGCTGTGAATGGAGCTTATATATCAGTGCAACTGTAATTTATTCTTTGAATTTATTATTGTGTTGTGGAGAATTTTGCTCCAGAGAGGATTTATTTATCATATATTCTCTGGTGTGAGATATATATGTATCTTTTTGACATGTTGCAGCCAACATTTGGAATGTGTTCTCCGTCGGAGACATTTTTTTTTTATTTAAACCAATAAATAAATTTGGGAGTCTTCCCATATTTTGCATTGTCTGGTAGTCTAATAATAGATTAATAGTATTTTTTCGGTTGTCGATTTTGGCCAATTCGGAGCTTCCTGGAACCTATTGGACCATTGGTTGATAAGATTACAATCTCGTATTACTAAATTTGAATGCGTCAAAATTGGTATTTTCTTGTATGTAATCATGAGCGGTAAATTTTGTAATATATATATAATTGTTTTTTTCATACCAAGGCAAAAGAGAATTGGTTACATAAGGGATATTATATGAATATCAGAACTCAATATAATGTGATAAAAAGAAAAAACTGTGACCAATCAATTCTATTCTACTTTCAAGTAAAATGTTATAATCCACAATATCTTTTTACCCTTTTATATGCACAAGCTAGTGTATGCACAATAGAAAGCCGCTCTTTAGCTAATAGACTCCAACTCAAACAAAACTCGAAAAGTTACTAAATTAAATTGTCCATACTTGTTTGATATGTGTAATAAAGTAAAGTTAAAGGAGTTTTTATGAACATGTTCAAGTTGATATTGGATAATTTGATTTGATTTTTAATCATGGACTAATAAACTAAAATTTTAAAAAGTATACGTCGAAGTGGACTTGTATTAGGACTCGATTCCTCTACTAACTTAGCAATATGTTGGTTGAGTTGGGGAATTAAGGCGATTAATCCTGATATTGTCACCTATGGGAGTTTGTTTAATGAATATTGAAAGAACTGTGATGTGGATGAAGCCCGACGACTCTTTCTCGAAGTCCCTTGCAAAGAGCATGATGTCGATACCTATACCACCATGTTATATAGGATGTTTATTATTTATTGGGGGCAGCTTTGTTGATGGATTGAAACTTTTCGAAGAGATGAAAGTTCAAAAAGTGACTCTTGATGTACATACATATAGTATCTTAGTGAAAGTTCAAGTCAGTTTTGTAATATTTTAAGCCAGTGAGAAAAATGAAATTTTTCCCAAAGGGATAAGTTTGCAATTTTAACCAATTTTTTGTGGATATTAATTTCTCATTAGTTAGGTTAGGTTTTTAATTACAAAAAAAATCAAAAGGAAATTGGGGATACACTATATATATGAAAGAGTAAATCATTTTAAATACATAAATATATTCAAAGTGATAAGTACACTGTCCTGGGCAATGTATTTATATTATATGAAGGTTTTCTAATATTTTGAACTCGTGTAGAAATTGAATTCCTTGAAGGGGTCAGCTCACAGTTTTAGCCAATTTTTTACGGATACTTAAAATCTTATAAAAACAAAAAAATTGTTCATAGGGGGTAAGTAAAATACCATCAAAAAATTTTTGTTTATGAATCAAGTCAGTTTTGTAATAATTTGAGCCAGTGAAAATATAATTTTTTTCTCCAAGTGGTAAGTTCATGGTTTTAACCAATTTTTTGCGGATACTAAAAATCAGTTAAAGTACAAAAATATATTCAAAGTGGTATGTACACAACCCTTTGCAATGTTTTCTTGTGTTATAAGTTGATTTTCTGATATTTTGAGCCCATGAAAAAAATTGAATTCCTCGAAGGGGAAAAGTCACAGTTTTGGCCAATTTTTTACGGATACTTGTAATCTTATAAAAATTAAAAAATTGTTCATAGGGGTAAGTACAAACCATCTACAGTTATTCATATGATTCAAGTCAGTTTTGTAATATTTTAAGCCATTGGGAAAATTAAAATTTTCTCCAAGGGTAATTCACAATTTTAACCATTTTTTTTGCGGATAATAATAATCAATTTAAATACAAAAATATATTCAAAGTGGTACTTACACAGCCCTGGGAAATATTTTTCTTATGTTATAATTCAGTTTTCTAAAATTTGGAGCCCGTGGAAAAATTGAATTCCTCAAATGAGCAAGCTCACAATTTTGGCCAATTATTTTACGGAGACTAAAAATCTAAGAAAAAAAAAGTGTTAATAGGGGTAAGTACAAACCCTCTACAATTTTTCGTATGATTCAAGTCAGTTTTGTAATATTTTGAGCCATTGGGAAAAATGAAATTTTCTCCAAGGGGTAAGTTCACAATTTTAACCAAGATTTTGCGGATACTAAAAGTAAGTTTAAATACAAAAATATATTCAAAGTAGTACGTATACAACCCTGGACAATATTTTTCTTATGTTATAATTCAGTTTTCTGAAATTTGGAGCCCGTGGAAAAATTGAATTCCTCAAAGGAGCAAGCTCACAATTTTGGCCAATTTTTTTACGGATACTGAAAATCTAAGAAAAAAAAGTGTTAATAGGGGTAAGTACAAACCCTCTACAATTTTTCGTATGATTCAAATCAGTTTTGTAATATTTTGAGCCATTGGGAAAAATGAAATTTTCTCCAAGGGGTAAGTTTACAATTTTAACCAAGATTTTGCGGATACTAAAAATAAGTTTGATCGAAATCTCCTTCAGGTTCAGCCGAAGAGATCGAAGCGAAGTCATCAATTCAACCATTCGCTCCTATATACAAAAATATATTCAAAGTAGTACGTATACAACCCTGGACAATATTTTTCTTATGTTATAAATTAGTAGCCCGTGGAATAATTGAAATCCTAGGAAGGACGAGCTCACAATTTTTGCCAATTTTTGACGGATATTGAAAATCTTATAAAAATAAAAAGTGTTCATATGGGTGATTACAAAACCCTCGACAATTTTTGTATGATTCAAGTCAATTTTGTAATATTTTTAGCCGTTAAAAAAGAGAAATTTTCTCCTAGAGGTAAGTTCACAGTTTTAATCAATTTTTTGCGGATACGAAAGATCAGTTTAAATACAAAAATATATTCAAAGTAGTACGTACACAGCCCTGGGCAATGTTTCTATTATGTTATAAGTCAATTTTCTGATATTTTGAGCCCATGAAAAATTGAATTTTCCGAAGTGGTAAACTCACAATTTTGGTCAATTTTTAACGGATACTGAAAATCTTATAAAAACAAAAAAAATTGTTCATAGGTGTCAGTACAAAACCTTTGATAATTTTTCATATGATTCAAGTCAGTTTTGTAATATTTTGAGCCGTTGAAAAACTGAAAATTTCTCCAAGGGGTAAGTTCACAATTTTATCCAATTTTTGCGGATACTAAAAATCAGTTTAAATATAAAAATATATTCAAAGTAGTACGTACACAGCCCTGGACAATATTTTTCTTATTTTATAATTCATTTTTTTTTATATTTTGGGCTCAATGAAAAATTGAATTCATCGAAGGGAAAATATCACAGTTTGACCCATTTTTTACGCATATTTAAAATCTTATAAAAACAAAAAAATTGTTCATAAGGGTAAGTACAAAACCCTCTACAATTTTTCATATGATTCAAGTTAGTTATATAATATTTAGAGCCTGTGGGAAAATTTACATTTTCTCAGTTTTAACCATTTTTTTGTGGATACTAATAATTAGTTTAAATACAAAAATATATTCAAGGGGCCGGGTACGTACACAGCCCTGAGAAATATTTTTCTTATGTTAATTGTCAGTTTTCTGAAATTTGGATCTGAAATTTGGAGCCCGTGGAAAAATTGAATTCTTTGAAGGGGCATGCTCACACTTTTGGCCAATTTTTTACGAATACTAAAAATCTTATAAAATCAAAACATGTTCATAAGGGTGAGTACAAAACCCTCGACAATTTTTTCTATGATTCAACTCAGTTTTGTAATATTTTGAACCTCTGAAAAATCAAAATTTTCTTCAAAGGATAACTTCACAGTTTTAACCAATTTTATGCGAAACTAAAAATTATTTTAAAAACAAGAATATATTCAAAATATTGTACACAACATTGGACAATGTTTTTATTATGTTACAAGTTTTTTTTTTCCGGATGTTTTGAGCCCCTGGAAAAATTAAATTCCTCGAATGTGTAAGCTCACAGTTTTGACCAATTTTTAACGGATACTTACAATCTTATAAAAATTTAAAAAAAAATGTTCATAGGGGTAAATACAAAACCATCGACAATTTTTTGTATGATTCAACTCATTTTTGTAATATTTTGAGCCAATGGAAAAACTGAAATTTTCTCCTAGGGGTGAAGTTCACAGTTTTAGCCAATTTTTTGCTAATACTAAAAATTAGTTTAAATATAAAAATCTATTTAAAGTGGTACGTACACAGCCCTGTGCAATGTTTTTCTTATTTTATAAGTCGTTTCTCTGATATTTTGAGCCACGAAAAAAATTTTAATTCCTCGAAGGAGTAAGCTCAAAGTTTCTGCCCTTTTTTTACAGATACTTAAAATCTTATAAAAATAAAAAAGTTGGTTATAGGGGTAAGTACAAAACCCTCAAAAAAATTTTGTATGATTAAACTTAAATTTTCTCCAAGAGGCAAGTTCACAGTTTTAACTATTTTTTTGCAGATTAAAAATCAGTTTGAATCCAAATATATATTCAAAGTCGTACGTACACAACCTTGGACAATATTTTTCTTATGTTATAAGTTGAATTTCTGATATTTTGCGCTTGACAAAATTGAATTCCTCGAAGTGGTAAGCTCACAGTCTTGGCCAATTTTTTATGGATACTGAAAATCTTATAAAAACCAAAAAAGTGTTCATAGGGGTGAGTACAAAACCCTCGACTATATTTTGTATGATTCAAGTTAGTTATGTAATATTTTGAGCCGTTAAAAAATTAAAATTTTCTCCAAGGGGTAAGCTCACAGTTTTAACGAATTTTTTGCATAATAAAAGTCAGTTTAAATACAAAATATATTCAAAGTGGTACGTACATAGCCCTGTGCAATTTTTTTCTTATGTTTTAAGTCTGTTTTATGATATTTTGAGACCATGCAAAATTTGTATTCCTCGAAGGAGAAAGCTCACAATTTTGATCAATTTTTTTACGGATATTTAAAATATTATAAAAACAAAAAAAATTGTTTATAGGGGTAAGTACAAAATCCTCGGCAATTTTTCGTATGATTCAAGTCAATTTTGTTAAATTTTGAGCCAGTGGAAAAATTGAAATTTTCTCCAAGGGGTAAGTTCACAATTTTAATCAATTTTTTGCGGATACTAAAAATCAGTTTGAATAGAAGAATATATTCATAGTGGTATGTACACAACCCTGGACAATGTTTTTCTTATGTTATAAGTAGATTTTCTGATATTTCGAGCCCACGAAAAATTGAATTCCTTGAAGGGGAAAGCTCACAGTTTTGGTCAATTTTTTACGAATACTGAAAATCTTATAAAAACAAAAACTGTTCATAGAGCTTAGCACAAAACCCTCGATAATTTTTCGTATGATTCAAGTCAGTTTTGTAATATTTTGATGCAGTGAAAAAATTGAAATATTTTTCAAGGGATAAGTCCACTGTTTTAAACAATTTTTTGCGGAAACTAAAAAATAGTTTAAATACAAAATTATATTTACACAACCTTGGACAATGTTTTTTTTATGTCATAAGTCGGTTTTCTGAATTTTTGAGCCCGTGAAAAAATTAAATTCATCGAATGGGTAAGATCACATTTTTGGCCATTTTTTTACGGATACTTAAAATCTTATAAAAAAAATTGTTCATAGGGGTAAGTACAAAACCCTCGACAATTTTTTGTATAATTCAAGTCAGTTTTGTAATATTTTGAGCCAGTGAAAAAACTAAAATTTTCTTTAAGTTCATAGTTTTAACCAATTTTTTGTTGATACTAAAAATTAGTTTAAATTCAAAAATATTTTCAAAGTGGTATGTACACAACCCTGAGTTATAAGTTGATTTTCTGATATTTTGAGTCCGTGAAAAAATTGAATTCCTTGAAAGGGGTTAGTTCACATTTTTAACCAATTTTTTTGCGGATATTGAAAATCAGTTTAAATACAAAAATTTATTCAAAGTGATACGTACACATCCTGGGCAATGTTTTTATGTTATAAGTCGATTTTTTGATATTTTGAGCTCGTGAAAAAATTGAATTCCTCAAAAGGAAAAACTCACAGTTCTGGTCAATTTTTTAAGGATATTTAAAATCTTATAAAATACAAAAAAAAAAAATTTGTTCATATGGGTAAGTACATAACCTTCTACAATTTCCATATGATTGAAGTCGGTTTTATGATATTTTGAGCTAGTGAAAAAGTTGAAATTTTATCCAAGGTGTGAGTTCACAGTTGTAACCATTTTTTTGCAGATATTAACAATCGGTTTAAATACAAAAATATATTCAAAGTGGTACGTATACAACCCTGGACAATATTTTTCTTATGTTATAAATTGATTTTCTGATATTTTAAGCCCGTAAAATAATTGATTTACTCGAAAGAGCAAGCTCACAATTTTGACCAATTTTTCACGAATACTGAAAATCTTATAAAAACAAAAAAATCGTTCATAAAGGTCAATACAAAACCCTCCGTCAATTTTTTTCATAATTAAAGTTGATGTGTGATCTCTTGGCTGTGCTGATGCAGAGACACCACCTATTCCATTTTCATAATTAAAGGTTTAATAAGATATATGCTATAATATTATTTGTTTGTACCCACCAGTTACAAAATGTTGGGTGTTTTAAAGTCATATCTCTTACAAGGAGACCTCGTAGAATTCAATGCTTCAATTGCATGCTACTTGCTATTTTTCAACAAGTATTCTGACGTTATTTGCTGCTCCCCTATGTCCTGTGTGACTACTACTTGGGTTCATCTGTTTTTTATTCTAAAGTTTTATAATAAAAAAGCACAATTTTATAAAATATGAAAATGAAATCAAATGTTTGACCAAAAATGCAGTTCTCCCCAATCACTTTGTGACTAGAAAACACAAACACATATATATTTATTTTGTAATAATTAAACTTAGTAACAAATAAGAGAGTAACAGCCGTGCAGGTATAATTGTTTTGTAATCAAATAAAGGTGCCAAAAGAATTATCCTCACATGCAAAGTGGAGGGTTCCCAGGTTCATCAGCTTCAGAAAAAATCTGCCCTTCTTTTTCTAAAACTTCATATAAACCCGGTTTTACATACTTCCTGTTACCCCAATACAAACTTACGACATGTGCACAATAAATCTTAAATAAATATGATACTATGTTACCGGAAAATTTGCATTATTCCTAGCATATCAGTATACAATAGCGTTTCATCTAGTCGAGAAAAGTATTTCGAGAAAGATGGTAGCAGCATTCTACATGTACTGTAGAATTGACACATCTCCTCTAAAGATAAATGTTTTTATGTACAATGACAGGAGATCTAAGCCAAACAGCCTTATATTCAGAAAAATGCCATATATAATAA
Organism: Penstemon barbatus; assembly: GCA_003313485.2. NCBI lineage: Eukaryota > Viridiplantae > Streptophyta > Magnoliopsida > Lamiales > Plantaginaceae > Penstemon > Penstemon barbatus. Next base: position 70,485,826 of record CM064880.1, read on the forward strand.
ATAATATGGTTCCGTATGAAAAATATGTTACATATTTTTAACCAACAAAGGGGGAATTGGATAAAAACTTAATTGTACTTCTCACCCAAAACTGCTTTCAGCTCCTGGAAATCTAAGTGTGGATACTTAAAGTCTTCTTTACCTTCCGTATGTTTTGCAAGAAAGAGCTAGCGGAGTGGTTCAACCTGATGCACCTGCAGCTGCGCCCTTATCAAATTCCCCTTGGTCTTCTTTAGCAAACTCCTCAATCAATTGGCGCTGCCTCTGTGTTATATTTCTGATACAGCGAAAAAAATCAACAAACAAATCAGTCGATAATGTTGACATGTATGCCTGCAGATGGACTGTATCCTCTTTGACCAAGTGCATGGACAATACTACGTGTTTGCCCCTTGTGTGGGCTCGGGTCAGGTTTGGGTGGGGAAAAACTAAGTCAAGTAAACTTTGCTGGTAAAAAACCAGGTCAGTTTGGAAAGGGTCGAGTCCAGGTCAGCATTCTTAATCATCCCTTGTTGGCCCAAGTTGGACCACTCGTGCAAAGACAGAATTTAAGGTCAACTTGGGTCAGATTGGTCTGGTTCACCCACGGGTTTGGCCCGTTTTGCCAGCTCTAGACAAGTCACATTTGGAGAAGGCCATTTAATATGATTCAAATTCATATAAAGCAATACAAATCCACTTGACAATATCCAGTAAACTAGCAGAAGTAGCACAAGGATATGAGTACTTACGTTGGAATGCTGACGTTGAAGTGCACATACTCATCTCCAAATGAAAAGGAGTTTCTGACTTTGATCCCTGCATAAACGACAGAGTTATAATCGTCCTAGATGGGGTAATTGTCCTCGAGACTTATGTTAGATAAAAGCTGAAAGATATTGCAGTCAAGGACAAGTTCGAGCATCGTAAATCATAACATTGATTAAAAAGGGGGAATAATTTATAATATTTCGAGCAAGGGGAAAATACTAGATGCAAGTACCCACACTTTGAAAGTTCATGCAGTATCTTAGCCATAAATGTGTGGTTATGACTAGTGCTGCAAAAGTATGCACAAAATAAATTCTCACACATGGTATTCATTTACCATAAATAGAAAATTACAAGGTCCCTCAGAATCAATTCTACATCAGTTCTGAATTAGTGACATCTAGAAGCCTAATGCTACTGAAACTCATCTGCGCTATTTGACTGCACAAGTGATCTGATCTCTATAACAAAAATAAAAATAATCAATATTCAATATCTGCTAAAACACATTCAAACTTATTTTTAACTGCATATAGCAAGCAAGATAGCACCCTGTGGCAGACATGTCCACATTAACATAAATTATTATGGATTGCAAGTTCGGAGAATGGACTTTCCACTACTAATGATCTTAGTCTCTAGAAATTAATAAAGGAAGATTTAGTTATAGATCCAAACAATCTCTTACCTTTTTTCCTCAAAACAACCTTTTGGCCAGGTTGGGTACCCGGGCGGACCTACCAACCAGAAAAAAAAAATAGAAGGTGAATTTCAGTGGGTAAAAAATGAATTGACGGGTAAGTAGTGGTCACAATAAATCAGCATAATGCATCTATGAATGAATTTGGTACCATAACATACTAACCAGCTTTCACTTCCCCAACCCAAAATGAAACCCGGGGGCAGTGGGGAAATCTCAAGTAATTGCAATTTTCCATTTGCAATAGAACAATGTTCATATATCTATTACCACATTATTTATAAAACAAGAGATAAATCAGAAAGTAATAAGTAACAACAGACCTTAACAACAACATCCCCAGTCAGAGTGGGCACCTGGATTGTTCCACCCAAAATTGCCTGCAAAGAAAATAATTGCCCATTAACTTAAATGAAGCAGATCTACTTTAGAAAGGTAGATAATACGACACGACAAAAAGAGTCAGGACAGGCATCAATATTCGTTGTTCTCTAAGTTAAAAGGTGCAAAAAAATAACCACAGTATGCCAAACCATTAGTCATCGTGACCAACACGGGTTTAGAACAACGTAAATGTCTACTCATTCACAAGGCATGTTCTTTCATCTGTTAATATATCTATTACTTCATCAATTTTACCTGAGTAATGCTCAAAACTGCATCTACATGGATGTCAGCCCCTTCTCTTCGGAACACCGGGTCTTCTCTGACCTGTAAAATCACCAAACAGAATAGTAAGTATTATGTATCGACCACAATCCAACTATGTTATGTCAAGATAAAGCAATATTAGAGACTAATGGGGTCGTGCAACCTTAATCAAAACATAAAGATCACCAGGTTGATTTCCATCTGGATCTGCTCCACCACTTCTGGGTATCTTAATAGTTTCATTGTTGTCCACCCCTGCATATTTAACAGTGTAGAATCAAGAGACCTTACTTTTCACAGATGAACCTTCTCACACTCAAAATGTCTTCTCAATTATATACCACCCTTCAAATATCCCCCCACACCAAAGAAGAAAAAAAACTACAGAAACGTCAAAAGCAACCACATCCACTCTGCAAGACTCAGAATGAGTTTCAGAGATCACAGGTTATCATTCCCAAAATGAAGAATGTTCCACAAAAGTTGTTCAACATCATCTGAAGGACTATGCAAAGAAAGGGGAAAAACTGGATCAGTTTAATTACAGATGAAGGTTCAACTAATGCATGCTGATGACAAAATTAAACTGCTTCAACAGGTTTGGACAAAATCTGCAATTGACCTTGATTGGACAAATGGTAATGTCATAATTTCTAAAAACTGGGCTCAAAAAATGTAATGAGACACTAAGCACAGTTATTATAACAATTAGACACGTTAATGTTAGTATTTATAAGAATTTACCTGCCATGACATTCAACTTCACTGTTTTATGCCCTCTCATTACCCGCTTACCCCTGCAAGACTTGCACAAGCTCTGTCGGCAACAGATGTCAGTACATACTTATAATAATTCACCATCTCATTACATTATCAATAGTTCACCAGAAACATTGAGTTTCAAATCTATAAAAATTCTGTTACATGTCTCACTACATGCTGCAAACTATTCACAGTTATTTGCCAATCTCCACCCTAAATTACTATCTCAAAACTGAAACATGTATAAGATGAAGTTTGAGCACATAGCAATATAATACAGCAAAAATCTTGTAAAAAATTGACATGAAAAAAGTAAAATTACGCTCGACTATTTGTCATGAGATAACATTTGAGCCAAGGTTAAACACTTCCATTTAACTTCCAGTTTCACCAATGTGTGAACTCACGCTAAAAAAAAACCTTCACTGCGATGCATTTACTCAGCAAAGCTACCCTCCTCCCAACAAAAAAAAAAAAAAGAACAAAAGAGCACTCCTCCAGAATTTTTGCACCTGGGGTGGTGGGGGTGATGGGCCTATATAGTATAGGAAATTTTCCATTATTTAATTAATTAGCAATTTAGCAAGAGAAAAATTAAATTAAAAATAAAACAATTAGATAATTTACATAGATCTTATGTCTAGCAGAACAACGAAAACAAGTGTCATCAACTATCACTTGAAAAAGCAAAGATTGTTTTATAACAATTTGAATAAAGCAACAAATCTAGCAATGTCTTTAAAAAGTAAGGCACAAAGATAAAATAATACAGGAAATGAGCCGATTGAGTTAGCATCATTGCTTGATGAGCAGGAGGACAAAGCTATTCATTTTTCTAGTGTTTTAGACCATAACTTATGCAATAGGAAAAATAAAATAAAGCTACTTTACACGACGAATAGTCAAAAGTGATGATTGCCACGAGGAGGTTTCACAAGGGAACCCTGATAAATTTCCAGTAAAAAAGCAGAATAGTCCTAGCAACATAATCTTTTTTTCTAATTCCTCCTTATTTCATTACCTAAATGAATGATATGTGGTGATGTGATCAAGATACTTCTCCAAGGCAAATTATGATCCCTATAGAGGCTAGGCATGTTAAAACTCACAAAAACAACAACAATTTAAGCTGATAAGCTAAAAGATATCAAACACATTCTGACAGAACATGTAAGGTGTCATACCGATACAACTTTTCCAGCTCCTCCACAACTTGGGCAAGTAGATTGAAGTGTGAAAGGACCATTTTGTGATACAATCTGGGACCAAAACCAAGATATTACAATGAATTCACCAATGCCACAGGTTAGTGGTGTTAAAAGTACTCACCACGCCAGAGCCTCTACACCGTTTACAAGTTTCAGGCTTGGTCCCAGGAGGAACTCCCGTTCCACCTGACAAAATGAGAAACCATCAATGAAAAATGACAAGAATAAAGAAATGGGTCTTATTGCAGTAGAAAACTACATTGACTAAACAAAGGAGTAGCAAATAAAGAGCAATTATAGAACTTAGCAGAGACATATTTATAAAGAAAATTATTTTCCCGAAAAGCAAATGGCAGTACCACAAGTATCGCAAGCCAGATCAGTCATGATTGATAATGTTTTGGCGCATCCCTGGACAGCTTCCATAAAGGATAGTTCAACTGAAACCTGCAGCCAATGACTGAATTTATGAGAGTACATTAACCAAAAAGAAATGATTTTGCTCTGTTGGATGTAATTCATAACCTTAACATCTTCACCACCCATGTCCCTATTGAAGATGTTGAAAATCTGATCTCGACAACAGAATATGCCAAAAAAGGAAAAGAAAGCATAAGTTAGATCTCTCAAATGTGGTAGAATTAGAAACAATACATAATCCTGAGGAGAGATGAACTTGGTATGTTCGCGAATCTAGGCTATAGCCGATTGCTATATAAACAAGAATTGCACGTCCATTTAATGAAGCTCATTGCTCAATGAAGTTCTATGTAAGGAGTCTCAGTTGATCTGAGAAAGCTCATGACATGCCTTGAATGTAGAGAAAAAGAAGAGTTAGTGTTGATGTTAATGGCTTACATCTGCATTCTTAAATATGTCCTGGAAAGGATTAAAGCCACCTCCAAATGGATCGTGGCCAGGACCTTCACCATTACCAACTCGTTCAAAAGTTTCATGACCAAGCTGTCAAATGTAAATGTCAACAAATAGTAAGATCCATAAGTGGAAAAATGCTACCAATATATAACCAAAAATATTAGATTGAAATGACTCATTTGTCAGTTCCCTTTCATTTGTATATCCAATATAAAGTAGTTTTCAGCAGAAATTGCCAGGATGCACTTTGATAAGAGCATAATTCATCAACTTTTGAACTTAAAACTTTGAACTCTGGGCAGACATAAATTTATTTATTGGGCGTCCGAGAACAGGAAGTGAAATTTATATAACAAATTAGAGAGCAAATGCATTTACTATATAATGGATCTTTAAGAAGTCAAAAGTGGAATCACTTACATTAGGTCACATATCTAAAAACTATAAATTATATATGCATATATAATGTGATAAAATAATTATTGCAACCAGGCAATTAGATGCACTTTGTCACCCTCTTACGTAAATTATCATAATGAACCAATGATCCATTTTTAGGAAGCCAGAGGGGCACACAATACTCATTAAACCATGGTCGCAAATTAGTAGAGAAGCACATATAAAGCATTTGAAACCTGATCATACTGCTGGCGCTTTTCATCATCTTTCAAGACCTGAAAAACAGACCACAAAATAAGATTAGACAAATTACAAGTGGAAATATCTAGCAATCTTACTTGAATTTTCGGGGTGTACCTCATATGCCTTCTGAACTTCTTGGAATTTCTTTTCAGTTTCTGGGTCGTCTTTATTTGCATCTGGGTGTAACTTCTTTGCAAGCTGCGCAATCACATATACCATATAAGATAATGAGAAAAAACTCTGGAACCACTTGAACATATCTATTTGCAGGATCTGACAAAGTGTGATGACATACCCCATAATAAGCTTTCTTGATTTCGGATGCTGTTGCATTTTTATTGACCCCAAGTACATCGTAATAATCTCTCGACAATTGTGCTAATCACAGAAAATATAGAATCAATAAAGAGGACTAAACTAAAACACTATGATTCTTAAAATTTTGATCTGGACTTTCAAACAAACAGTTATGACATAAAAATATGATCTGGACTCTTGAACAAAATTGTGCAGGTATACTAGAAATAAGAAATATGCTGCGTAGGCACAGAATGAAACGTCAATTATCATATGCCAAACACTGTGTTACCTTATAATACTAAATTATACTCTCAGACGGTCATTTTAATAAACTACTACAAAGTTGTATACAACAATTTCTCCATGGAAGTCCTTTGTCAAGTATCATATGCCAAAAAGTGAATAAAAAAACAATCACAACAAACAAATGATTCAGCCAAAAAAAATTATCAGAAAAACAGTTACCAGTGCCATGAATAAACCGCGCAGCTCCGAAATTATAATTCCACGATGCAAGCTTCAACCAAGATTTCTCATTACCCACTACATTTCATTAAATTAAAACAAAGAGCAAAAAAACAAACAAATTCAGTAAAAACAACACCCTTGAGCAACAAAACAGAAATATAATCACAAAAAAGGAACCCAGGATTCTACTACCATTTCCAATACTACTTGAATTAAATAGGGTCCTAGTTTGATTGCACAGCGCGGTGCTGAAGCTCCTACATCCCCTTTTCAATAACGATTCACAGAGCTGCAAACAATCTCAAAATAATCAAATTTATGAATACAATATCCGCAATTAAGTTCAACCGATAAACCCACACACATATGTAGATATATCTAGCAATTCACATAACTGTAGACAATCTCACTATAGTAAAAAAATCTATAAATAATTATGTACAACCGATAAACACACACATATAAACAAAGAGAGAGGAGAAATGTACAGGGGAATAGGAATTATGAATGAGAAATGAGGAGAGAGAACGACGGGCGATGCGGAGGCTATGGGAGCGGACCATTGATTAGCTCTCTGTATCTGCTGCGAAATGCAGTGAGGGAGCAAAACCCTAGAGAAACCCTAATTGTTTGGTAATTAGGGGAAAAGGTTTAGAGATCAGAGGTGAACCAGAGTTCTTGGAAGGTTCTAGTGGGAGGAGAATGTTGAACTTGGAAATGAAAGAGGGTTTCTGTTGCAAATTTCTGGTAATGATTTTGTACGAGGATCCGAACCGACCCGTTTGCTTGAATTTCACTTTCCCATGATTCGTGGAGGAGGGTTGTTTAATATTGCATTTTCTTTTATCATTGCTAGCTTGCTTTTTGCTCAAGAAATAGACTTAATTATCTAAACATAGTTATTTTCTGATTTCATGCTATTTATTCATGAAGAAATGATAGTCATAGTCAGTTTTGTGTTTCAAAATTATTCGTATTCATATTAGAATTTCAAAAGTAAAAATATGATCCATTTTAGAAAAAGAAAAAAAGATAAAATCGTGGATTTGACAAAAGTAATAAAACAATTAATAGTGATATATGATAGGTAAAAAAAGTGATTTAACTCATTTTTATCCCAAGAACAATAAAAAATTCAAGGATTAAGGCCATCTCCAACCCATCCAGGGGTGGGTGGAGATGGGCCAGGGCCTGCAACCATCCAGGAGGATCAATTTGAACAACCTAGGGCTATGGCCTGGGCTTTCAAAAGCCCAAGTCACAGCCCTGGTAATGGGACGTCCCACCAACGCTTGCATTCCCTTTATTTTTTTTATTAAATTAAAATATATATATTAATAAGTAAATTATTAATAAAAAAAGTTTAAAAAATTAAAAAAATTATCTACAAATTTAATAATACCTTGTTTAATTTAATTAACTAAAAATAAAAGTTACATTTAATTATAAAAGTTGTAGATACTATTATAGATAAAAATAAATGGGACAAAGTGATTAAATGTAACAACTTTTATTTATATCTATCAACGATAAATGGGACAAAGATAATATTTTATATTATTATTACTTATTTTTAAAATTATTATTATTATTATTATTATTATTATTATTATAGATAATATAGGTGAGAATGGGGAAGGTTTTTTTTTTTTAATTAATTGAGTTTGATAGCCCTATGTATCAGAGACGATGCTCAGGGGGATGCAGATTCACCCGGGCGGAGATTGACACCCCTGTGTTGTGAATAGTCTTCCAGGTTGGAAATGGCTTAAGACATAAAATGATATGTATTTATTTGATTAGTATTCATATAAAGATAAATTATTACTCTCGAAAGAAAAAACGATAGTTTAATCATATGAATCTAAGTTCAAACTTAGATTTTGCATGCTTCCAAAGGAATAGGTGCTCTGGCCCGAACCAAGTACTCGACAACTTGGGCCGACGCAGGGCCTGCGTTCCCCTGTATGAAAGGACCCCAAGATTTTATATACAATCAGATAAAAAGTTGGAATTAAATAGTATTATTACTATTAGTTTCATTCATATATCAAGTTTCATTCATATATCAAGCCTCCTATTCACTTGGTTGGAGTCTCTCAATTGGAATGGAGTGACTTTTGTAACATATTTTAACTGTTTTTTTTTTTCAATGATAGTTCCGCTGTGCTTCTTTAGTCCATTTTCTTTCTTAATTTTTTTCTTATTAGATTTATTTCGAATTCCCCTTTTCTTAATAACTATAAAAGGAATACAAATTTATTTTTAAAAATTTTTGTTACATATTTTAATATTCCCCCACCCCCAATAAAATTGATCTAGCACAACCCTTGTTCATATATGTAAATTATTTATTTATTTATTTCATATATGATATATAATTTCTTTTTTATGCATGAATGATATATAATAGAGTTAAGGTGAGTTAAGGATATAATTAAGCAAAATAGAGTCAAACAATCAATTATTCAAACTTAATTTTTTTTTCTTATTAAAGTTAAGTAGAATTGTTATCAAATACGTGTGAGCCCTTCTTGTAACATAGTTATAACTTATAAGAGTTTAAAGTATATTTACATTATAGTTAAACTGATTTCCATAGTCAAATTACTTGGTGTACAACTGTACACTTGTTCAATACATATAAAATTTGGTTTCTCTAAAAGAATATTTTCAGGATAAAAAATACAAGAATATGTTTACAAATGAGTATGTCAATTTTTTTTGGCAGATTTGTCATTTTATTTATCTACATAAAAATATTATGATAGAAAAAGTAATATGTTAACATTTGATGGTATTTTTATATTTAGAATTTAGATTTTTTTTAGTATAACTATTTAATAACATGGGCCCAGAGTTTATAATTTGCCTAGGGCCCCCGAGTTCATAGGGTCGGCCCTGGTGCTCATGGATATTATTCACGGTTCCCGAACACAAAATATCATAGTATTATAGGATTAATGACAATTTATTATTTGTAATATTCATAATGTTCAATTTAATTATCCGTGACTTGAAAAAGAGCAATTATCCCCTTGTAAAAATTCTAAAGAAGCAATTTATCCTCTTGAGTCGGATAATGTAACTCAATTGCCAAAATTGAGAGTATGCATGAAAAATATTTTGTAACATAGGAAAATTACCACATTTATCATAACACAAGGGGTAAATTGCCACATTTATCATAATACAGGGAGATAAACTGTCACATTATCATAACACAGAGAGGTAAAGTGTCACATATAAAAATATCAGGAAGGCAATATAACACATTTATAAATTTAAAGGGGGTAAAGTGCTCTTTTTCAAATCAGAGGGATGTTAATGATAAATTGCCATTAACTCTAGTGCTATAATTAACAATAATTATTTCTCCAAAAACAAAAAAAAAAAGGATTAACAATAATTATTACTCCCCCGTTTCATATAAATTGGCATATTTGCCAAATTTTTATGTTTCATATTAATTAACACATTTGGGTTTTCAATGCAATTTATTTTAATTTTGCCCTTCTCTAACATTTACATTGGAAAAGAGTCATTAAAAAAATGAGGAAGGATATTTTTTACATATGGTAAAAGTAATTAATCATGAAGTTTCCTAATGTGCGTGAAAAATATTAATGTGTCGATTAATATGAACCGAATTTCTTCCTTGGAATCAAAGCATTTTATTTCTTCCCCAATTTTAATTTAAGACATATGTTATTCTAATTTTTTTTTTGACGGAAATATTCTAACTTGTAGTCTACAAACCATTCGAATGCCATCATTTACATGGCTTTAATTGGTATCCCACGTAGACATCGATTATGAACGATCGATAATACTGCAACTTCCAACGTGTGGTAATTTTCCCTCACAATCTATTATATGCAAGATTCATCCGTAATCTGTAATGAGATAAACTGTTTGATGAAATGTCAACTTTAGAATGTAGGTCACTTGAGAGTTTTGTTAATTATGAGACAAGTGTAGTCCTGGAAATTTAGCTAAATGGTTCTGGAATTTGCCGGGTGAGCCTGTTTCGACTGAGATCAATGGCATATAGATACGCAAGAAAGACGGGATCGAACCGGATAGTGGTATGAAAGGCTTTTGAGATATGCAAAAAAATCAGGGACAGGTCCTGAGATGTTTGTCCAGCTTGTTACAAGGGATATTAAATGTGACAGTTCTTCAATTTGTGAGGGGATTTCGCCTACCAGATTCGATTTTCTTTGTGAAGTAGGAGATATTGGAGGTGCGTGCTTTAGATTGGCGGGATTGTGACAATCCATGAAAGAAAAAGATCAGGTAAAGCAGTAGCATCACTACTATTTATTTGAGTATAGAGGAACAATATTTGTTTTATAATGATTGATGAATTATATTAGCGCAATATGGTAAAAAATGGTGACTTTATCTTGTAGGCTGTGAACTGGCTGTAATCGATTTACTTATGTTGTTCACTTTGGTACAGTTGGACAAAACACTACATAATGTGTACATAAAGTCTGATTTACAGTAATTGAAAGGTTCAAGTCCTCATGTAAGTCAACCAATCATACAAAGTAGCCCATTATAAAAGAATGTAACAAGATAGAGTTCACTGAATTTGACCAGATATGTGTACCACTTTCATAGATCTTCAGGTCCACATCCACTTATAAGACTTCAAACTTATTCCATCCACAAATACCCAACAACAATGCTAATCTTTCTCCTCTTCATTTCCTTTCATGAACTCTATGCATCAGAACTTTGTCACCCAAATGACAAATCTGCCCTTTTAGCATTCAAACAAAGTTTCTCAAATCCCAACCCATTACCCTCATGGGATCCTTCTTTTGATTGCTGTAATTGGTATGGAGTCAAATGCAATGAAACCACAAATTATGTGATTGGCCTTGATATCACATCCTATTATCTCAATGGCTCCATCCCTTCTTCTCTTTCGAAGATTAAACACCTCCAAAATCTCCGACTTCACAAGATTCCGAATCTCGTAGGCGAAATCCCTTCACAAATTCAAGAACTATCACATTTACTATCCCTTGAAATAAGCTGGACAAACATCTCAGGACCTGTCCCTGATTTTCTAGCAAACCTCAAAAGTCTTATGTTTCTTGATCTTTCGTTTAACAGGTTATCCGGTTCAATCCCACCTTCACTTCCAATATTGCCATTCCTCAACATAATCGACTTAAGTCGAAACCAACTAACCGGTTCAATTCCAGAATCGTTCGGCCAAATGGCTCAGGCGTCGAAATTCCCTGTACTTATCTTGTCTCATAACCGGTTTTCTGGTAACATTCCGGTTTCTTTAGGAGATATAAACTTTTCCAGGCTTGATATTTCAAGAAACAATTTATCAGGAGATGCTTCTGTGTTGTTTGGTAAGGGAAAGATTACTGATAGGATACTTATTTCGAGGAACAATTTCGAGTTTGATTTCTCGAAAGTGAGTTTTATGGAGTCGTTGGTAGCATTGGATATTTCGCATAACAAGATATATGGAAGAATTCCAGAGCAAATCACTGATGCAGTGTACTTGCAGGAGTTGAATATGAGTTATAATAGATTGTGCGGAAAAATTCCTAGTGAGTGGAAGTTGAGATATAATAAAGATGGTTGGGATAACTCATCTTTTTTTCATAATAGATGTCTATGTGGGATCCCATTAGATCCATGCAAATAATGTGTAATTATTATCAAATATGTTAGTTTCTGCAGAAGTTTCATGCTTCCATCATCTTAATATACGAGTGTCTGGTACCAAGTTTATTTTGCTTGCTTTCATCTCTCAATTAGCCTAAAAAGCCAAATAAGATATTTGCTACTTTAATTCAACATTTATAGCCAAATTGCAAGAAGGATGTAGGATTGAGGACTATAGACAAGGATGTAGGAGTCAAGTTTATCATCATGTAGTGTCTGGTGATTGGTCTAGTGGAAATGATTAGTCCCATCAAAGTGGCGAGTCCAGGTTAGCATTGTTCAAAATATTTATTTTCTCCATAGTTCAAAATGCTTACATTGACATGTACGAGTGTAATCAAGTGTACATGTTAATATTTATTTTCTCCATTGTGTAGAAAAAAAAATTAAGAAAATGGGGGAAAAATAATATGAAAAAAAGTATTCAACAACTGAAGCCCCTAGATTTGCCTTGGAACTAATTCTATGCAATGACCTGAGCAAAACAACTACAACACAACACTTAAAAGTCAAAAGTTAACGTAGTCTCGTTATCTAGAAAATCAATCTTGTATTTATATTGAGAAAAAAGATATATGAAGAAAAAGAAAAGATGCCATGATTAAATACTTAAAATGGTGTCACAATATAATAACATCACTCAGCCAGGCCAGGTTAACGTATTCATGAAATTTAAAATTTAAATATCCAATCACAAATCATATAGCCGATCAAAATCGAGTTGGTTCTATTTTATGATTTAGATATATCGATTTGGGTTGTCACGCATAAAGTAACTCAAAGTATGACTAATATGAGAACTTAGATGGTGCACGGCATATAATTTACGGGTGCATTCTCCAAATGACATGTATCTACATATGTGCTATCTTTTATTTTTTTCAAATTTACCTTATTTGTACTATAGTTAACCACAAAAAAAAAAAACCTATCGTTTGGAGAATGTGCGCTGTGTAACATTTAAGTTCCAAAAGTAATTCAGCTGGTAATGGAAGAGATCAAATCGCAAGAAAAGCATCTCTGGCAACTTCACAAACTCATAAAGTTCATAATCACCTTTTGTTTAATTTCTTTCAATTCCATCAAATCATTCTTTATTAGTAATTAGTACCTCCTTCCTCTGCTTTATGAAAAATTAACGTGTGTATTACAATTTTCAAATAAAGCAATATATATATATATATGCTACCTTTCAATCAAGAACTAGATGAAGCACAAATTCAAAATCTTTCCCTTTTCACATATTAATTATTATCACTTGTTTTTATGTATGTAATGTAATGCATGTATCCTTCTCTTACTTTATCACAAAGTTAATTTAATTATACCTTCCCTTCTGTCTCAAAATTGTCTGCGGAAGTACGTACACGTATAGAGCGAGCTAGCTTCTCAACAAGTTATATATATATATATTCTTTTCTTTCAACATATATTCATCATATATCATATGTGTGTCTGTGTCTGTGTGTGTGAGAGAGAGAGAGAGAACTACTTTACTTGTAAATGGAGATAGAGATATATCTTCAACTTCCTGAAGGAGCCAAACAAGAACAAAGGAAACATGAAGCTGGTGGTACAAGTATTAGATCCTCATAATCTTATGCCTAAAGAAAACATAAATTCTTCAACTCCATATTTAATTAGAAGTTGAACACAAAACCAAAACAGTCCCACAAAAATTCTCAATCCCATTTGTAACCAAATACTTCTCTTTGATCTTTAATAATTAAAGTCTCTCTGTTTACAATGAGAAAAAATCAACTCCAAGCATAAATTTTCTTGCTCAAATATTGTTCCAAAAAGGAGACTTTGTTTACCAAAGTTCCCAACTCGATTTCTCACTCGTCAAAGGTGAAGTTGGCCCTAAAATCTATATTTTCAGTCAAAATCTCAATCCCACATCGCCAAGGCGACAAGTCCAACTTGAAAATAAGTCCCTTTTTTTCACTTGTCATAGGTGAAATATGCAGCATCGAGTAACCACGCATGCTCATCAGAGCCACGAAGAAGACTATGAAGTGAAAGAAGCAAATCCTCAACATGGTGAACAATGGCCTACTTGTGGGCCCTCATACGGTGGAAGAGGGTGGTTGAGTAATGAAAGAATGGCCAACACTTTTGATCTTGTCGAACAAATGTACTATTTATACGTTCGTGTAGTCAAGGCCAAAGATCTTCCACCTAGCGCTATAACCGCTAGTTGCAACCCTTATGTGGAAGTTAAACTCGGAAATTACAAAGGAAGAACAAAACACTATGAAAAAAAAATGAACCCCGAGTGGAACCAAGTATTCGCTTTCTCTAAAGAACGAATCCAATCATCGGTTGTCGAAGTTTTTGTCAAAGACAAGGATATGATGACAAGGGATGATTACATAGGAAAAGTTGTTTTTGATTTGAACGAGGTTCCGACAAGGGTCCCACCCGATAGTCCTCTAGCTCCTCAATGGTATAGGCTAGAGGATAGGCGAGGCGAAGGGAAAGTTAGAGGCGAAGTTATGGTTGCCATTTGGATGGGGACACAAGCCGATGAAGCGTTTACTGAATCTTGGCATGCTGACTCTGCTTTTGTATATGGAGAGGGAGTTTATAACATAAGATCAAAGGTATATGTCTCACCAAAACTATGGTATTTAAGAGTTAATGTTATTGAAGCTCAAGACATAATTCCGAACGATAGAAATCGAGTTCCTGAAGTCTGTGTGAAAGTCAATGTGGGAAATCAAGTTCTTAAGACTGCAATAAGCCACACTACAGTCAATCCTCTGTGGAATGAGGACTTGGTTTTTGTAGCTGCAGAGCCATTTGAAGAGCAAATGATCATCACTGTTGAGGATCAAGTTCATCCTTCAAAAGATGAAGTACTGGGGAAAATAAGTCTACCTCTAAATTCTTTCGAGAAAAGACTCGATCATCGCCCTGTGAATTCACGGTGGTTCAATCTTGAAAAGTTTGGATTTGATGTCATAGAAGGGGATAGGAGAAGGGAGCTTAAGTTTTCGAGTAGAATACACTTAAGGGTGTGTTTGGAAGGTGGATATCACGTACTAGACGAATCAACAATGTACATAAGCGATCAACGGCCCACGGCTAAGCAACTATGGAAGCCCCCGGTGGGAGTACTCGAAGTGGGAATACTAAACTCAAAAGGGCTCCTCCCAATGAAGATGAAGGATGGTAGAGGAAGTACCGATGCCTATTGTGTGGCCAAGTACGGGCAAAAATGGATCCGAACGAGGACGATTCTCGACAATTTTAGTCCCAAATGGAACGAACAGTATACATGGGAAGTTTACGATCCATGCACCGTCCTAACTTTAGGAGTCTTCGACAATTCCCACCTTGGAAACGACAAACCGGGACGCGACTCTCGTATAGGAAAGGTACGTATACGATTGTCCACCCTAGAAGCTCATCGAGTCTACACAAATTCTTACCCCCTTTTAACCTTACACCCCTCCGGTGTCAAGAAAATGGGCGAAATCCAACTAGCCATTCGATTCACAACGCTTTCCTTATCCAACACATTATATCTATATGGTCGACCCTTACTCCCCAAAATGCACTACTTACACCCTTTTACAGTCAACCAAGTTGAAAATTTGAGATACCAAGCCATGAACATTGTAGCTTCCCGGCTCAGCAGAGCTGAGCCACCGCTTAGAAAAGAAGTGGTAGAGTATATGCTAGATGTAGATTCTCACATGTGGAGCATGAGAAGAAGCAAAGCGAATTTCTTCCGTATAATGTCACTTCTCTCCGGTTTAATCTCAATAAATCGATGGTTTGGCAATGTTTGCCTTTGGACAAATCCAATCACCTCGGTTTTAGTCCATGTCCTATTTCTCATTCTGATATGGTATCCAGAGCTAATACTTCCTACACTCTGTCTCTACATGTTCCTTATCGGATTATGGAACTATAGGCTACGGCCCAGGCACCCGCCTCACATGGATACGAAACTTTCATGGGCGGAAGCCGTGCATCCGGATGAGCTAGATGAGGAATTTGACACGTTTCCGACTAGTAGACAACACGATGTTGTCCGAATGAGATACGATAGGCTTAGAAGTGTTGCAGGGAGGATTCAAACAGTTGTAGGAGATATGGCTACACAAGGGGAGAGAGTTCAATCTTTGTTGAGTTGGAGGGACCCTAGAGCTACAAGTTTGTTCATTTTGTTTTGTCTTTGTGCTGCAGTTGTGCTTTATGCGACGCCGTTTAGAGTTGTGGTTTTAGTTGGGGGTTTGTATTTGTTGAGACATCCGAGGTTTAGGAGCAAGCTGCCATCTGTGCCAAGTAATTTTTTCAAGAGATTGACTCCTCGGACCGATAGTATGCTATGATGAAACAAATTAATCTTTATTTTCTCATATTGTTTTTTGTTTTTACTATGTTGTCTTGGTATATTTACAGTACATACAAATAATTAATAAGTATAATAATGTATTCCTGGTATCAAGTTTGTTGGCTGTAATTGTAATTTCTTCCTATTTTAGTTATTCTAATTAATATCAAACTATAAGAAAACTACACTTATCAATCTTTTGACATTCAAATTCGAGTTTGATTTTGATTAGAGATGTAAATGAGTTAAGTAGCAAAGTACATTACAACATAATTAATGTTCAAACTTTATTAGAAAATCTTATTGTAAAATTTTATTTGAGTTATGTTTGATTTTTTGACATACCAAGCATAAACGAGTTTTAGTCGATATGAATAAGAGATTAGCTCGAGTAGTTTACATAATTTTATCATTTTTTACTTATCTAGATAATTTCGAACAAACTTGAAAAGTTAGCAAATAAAATTTTCTCGAAGTTCCTTGTAAAGAGCACACATGGTGGTTTCCTATTATGCCATGTAACATAGACTATTTTTGGGAGGCAGATGTGTCGATGGATGGAAACTTTTGCAAGTTCGACACATGATTCCTAATTTACGGACTTCTAATATGCTATTGGATGGTCTATGCCAAAATCAGCAGATTGATGAGGCATTTTCAGTTCTACGAATCATGGAAGAAGATGGTGTTAGTCCTAACATAGTAACGTATAGTATCCTCATTGATGGGTTGTGCAAGAATGGAAGACTTGACTCTGCAATAAAGCTTTTCAATGAATTTCCTTCAAAGGGTTTCCAACCTGATGTTATTACATATACAATTATCATCCGTGCATTTTGTGAAGAAGGGAAGGCAAAAGAGGGTAAGAATTTGCTTATGCAAATGGAAGAGAATGGTTGCTTGCTAGATAACGATACATATAATATTTGTGTCAGGAGTTTTCTTAGAGCAACCGACTGTTATGAGACAATCCCACTCTTTGAAGAAATGAACAACAGGGTATTTTCACCGGATTTAGATACTATCCAAATGTTACTTGATCGCTCGCAAGGTGATCAAGACCAAGATGGTGTTGTTCTTAATATGATAGATAAGTTTGTGCTTAAAAAATAACAGGATGTTCTAGGCAAATGTTTCGAAAGCTTATTGAATTTATGTAACATATTGTTTGTGTTATGTCATCATCGACATTTATCGCTTTTATCAGCTAATTATTTGCCTGAAATATATGATCAGGTCTTTCTTGAGGCTATATAGTTGATGTTTGTAGGAAATTTGCATTACTTAGATGTAATCTTGAGTTGCCTAACCAATGAGGAAAAATGATATGAACTGTATGTATCTCGCTATTATATGGATTGTACCATTCTGGTGTTTTTAACAGTTTTTTCCTACCTATTTAACAGTCTTTTGAATAAAATGATGCATCATGGAAATTGAACAGGTAGGATCCCATTTGGATATGTTAAAAATTATAGTGAATGCATTCTAGAATTGTTTAGCATCTTCTGTTTTGGTATTGAAGCAGGGCTTTTTGGCTGAATTGTGTCTTTTCATATACTCCTTATTATATATACTTGTTACTGGTGAGTCGTGATACATTACATGAATATGTTATGGATTTACAAGACTGTATTGTAAAGATTCTGGATTTACAAGACTTTTTCTTTACTCAGTATGATTTTCCTACATTTTGAGATAATCTCATAGTGATTATGATATCTTATCCTGCTCTGATTTTCCAGTAGGTTTGAAGATCTTTTGCAGCAGGTATAGAATAGGCCCTATCTTTGCTCTGGTGATTGGCTGCATTAAAGTTTCTGCTACTTATATTTGCTACTTATTTCGATGTTAAACTGGTTCTTATACATATGGGTTCTAATGAATCTTCTCAGAGTAACAATGATACTCTGAGCTTATTCCTTGAAATTTACTAAATAATTTAAATGAGAAAAACCTCAATTTAAACATAAGTTGAAAAAAAGATCTTTTACACATCAACAAC
This sequence comes from Penstemon barbatus, assembly GCA_003313485.2. Lineage (NCBI taxonomy): Eukaryota > Viridiplantae > Streptophyta > Magnoliopsida > Lamiales > Plantaginaceae > Penstemon > Penstemon barbatus. Next base: position 70,504,239 of record CM064880.1, read on the forward strand.
ACAAATCTTAATTTTATGTCTATGTCAACTTTCTGTATGTTTTTTACTACTTCTTGCAGATCAAATTTCCTCGGTACAAAGTCTCCACATACGAGCCTCCCATTGTTTTCCGAAATAGTATCTGCAAAAGTACCAGCCTAGGTAACTACATCACGTACGAGCTCAACTTGCTCGGGAAAAGCATTCAATACCAGTCTCATCCCTTGAGCTCGGTGGAGTTGTCTTGAACTACTTCCAAGATCCCTTGAAGATTCATTCAGGAGCAACTAGTTATAATGCTGTTATGATTACTCGGTTTAAATCTAGCTTTCTTTCTATTGACAAATATATGCATTTGAACATTGTTGATTATATATCTCGCTTGTATACATGATCGATTAGGCTAGTTTGGTGCAATTTGTTAGCCAAGGGGAAATTCTATCTCAAATAAGTTTGGTTGAAGTCAAAACATTTACATGACAAGTGAAATATGTTTGTCTGTCTTGTTGTTGGAAAACATTCATAGATTAGTGATCAATCATCTGATAGTGTAATACACTTGTATTGTTTTTGAATGCTTTATGCCAAAATCATTCATAGATTAGTTGGACATGTGACTCCTGATTTTGAATGCTTTATGCCAAAATCAGCAAATTGATGAGGCATTTGCAGTTCTACGAATCATGGAAGAAGATTCAACTTATAATATCCTAATTGATGCGTTGTGCAAGAAATTAGGAAGACTTGACTCTGCATTAGACATTTTCAGTGAAACTTTCTTCAAAAGGTTTCCACCCGAACGTTGTTACATATAGAAGTATCAATCGTGGCGCTTTGTCAAAAAGGGATTGCAGAAGAGGCTAAGAGTTTGCTTATGCAAATGGAAGGGGATTCCTATCCAAATGTTACTTAATAGAGATCAAGATCGGTGTTGTTAAAAAATAACATATTGAAGGTATTGGTTATCTATCTATCTATATCTATATCTATCTATCTATATCTATTATATATATATTTATATTATATATTTATTTTATATACATATAAAAGTACGAGTTGGCCTAATGAAATTTCTTCCCTTTTTTGTGAAGACTAATATACCCCTATTTAAATTATTTTGTGAAATTTGATTTTATGGCAATGAGGTAAAAGAAAAAAAATCCTAAAAGCATAACTAGGCAAGAAGTCTATCCTACATCAACCTTATAATTATCTTTTAAAGTTTTACAACTCATTAAAACATTAATGATAACAAAAAAAATTAGTTATTCTATATTTCTTCAAAATGTCTTTGAAAAGTTCTTAAAAAGTTATTATTTATTAAGGAATCTCAAAAATATTTAAGACACCGAAAAAAATTATGTCACATTCATGCTACATGAATAAAAAAAAAATACTATTTTGTTAACTAAAAAAATGTATAATTGGCTTAAGTCCAAAAAAGTAAAAAGATTGAAATTATTAAAATCAACAATGCGATCAAAAATATATGATAAAATAGTAAAATCAATGGAAAAATGGATCATACAGAAAGAACAGCGAGTTAAATGAAAAAAATGGTGAATGATAAAAGAAACAAGGTTATCGGACAAAAAAATGGGTAAAACCGGTAAAAAAAAATGGAATGACATCGGCTAAACACGCGATAACAAAAAAATGGATCAAATAGATAACAGAACAAACAAAAAAATGCTGAATTGATAAAACAACAAGGTTAACCGGCAAAAAAATGGGTAAAATCGATAAAAAAAAATTGAATGACATCGGCTAAACACGGGATAACAAAAAAATAGATCAAATCGATAAAAGAACAAAAATAAAAAAAAATGAGTTAGTTGGGAAAAAAAAAGGGTGAAATTTGTGAGAAAATATGTTAAATAAGCAAAAGAGTAAGTAGAATCAGACTAAAATTGGGTTAAATCGGATAGAATGAGTGATTAACAAATGTGAAAATCAACTAATAGGTTAACTTGAGAATGGATGGATCGATTAATAAACTGGACAAACCATAAAAAGAATTGTGAACGAACGGGTTAAAGTAACAAAAAAGGAATGATAACTCAATGTAAAAGCAAGAAAATCGATATTTCTTTCCTAAGTTTTTATGAAATTATAACTTATTAAAGAACCTAATAATTCGGGCTTAGGAATCAAAAAATACTATTTAGTTAACTGAAAAACTTGTAATCAAAACATAGATATGTTAAAATTGGTGAAAAATGGTAAAATTCTATTAAAAATATATATGTTAAACAAAATGGTGAAATCAATAGAAAAATGTGTTAGATAGAGCTGGCAAAAAATGGGTAACTGGTAAAAATGAATGATATTGGTAAACATTGGATAACAAAAAATAAATGGTAAACTCAATGTAAAAGCAGATGAAAGAAAATGTTAAAATAACCAAAAAAAAATGTTAAACTTAGTAGAAAAGCAAGTTTACTCGATAAAATTTAGAAAAATTGGTAAAAACGGGTTAGATTAGTTAAAAAATGGATTAGGCATGTGATTGAAAATGAATGAACTTATAAATAAATACTAAATACGTATAACCGATAAACTGGTTGAAGGTTTAGATGAAAATATAAAGGTCAATGAAGAAAAGAATTGATATTGTTCATTAGTTCAAATGATTGTCTTAGAATAAAAATTATGTAGACATGTAGTTTTATCTTATAAATACTTAGTAATTATAGTTTATTTTTTATTTTCAACTTTTGGTTTTAGCATTTTAGGTAAAGGGGAAATACAAGTCCCCCTTAAAAGTATGGGGGTGTTATCAGTTACCCCCCCCCCCCCCCTAAAGAATCAATTGTAACACTTACCTCCCTCTGTTATAGTTTTGTAGTTTTTATTCCAAAATTACCCCCATCCTTTACATAATGAATAAATTTTTTTTATTAAAAATTTATCTCTTTATTAAATATTAATCCATTAATCCACCAAGCAGCATCATGTTTTAATTTCTTCATTTTTTTTATTCCTTCGGTTTTGTGGACTCAAATTTCTCTTTAGTATTTTCATCTCATTTTTTTCTTTATTTCTTTTCAATTGATTTTCTTTATTTTATGTTTCAATTTTTTATCTCAAATTTTTTGTTTATATTTTTCTGAGTTTTTTTTTGGTGATAATTATCTAATTTATATTCGGTTCAAATTATTATTCAAAATGTGATTAATTATCCGTCAAATTATTTCTTGTAAAATTCAAGTTTAACACCAAATAATATTATGTGTTAATTTCTTCATTCCTTTATATAAAAGAACTTTATTAATTATGAATTCATCCATCAATCCATCAAACAATATTATGTTTCAATTTCTTCATTTATTTTGTTTCCTTTGGTTATAAAAGAATGAGATCAAAATGAAGAAAAAAAGTTGAGATCGGAAAAAGGAAGGTAACAAAGAAATGAAGAAAATAAAACATAATGTAGTTTGGTGGATGAATGGATTCATAATTAATAAAGATGCAATTTTATTTTGATAAAGTAATAAAAAAAATTATTTATGAAAGAGTTGTCGGTATTTTTGGAATAAATACTACAAAAAATAACAGAGGGGGATAAGTGTTACAATTGATACTTTAGGGGGTAACTGATACCACTTTCATACTTTAAGGGAGGAAATTGTATTACATCCTTTAGGTATTTATGATAATAACTTTAAATTCTTGGGAACGACATAGTAATAATTAAAGCGATTTAGTCAAAAAAATTATGTGATATGATGAAAAATTATTATATGATTCAACTAACATAAGAAATTAGTTACTCAAGCAAAAAAAGTTGAAATAGGTGAGAAAATTGGTTGAATCAACATAATAATAGGAAAGTCTACTAAAATTTGGTTAAATCGGATAGAATGGATAAATTGATTAACAAATAAGATAAAACACAAAAACGGGTGGAATCAGTAAAAGAACGTGTTAAAATAACAAAACAAAAAAAAGTAAACTCAGGGTAAAAGCGGCTGCAATCGATAATACACTAGAGAACCTAAAAAAACCACATTTGTGCTATATAAATATAATAAAGTACTGAAAAACTTATAATTAGATTAAGTTAAAAAAAATTAAAACATATAAATGGTTAAAAATGGTGCTAACGGGAAAAATTCGATTACAAAATATATGATAAAAACGATAAAATGGGTTAGATCGAATAAAAAAGAATTAAGCAACAAAAAATGATAAAAGTCGATAAAACAATGAAGAAAACGGGTAAAATATTGGATGACGTCGACTAAACACATGATAATAAAAAATTGATCAAATAGACAAAGAACAAGAACAAAAAGACGAGTTAAAATGACCAAAAAAAGGTGAAATAGTCGAGAAAATAGAATAAATCAGCAAAATAATAAGTAAAGTCGACTTAAATTTGGTTAAACCAGAGAAAATGAGTGAATTGATTAACGAATGTAAAAAACCACAACAATCGGTGAAATTGATAAAATAACGGATTAAAATAGCACAAACTGGTTTAGATGGAAATATCAAAGTCAAAGAAGAAAATAATTGATATTATTCATTAGCTCAAATGGTTGTTTTAGAATAATAGTTATGTAAACATGTGTTTTATATTAGAAATACTTAGTAATTATAGTTCACTTTTTATTTTCAATTGTTGATTTTAGATATTTATGATAACAACTTTAAGTTTTTGGGAACAACATAGTAATAATTAAAGCGATTTAATCAAAGAAATTATGTGGTATGTTATTTAGACCATAGTATGATTAAATATGATAATATTATTTAACTAACATAACAAATTAATTAATCACGTGCAAAGCGCGTGCACTTTTCTAACTTGATTAAAAGAAATTAGTTAATCACGTGCAAAGCACGTGCACTTTTCTAACTTGATTAAAATAAATTAGTTAATCACGTGCACTTTTCTAGTACTATTATAAAAGCATGAATATTTCTTAACTTTTTTGTGAAGACTAAAATACCCCTACTTAAGTTATAAAGTGATATTTAATTAAATAATAAATATATAAAATAATAAAAGTAATTGAAGAGGTATATTTAGACATGAAGTCTTATTATATTTATCTCCTACATAAACTCCTAAAATTTATAAATTCTCTTTTACATGAATTTTTGTAATTTTCAATCTTAAGAAAACACTATTATATATATTAAATAGCCCCTAAAATATATATAAAAATTATTATATTTTAGTATCAATATTTATTTAAGTAAGAAAATATTAATTTAAAGATTTAGTACAACATAAGTTATACACTCTAAATATAAATACCCCTACTTAAATTATAAAGTGATATTTAACTAAATAATAAATATATAAAAGAATAAAAGTAATTGAAAAGGTATATTAAGACATGAAGTCTTCTTATATTTATCTCCTACATAAACTCCTAAAATTTATAAATTCTCTTTTACATGAATTTTTGTAATTTTTAATCTTAAGAAAACACTATTATATATATTAAATAGCCCCTAAAATATATATAAAGATTATCATATTTTAGTATCAATATTTATTTAAGTAAGAAAATATTAATTTAAAGATTTAGTACAACATAAGTTATACACTCTAAATATAAATACCCCTACTTAAATTATAAAGGGATATTTAATTAAATAATAAATATATAAAAGAATAAAAGTAATTGAAAAGTTATATTAAGACATAAAGTCTTATTATACTTATCTCCTACATAAACTCCTAAAATTTATAAATTCTCCTACATTAAATAATAAATTTTGTGATTTTAATCTTAAGAAAACACTATTATATTAAATAGCCCCTAAAAAATATATAAAAAATATTATATTTTAGCATCAATATTTATTTAAGTAAGAAAATGTTAATTTAAAATTTTAGTACAAAGTCATAAACACTCTAAATATAAATATTTAAAATGAAATTATCTTAAATATCATTATGTTAAAAAAAAAATTAAAATTGAATTGCTATCTTACTATGAAAGAAGAAAAATTACTTATAACTTAGCTAATTATGTAATTTTACTTTGGCTAGAATATAAAATATCAAGGATTTCAAGACATGCGTAACCTCTATGTAATTCTTTACATGAAAAATTTGGTTAAATTCGTGAAAAATGGTGAAATAGATAAAATATAAGCATTGAAACAAGTGAAATCAACGAAAAAGTCAAGTGAAATTGGTGGACACTGGCGAAGAATTTGGTTGAAAATGATACAAAAAAATACCTAAAATCGATGAAAATTCGTGAAAAAAAATGAAACCGGTGAAACGACAACTATAGTGAAAGGCAGGTGAAATCGGTGAAAAATGAATAAAGTCGGCGAAAACGTGTCAAATCAATGAAAATTCATGAGATATTGGTGAAAAGAACATGTGAAATCAGTGAAAAATATGTGTCATATAGGTGAAAATGGGTAATATGACAAAAACGTTTGAATTAATAAAAAAAAAGTTTAACAGACAGAATAAGGTGAAACCGGTTAATAATTAGTTTAAAATGGATAAAACAAGAGGACAAAATTGTTGGTCCCAAGTGGTCAGATGAGGTCTAGAGGGGGGGGGGTGAATAGACCTCTGAAAATTTTGAACTTAAAAACTTTTCAGTCTTCTGTCAGCAGACTAAGCTGATGAAGAACAGTAAGCAGACTAGTCTGATCGTGAACAAATCTTGAACAGACGACTGACCACTCTTCTTTCAGTCACTTAGCTGTTTTTCAGCAAAACAGTTTTTCAAAGAGTTTACTTGCAGCGGATTGTTTCAAAGTGTTTTTCACAAGTAGACTAAGCTCTTGAAAGATTTTATCCCCAGTTTTTACAAACTCCTTTTGTTTTAAAATCTTTTCAAATAATTCAAAGTGTTTAAAGATGCAAACTTTAAATATGCAATAAAACTTTAAATGCAAGATAACACAAAGAATTTTTATAGTGGTTATATGGATAAAAATCCTTTAGTCCACTCTTCCAGATCACTTAGATTCTGGGTTATACTATAATCACAAAGATTACAATACAAATCTCCACTTATACCTAACCAACAAATGAGAAGGCTATAAGCTCGCAATAGGAGTTCACAAAGAAAACCTATCCTCTAGATTTTGATCACTCACAAAGACGGATCAAATCTTCGCACAACACTACTCTTTTACAATATCACTCAGATAATGTTTTTCTTTTGACTTCAACTTGGATCTGCCAACAAATGACTTCACCAGACGAGTGAGCTGTTCGAGCTTCTTGAGACTTAGAGAAATTCTGCTTCAATTTGCGAAATCTCAGATATGTTGTGTTATTTCTCACTTCGAACTTTGCTCTATTTATACTTGAATTTGAATTTATGACCGTTGAAGGAAATCATATCTTCAAATCCAATCTTCAGCTCATTTTGAAACGGCTCCCTGCAGCAATCGTACAGTGTACAGTACCTTTCTGTCCATCGCATTTAATGCTGCATTTAATGCACTCTGCTGATCCGAGAATATCTTCAATCATTTGCCATTACTACCCTTCTCTTTCAGCATTTATTACGCCAGGTGCATTTATTACCGTTGGACTAATCTCTTGATCTCTTCAACTCTGCTGATCAAAACGACTCTGCTGATAGATACTCTGCTGATCAAATACTGAACTCATCTGATTTGACTCGGCTGATGACCTACCCTTCTGTTCGCTGATTCAGCAAGAGATCACTAGTCTTCTGAGCTTTGAACTTTGAACTCTTCTGATGTCTTCTTTTACTTGTTCAAAATTCTTCTAAGGGAACTAAGCTTTCCATACTTAGCTGATTATGATGTTTTGGAAATCATCAAAACCTTCCCTTAATTACTTGTCTTCTTTGCACTTCAAATTCATCTTCATCCAACAATTTCCCCCTTTTTGATGATGACAAAACTTCAGCTAAGTACCTGTACCTAAACTAAAGTTTTGATCCTCAAAAATTTCTGAGATAGAAATAATCTGTTGGATTAAAACTTGCAATTTTATAGATAGTGAACTGATTACATATTACAAGTTTGTTCAGATGAGTCGTGCAAAAAGAAATTACAAGGATTTTAAGATAAAATAAAGTCTAGTCTAAACTAGTCTTCTTCTTTCTTTTCTTCTTCAGCTTCCTTGTCTTCTTTTTCTTCTTCAGCAGGTTTGGAAGTTTCACCTTCCAATTTCTGCTTCAACAGCTCTAATTTCTTCTTTTTAGAGTCAGGATCAAGCTGTTCTTCAGCTGAATCCTTAGCAGCAGCTATTTCCTTATCTGATTTAGCTTTTGCTTCAGCTTCAGTTTCTTCATATTTTTCAGCTATCTCCTTATCATCTTCTTCTTTTTCTGTGATCTTTTCTTCTGCTGATCTGCTTGTGCCTTCATTTGCTGCTTCATTCCTATCATTTTCATCAGCAGACTCTTCTAAGACTTCTGTTCCTTCAGCATCATTTTCAGCTTCCAATACAGTAGAAGTTCCAACTCTTTTCTGTCCAAATATCCTCTCTTCCCCCTTTTTGTCATCATCAGCAGGGTTGATTTGATAGTTTGGTAAGATTGGAGTAATTAGAAGTGAGTCACAGAGAAGCTTGATGTTCTCTTCCATAGCATTAATTTGAGTCTGTTGTTTAAGTTGATTGGCTTTAACAGCTTTGACTTCCTTGAGTAAGTCTTCTCCTTGATCACCCAATTGAATTTGAGATCCCAAAATCCAATTTGATGAAGCAGTGAAGTCTTTCATCATGTTGCCCATGACTTCATCTTCTGCTTGGAGAGCCAATTCAACAGTTTGTTCAATCTGCTTCCAACCTTCAGTAGTGCTCTGAGTCCGTCTTCTAAGAATATCCATGTCCTGACAGATGGATTTAACATTATAAGCAGTGTCTTCTATCAGATCTGTTGGGACAACAGCAGCTTTCTGAACTGGTTGTTTAACAGCAGCTATCACTTCTGCAGCTAATTCTTTCTTCATATCCTTCAGAGAATTGGTGATCATTTGCTGGATGGAATCCAACAAATTTGACTGAACACCATGAGAAGTTGAAGGCATATCTGAAGTAGCAGCAGGTGTATCTTCCATGAGTTGCTCTGATGGTTGATTTGTCAGTGCAAGAGATTGATCTGCTGGTACATCAGCATGGCTCGGAGTGCTTTCCTTCTCCTTAGCTTGATCATCTCCTTCAGCAGCAACTTTTTCCTTTAACTGATCTGCTGGAATTTCTTCTTCCTTCTTTGAATCATCAGCAGCATCAGACTTATCATCCTGCACTTTGTCTTGATCAGATGGGTCTGAAGTACCCTCAAGTTGCTTTGGTTGATCAGAGGACTTTGCTCCTTCTTTCTCAGCAGGTGATATAATCTTCTTGACAGTTTCAACTGTCCTCATCAGTCCTTCATTGTCTATTGCCGACCTGTTACAAATCCAAGTAAAGTTGTCAAGAGGAATAAAAGTAGATGATGATTCCTCAGGCAGCTCTTCAAATGGTTTGAGGTTTGGTCCATAGACAATATGTTTGATATTTGGAAGTGGGACCAGTGAGCTTGGTTGTCCCCTTAACTTCCTTGCTTTCTTTGCCCAAAGCTCCATTGCTTGAGCAATAGCTAACTTGATAGATCTTTCTTTCAGATCTACTGAGTCATCAAAATCCTCAGAAATGGACGCAAAGATCTTATTGGCTTCTTCCTTGACTATGTGACATATCCTCATCCTTAATCTGTCCAGAAAGAATTCTGAATCAAGTGCTTGAATGAGTGAATTTGTCTCAAGCCACTTAAGTACCCAGTCTTCTGTAGCCTTGAATTCTTTCCATTTGGCCATTTCAGCAGGACTTTTTGTCAATCTGAATTCTCTCCATCTGTTGTATTTAATCTTTTCAGAATTGAAGAGTGTCAGACGGTTGACTCTTTCATTTTCAGCATCAAGTCTTTTGAGAAATTCTTCAAAAATTGCAGGATCTTCCCTGACAATTTCAAGAGATAGTCTGATTTCTTCTCTTCTCTTTGACTTTATCTTAGGTGCAGGCATAGCTGGGATTGGTTTGTTTGGATCCCTTGGTTCACCAATAACTAGCCCATCACTTTGCTGATTTCCATGAGCATCCTTGATGCTTGCTTCAATAACAGCAGCCAACTCTGCTGCCTCAATAGCATCTCTCTGCTCTTGAGTCATTTTGCTGGCTTCTTCCTCCAGCCTTTTTAATTCTAGGCTTTTCAGCCTATCCTCTTCTGCTTTCTCTGCAGCTATCCTTTGCTTCTCAGCATCATCTAACTTTTTCTTTTCTGCAGCAGTTACATAAGTTGAAAATTTCCCAGGCCTTTGTCTGATTGGCTCAGGACTTTCAACTGCTTGAAGAGGAACTGCAGCAACTGGAGTAGGATGCAACAAAGGTGCATCTCCTTCAAGTGTTGAACTAGTCTGCTGTACATTTTGAACTTCAGCAGATAGTGCAGCAGATGAGTCTTCTGTTGGTACTCCAATTTCAGAGATAACTTTATCTTCAGTAGCAGCAGCTTTAGCAGCTTTAACAGCAGGTTCTTTAATTGTTAATGGCCTTTCTGCTTCTGTAGTTGTTTCTCTTACAATTGCAACAGGTTCTTCAGAGAAATTTACTTTTCTCTTTGCCTTGGACTTAGGAATTCTTTTGGCAGGAGGGTTTGCAACAGGAGGTCCCCTTGCCTCACTCCTAGTCCTCAATCTCTTCAACCTTTGAATAGGAATTGCTTCATCAGATTCTGTCTTTTCAGGTGAAGATCCTGTCTCCATGTTCTCAACTTCAGCTGTGAAGTCATCTATCACCTTTTCAGGGACTTCAAATTCAGGTTGAGCTGATTCAGCCACAACAGCAGACTGTGCTGTTGGCTCAGCAGATTGACTTGTCTGACCCACCTTCTTGCTCTTCTTAGAAGGGGTCTTTTTGGATTTTGCAGGGGCTTTTCTCTTAGGTTTCTCCACTATTTGTCTGACAGGCTCGTAGAGTTTGAACTCTTTACTGCCATGAGTTTGCTTCCCACCACCCATAGGGCAATTTAGTGAGGCAAACAGATTACTCAGTAAAATAGCATGAGAATGCCTTTTATCACTTAACAGCTCATACACGTGAGCAGCCCAGTTAACCTTTAAGCCGTAGTAAATGCACACCATTGTGAGATACCTCCTTCTGGGTAACCCGTCCAGTGAGCTTGTGCTGCAATCCAGTATTTTGGCAATAATATCAGCAAACCTCTGATATTCACTTTTCAGCTGGGTCTTCATCAAGGACCCAGTCATCTCTTCTCCAGGTTTAGCACAGATAGCCCAAAATTCCTCTTCCTTTCCAGACCCAAGGTCTGTCACATCTCCTCCCTCGTTTGATAGTTTATAGATCTCACTGAGAACAGCAGCCGAGATCGCAATCTTCTTTCCACCTATTTCAGCAGACATGATCGTGTCATTCTTAGAGAATTTCCTGGTTATATAGAAGTGCTCAACATCTTCTAAGTAGACTCTGTCTTCGTGAGCCTCCAAAACAGGAACTAACGAAGCTTCCTTGATCTTTTCCAGTAACGAGCGCATCAGATCAGTGCCCAAAAAATGGAATTTGCTGTAGTTGAAGTACCTTCCTTCGATAATCTTCTCCATATCTGAAATTTTGAGAGTAGAAATCTACAAAGATGCAGTGAACTTTCGAAACAATAGGGTTTGAGAGTTAGAGAGTTTGAGAATTTTTGAGTGCGTAAGACGACTGTACTGTTTAGATCGGATTTTATAGGTTTCCTTTTGATTAGGTTTCCGTGATTTATCTGAACCGTTGATCTAATCTGACAGTTTTTAATCGTGTGGATAGGAGAAGCGGATTTCAATTTTATTATTTTAATGTCAGATGGGCGGGAAACTCTATCGACACTAATCTGTTACTTATAAAAGCGTGTTTCTTATGATACGATTTATGACCATGCTTATATAATGTATCATATGAGTAGAGTTTAACTTATCTGACAGACGAGTGATCTGTTATCTGATATTACTAGAGAATGCCAATAGCTAGTAATCTTCCTCTGCTGTTTGTCAATCCAGCAAGATAAAATAATCTTCAGTCTTCAAGAATTAAGAACAGATCTTCAGATAATATAACTTTCACTAACTGACATTAACAGATTTCATCTTTAGAGCAGAAGTACCGCTAGTCTTACACGTTCCCCCTGTCTTTAAGAATCCATAAGCTAACTAGTCTGTTGAAAGTTAATTCTTGAATATAATAACGGATAACTAAGCTGTTGAACTCCAGTCTTCTGTTGAGTTCCCCCTCAGCTTATGCATCCAAATTAAGTAGTCCTAACTCAGCTCTTAGAGTTGAGAACCTTGCTTCACTTAGAGGTTTGGTGAAGATATCAGCAATCTGATTGTCAGTATGAACATACTCTATCATAACATTGCCTTTTTCCACATGATCTCTAATGAAGTGATGCTTGATCTCTATATGTTTAGTCCTTGAATGACTTGTAGTATTCTGAGTAAGTGAGATTGCACTTGTATTGTCACAGTAGATTGGAATTCCACTGATCTTGATATTGTAATCTTCTAGTTGATGCTTCAACCAAAGTATCTGTGCACAACAAGCTCCAGCAGCTATATATTCAGCTTCAGCAGTAGATATAGAAACTGAGGTTTGTTTCTTACTCATCCATGAGATCAGACGACTACCTAAGAACTGACAAGCACCTGTTGTGCTCTTTCTGTCAATCTTGCAGCCAGCAAGGTCTGAATCTGAATAACCAATAAGCTCAAATCCAGATTCTCTAGGATACCACAATCCCAATTCTTGAGTGCCTTTAACATATTTCAATATCCTCTTGGCAGCTAAGAGATGAGATTCCTTGGGGTTTGATTGAAATCTTGCACAGACTCCAACTGAGTACATTATGTCAGGTCTGCTTGCTGTTAGATATAACAGTGACCCTATAATGCCTCTATATTTGGTTATGTCCACTGATTTGCCATCTTCATCTTTATCCAAACGAAGACTTGTAGACATAGGAATAGTAGCAGTAGAGCTAGTTTCCATACCAAACTTCTTGAACAGATCTCTTGTGTATTTTGCTTGATTTATAAAGATTCCATCAGGCAACTGCTTGACTTGTAAACCAAGAAAATAATTAAGTTCACCCATCATGCTCATTTCAAACTTATTCTGCATCAGCTTGGAGAACTTATCACACATCTGTTGGTTAGTTGAACCAAAAATGATATCGTCTACATATATTTGCACAATCAATATATGATTCTCCCATTCAATTGTGAACAAGGTTTTATCTACCTTACCTTTATGAAATCCTTTAATTAAAAGAAAATCAGATAGGGTATCATACCATGCTCTTGGAGCCTGTTTCAGTCCATAGAGGGCTTTCTTCAGACGATATACTTTGTCCTCTTCTTGATAGACTTCAAATCCAGGAGGTTGTTCAACATACACTTCTTCTTGCAATTCTCCATTGAGAAAAGCAGACTTCACATCCATCTGATAGACAGTGAAGTTCTTGTAAGCAGCATAGGCAAGAAACAGTCTGATTGCTTCAAGTCTTGCTACTGGTGCAAAAGTTTCATCAAAGTCAATTCCTTCTTCTTGACAATAACCCTTGGCCACTAGTCTTGCTTTGTTTCTGGTAACAATACCATCTTCATTCATCTTATTTCTGAAAACCCACTTAGTGCCAATTACCCTTTGATGACTTGGTCTTGGAACTAAGTACCAGACTTCATTCCTCTCAAATTGATTCAACTCTTCTTGCATAGCTTCTATCCAGAAGGAATCATTTAGAGCTTCTTCAATTTGCTTAGGCTCTATTTGAGATAGAAAAGTGACAAACATAGCATCTTGTGCAGCAGCTCTTCTTGTTTTCACTCTATCTAATGGATCACCAATCACCAACTCTGGTGGATGGTTTCTGAGCCATCTGAGATCAGGTTGCAGGTCTGAATGTTGTCCTCTGTTTTGATCTTGCAACACTACTGTTGGAGTTGCAGTAGTAGTCTGTTGAACATTTGCCGTCTGTTGAACAGTCTCTGGTCTGTCAGCTGTTTGCAACTCGTCTGTTAGACAATCAGCACTGTGATTTTGAACAGCACTTGAGTTATCAGCTGAATTAAGATTGGGTAGTATGATGGGAACATATTCTTCATTTCTTCCAATGTCTAACTTCTGTAGATCAGTAGACAGATCTTGATTAGCACTTTGATTCTTTTCAGAAGATTGACTTGGCTCATCAAATACTACATGGATAGATTCTTCTATTAGTAATGTTCTTTTATTGAAAACTCTATAAGCTTTACTAACAGATGAGTATCCTACAAAAACAGCTTCATCAGCCTTTTCTGCAAATGCAGTAAGGTGATTTTTCCCATTATTCAATACAAAACATTTACAACCAAAAATCTTAAAGTAATGAATGTTTGGTTTCCTGTTGTTCCAAACTTCATATGGCGTCTTGTTCTGATTTTTGTTGATCATACATCTGTTCTGGGTATAGCATGCTGTATTTGTTGCTTCTGCCCAAAATCTTTGAGGCAGTTTAGCTTCAGCTATCATAGTTCTGACAGCTTCCTTTAGTGTTCTGTTTCTCCTTTCAGCAACACCATTCTGTTGAGGGGTTCTGGCAGCAGAGTACTCATGATGTATTCCTTTGATAGTACAATACTCTTCAACAGTAGAGTTTGTAAACTCTGTCCCTCTATCTGATCTGATCTTCAATATTTTGATAGTCTTCTCATTCTGGATCAGTTCCATCAGATTAGTAAGATGTTCCTTGGTTTCACTCTTTTTCTTCATGAAAATCACCCAAGTATATCTTGAATAATCATCCACAACAGCTAGGCAGTATTTCTTTCCACCATTGCTGATTGGATCAATGGGTCCAAATAAGTCCATATGTAATAGCTCCAAAATTCTTTCAGAAGATTGGTGCTTCTTGCTTTTGAAAGATGACTTGATTTGTTTACCCTTCTGACAGGCGTCACAGAGCTTATCTTTGCTCATGACTGCTTTTGGAATCCCTTCTACCAAATCATTCTTGATTAATCTGTTTATGGTCTTGAAGTTTAAATGATTCATCCTTTTGTGCCACAGCCAACTGACTTCACTTGGTGCAGATGCAACCAAACAAACACTTGAATTCTTGTCAGCAGAATTCCAGTCGACTATGTAGACATTCCCTTGTCGTCTTCCAGATAAAATTACCTTCTTTGTACCAATCTGTTCGACAAAACACTTATCTGTTGAGAAGATGACTGAATATCCCTTGTCACAAAATTGACTTATGCTCAGCAGATTATATTTGAGGCCTTTGACATATGAGACGTCAGATATCTCTATGTTTCCTCTGATTAATCTTCCTTTAGCTTTAATCTTGCCTTCTTTGCTGTCCCCAAAAGTAACTTTTGGACCATCCACAGCAATTGCATCAGTCAGCTCATGTATGTTTCCACACATGTGTCTTGAACATCCACTGTCCAAGTACCATATCTTCTCTACTTTACTCCTACTCCTAATCCTATCCTACAAAACAAAAATAAAATTGTTTTAGGTACCCTTATTGAGAGGGTCCTGAAGGATTAGTTCCACCTTTGACAACCCAAGATGTTGAAGTCTTAGGCTTCTTAGGTTTCTGAGTTTTCACAGGAGCATGAACAGTTTTATTTTCATCATAATTATCAGATAAGTCA
This sequence comes from Penstemon barbatus, assembly GCA_003313485.2. Taxonomy (NCBI): domain Eukaryota; kingdom Viridiplantae; phylum Streptophyta; class Magnoliopsida; order Lamiales; family Plantaginaceae; genus Penstemon; species Penstemon barbatus. The sequence continues at coordinate 70,519,866 of CM064880.1, forward strand.
TGTTGATGATCAGTATGATAAGAATAATGTTCATAAGCAGGGTAAGGTGCATGATATGCAGGATACGCATGCATTGGATGAGCAGGGTAAGGTGCATAGTAACTAGGAAATTGAGGTGCATGATACATAGGATGATATGCAGCAGGTTGCACATAATATGACTCATTTTCATACCAAGCATTTTGATTTTTCTTGTTCTTATGCTTCTTTGGCTTACTAGGTGCTTGCTCAACTTGTTTAGACTTAGCTTTACCACTAGTCTGATTGACTTTAGCTTTATCAGCAGACTTCTTAGGACTCTGCTGTTTGGTCTTACTAGTCTTATTTCCTACACTAGGCTCTTTGCTCTTTTTAGCCTTAGGAGATTTCTTCTCCTTTAATTCTTTCTCAGGTGAAGTAGTTCTAGCAGTTTGAACATACAGAATGACCTTACTATTGTCAGCTGATATGAATTTTTCAGTATGGTTCAACTCTTGCTTATCCTTTTCTAAAGGCATCTTCTGTTTACTAGATGTATGCGTGGATGCAACAGATGATTTCTCATGAGACTCGATAATCTTTTCAAGTTCCATGATTTTTCCTTTATAAACTTCACATTCAGCTTTCAGAGATTCATGCTCTTGCTCAAGCTGTTTATATTCAGCTGATTCTTTTGGCTTTTCAGCTAAAAGTTTCAGTGAACTATTTTGCTCTTTTAGCAGGATCATCTCTTCCTTAAGCTTAACAAATTCTCCAGCAATAGTAGTATTATTTAACATCATTTGCTCTAGAGAATCAAACAGTTCATTATTTTGAGGAGTTACCTCATCCTCAGAGTCATCAGAGTCCTTTGCCATCAGGCACAGGAGAGCAGGTTTTTCTTCATCAGAAGATTCTTCATCAGACGAGTCTGAATCTGAGTCAGATGAGCAGACAGCAGCAAGCTTTTCTGCTTCAGCCATCATTGCTTTCCCTCTCTGATACTTTCTTTCTTTTCTCACTTTCTTCTCCTCTTCAGTGTACTTTTCTGCTTTTGGATATGGGCAGTCTTTGATGAAGTGTCCCAATTTCCTGCAGTTGTAACACATTAGTTTTGATTTATAATCATCTTTATCTTGAGAAGAAAAGTTAGGTTTAGAAGTAGAAGCATTGTTGTATTTGTTCTTCATTTTTCTTTTGTAGAACTTCTTGAAATTATTCATCAACAGTGCAACGTCTCCAGCAGTGTACTCCTTTTTGTTGAGTAGAGTGGCTTCATCAGATGAGTCCACTTCTTTGCTTTTCTGTGCTGGTCTTCTGGTGTTTTCAGCAGCAACCAGTGCAGCTGTGGGTCCTGAAGTTGAGGTTTCTTCAATACCCATCCTAGGCAGTTTATACTCATAAGCCTTGAGTACAGAAAACAGCTCTGTAAGAGAGATCTTCCCCAGATCCCTTGATTCTTCCATTGCTGTCACCTTCATGTTGAACTTGGGAGGTAAGGCCTTCAGTACTCTGATGGTTATCTCCTTGTCTGTGAAGGTTTTTCCAAGCTTCAATACTTCATTTAATATTCTTGTGAACCTTGTGTCCATCTGATCAATGGTTTCAGAGGACTTCATCTTGAAGTTATCCAGCTTTTCTAGAGCAACACTCAGCTGATGCTCCTTGATAGCATCATTGCCTTCGCTCATATCTCTGACTTTGTCCCACATCTCTTTCGCAGATTTGCAGTGTTTGATCTTGTCAAACCGATCATTATCCAGGGCTTTAGTCATGATAAATCTTTCAATCTTGTCCAGGTTGAACAGCTTGATTTCTTCAGCTGTCATTTCGCTCAAGTCTTTTTCCACCACGGTATCAACTTCATTGATTTTTATCGTCTTGGTGAACTTGAATGGACCTTTTGTGATGCAAGTGAACATGTTGTCATTGTAGGCAGCAAGGAAAATCTCCATTCTGATTTTCCAGTCTTCGAAGGACATGCCAGCAATGTGGGGAACATGGTTTATGCATTCCATTTTCAAAAAGTTTTGATTTTTCAAAAAAATGCTCTTTTGAAAAAGTTTTCAAAAACCTTTGAAAAACACTTGGATCAAGCTCGTTGATCAGGCAGTTGATTCAAATGAACCACCTGCTCTGATACCACTTGTTGGTCCCAAGTGGTCAGATGAGGTCTAGAGGGGGGGGTGAATAGACCTCTGAAAATTTTGAACTTAAAAACTTTTCAGTCTTCTGTCAGCAGACTAAGCTGATGAAGAACAGTAAGCAGACTAGTCTGATCGTGAACAAATCTTGAACAGACGACTGACCACTCTTCTTTCAGTCACTTAGCTGTTTTTCAGCAAAACAGTTTTTCAAAGAGTTTACTTGCAGCGGATTGTTTCAAAGTGTTTTTCACAAGTAGACTAAGCTCTTGAAAGATTTTATCCCCAGTTTTTACAAACTCCTTTTGTTTTAAAATCTTTTCAAATAATTCAAAGTGTTTAAAGATGCAAACTTTAAATATGCAATAAAACTTTAAATGCAAGATAACACAAAGAATTTTTATAGTGGTTATATGGATAAAAATCCTTTAGTCCACTCTTCCAGATCACTTAGATTCTGGGTTATACTATAATCACAAAGATTACAATACAAATCTCCACTTATACCTAACCAACAAATGAGAAGGCTATAAGCTCGCAATAGGAGTTCACAAAGAAAACCTATCCTCTAGATTTTGATCACTCACAAAGACGGATCAAATCTTCGCACAACACTACTCTTTTACAATATCACTCAGATAATGTTTTTCTTTTGACTTCAACTTGGATCTGCCAACAAATGACTTCACCAGACGAGTGAGCTGTTCGAGCTTCTTGAGACTTAGAGAAATTCTGCTTCAATTGCGAAATCTCAGATATGTTGTTGTGTTATTTCTCACTTCGAACTTTGCTCTATTTATACTTGAATTTGAATTTATGACCGTTGAAGGAAATCATATCTTCAAATCCAATCTTCAGCTCATTTGAAACGGCTCCCTGCAGCAATCGTACAGTGTACAGTACCTTTCTGTCCATCGCATTTAATGCTGCATTTAATGCACTCTGCTGATCCGAGAATATCTTCAATCATTTGCCATTACTACCCTTCTCTTTCAGCATTTATTACGCCAGGTGCATTTATTACCGTTGGACTAATCTCTTGATCTCTTCCACTCTGCTGATCAAAACGACTCTGCTGATAGATACTCTGCTGATCAAATACTGAACTCATCTGATTTGACTCGGCTGATGACCTACCCTTCTGTTCGCTGATTCAGCAAGAGATCACTAGTCTTCTGAGCTTTGAACTTTGAACTCTTCTGATGTCTTCTTTTACTTGTTCAAAATTCTTCTAAGGGAACTAAGCTTTCCATACTTAGCTGATTATGATGTTTTGGAAATCATCAAAACCTTCCCTTAATTACTTGTCTTCTTTGCACTTCAAATTCATCTTCATCCAACAAAAATTATAAAAACAATGAAAATAAGTTATAATTGAAAAAAATGGGTAAAAAGGTAAAAAAAAAAAAAAAAAAAAAAGCTAAACTGGTAGAAATGAATTAAATCGGTTAAAAAACAGGTTAAATTGGTGAAAAATGAATTAAACTGATGAATTAAATAGGTGAAAACGGGTAATATACTTTATTTTATGACATAATAAAATTAATTTTACTCTAACTTACAAAACATACCAATGAAATTAACTAAACACGTACAACGTACGTGCACTTTCCTAGTATATATAAGTTAACAGATCTACTGCAGAATAATTCTTGTTCCGAGTCTACACATGTTTTCCGGACTATTTTTCAATGCTCAAGTCATGTCAAATCCAAAAACCACTAGTTTTTGTGATTGTACAAAGTTTTGAAATTATTTAAAATTATAAGTGAATAAAACTATATTAGATAAAATCTTTAATTTGGTCAGAATTTTTAATATACGTTCGCTCCATGTGAATATGTAGTAGAGTTTAAAAGTCTCATTACATCAATTTAGTTTATCTTTTGTCTAAAATTCATGTTATTTCCTTTGTGTTGTATGTGGGTATACACTATAAATTTTTTAGCAAAGTTTTCTTGTTACAAAATTAAATTTGTAATTAGTGTCTATAATTTTAACAAAAATAATTATATTTAAAATAATATTATATTTGAATTTTATTTGGGTTGAGTCTTATTAGGCTCAGCTCATAAATTTATCAAGTATAATGACATGACTCAAAGTCGACCCGATTCACAATTATTCAGGTTCGGATCAATTTTTTATTAGGCTCAGCTCATAAATTTATCAAGTATAATGACATGACTCAAAGTCGACCCGATTCACAATTATTCAGGTTTGGATCAATTTTTTCTAGTCGAGCCATCGAGCCTTGAATAAGCCCAACTCAATTATCAGCCTTAATATTTAATCAATAGTCCAAAAAAGTAATATTTTTGCATTTGATATCCCTTAAATATAATAGTTTAGAACTAATTTTGTCCAGACGTTACTTTATGTTATAAAAGGTAATTATGGGAAACTAAGTCCATAGTTAAGGAAATCTTGCATTGACATTGCAAATGATGACAGAAACTGTGATGCGCATAAATGGAGAAAGCAGCAGTAAAATAAATAAATCGCATTACGCGTATCAAACAAACAGTTAATAACATTTGACTAGTAAACAAAATAGTGCACGTCCTAAATTTTCAACGTTCGTCTCATATACTCTAAATTACTCTAAAGTACACCTACTGTTTCTTAATCTCCTGCTCCATTACTAAGATTAAAAACTAAATTTATATTCATGGCCAACAATTCTGCCGCTAAATATCTGGTGACGTAAGGCATAGCAACAGTTTCCATCCCTTTACTTGTCTTGCAAGCAACACACGTAACCTTTTTGGGGGCTCGACGAGGTGGAAGGCCTTTGGCGATCATCTCCTGAACTTCCTTTGTACGTGATTGGATAATAGATGCCGTCAATATGCTTCCACAAAGAGAGCACACATCAGCAATGTGATAATCGGAACTTGTGTGGAGCCTATCGTGCAATAGATATGCTGCTCCGTGAGCCAGAAGGGAGTCTCGTTCCATTTCTCCAAAACGGACCCCACCACCACGCTTTCTACCTTTGATAGGTTGCCTCGTCGTTGAATCCACAGTCCCAGTCGAACGAACCTGTGAAAAAATTATTAGAACCAATCACGTATTAGCTTCCATATAATAAGCGTCCCCATTACAACATATATCATCTCCTTCGTAAGGTTTTTTTAGGAGTTGTTATAAGAGAAAAGATGTAGGGAGAAAGTATGAAGTTGTTATTAATAATGACCCCAGGAAGGGGTATTTATCCAAAGATATAAGACTCCATAAATACTAAATACCCAACCTAAAACTAATACACCTAACACGCTATAACTCTAACTGTTAGATAACTCTAACTCTAACAGGAGTGAAATGCAGAAATATCCCCTATGAAAAACCTGTGTTATTTATATTAGCAAATATCCACCTGTTATGTTTTTATTGGCCAAAAAACCTTCCAATGATGGAATACATATTTTACTGGAAAAAAATTGACAATAACCCCACTGTTCACTTTAAAAATTGACAATAACCTCCCTATTTGACTTGTGAAGTGATTTCAAATGGGGACTTTTGCTAATAAAAAAAAACAAATGGGAGGGGTTTTCTAATTAAAATAACATAATGGGGTCTTTTTGCTAATTAGGCAAAGAACAGGGGGTATTTTTGAATTTAGTTTTGTTTTCATGCAAATGAAAGATAATAAAGTAAATGTGGTTTTATTGCTTTTAGAGAAAATCGGAGAAAATGTTAACCTGAAATTTGTCTGAAACCATATGACGCAGACGCTGATAGTATACAGGCCCAATAAATATTGCACATGTGAGCTCTGTTCCATAAACTCCGCTGTATAGTACCTCTAATCCATGGTAATTAAACCCACGTTCAACCAACATAGATCCGAGTTCATCGGCAAGTGAATCAGATTCAGATCCATCAGCGTTCTTCTTCTTCGTTGAACTCGAAAATGGTGTTGCGTCAACGAAATTTCCATTCAAGGCGCCTCCCTACAACCACAACATCAAATCAATTCTATAAAAAGTTCCGAATATAGATTATTAATGTATATCGAAGTTAAATGTTTGAATTTTACACTGCTGATACCTTTGCAGCAACGGATTCTAAAAGCATTGCAATTGTCATCCTAGAAGGGAATGCATGAGGGTTTATAATAAGATCTGGTCGCATTCCACTAGTTCCTGAAAACGGCATGTCAATATCTGGCCACAGCTGAGAACAAACACCCTTCTGCCCATGTCTGCTGCTAAATTTGTCACCAATTACTGGGTTTCTAGGGTGCCGAAAACGTATGTTTGCCTGCACAAAAGTACAAGTGATTAAGCATCAACAACTTTGTAATAAAATTAATCAAAATAATTACACTGATACAGGATGATGTATTAAATAAAAATTATAATACATGAAAAATATAAACCACAATATCCTCCTCATTTTTCAAATTTCTTGAAATATCAATTTGGCTTTTTGCACCCCAGAAATATTACATAAAATTAATCAAAATAATTACACTGATACAGGATGATGTATTAAATAAAAATTATAATACATGAAAAATATAAACCACAATATCCTCCTCATTTTTCAAATTTCTTGAAATATCAATTTGGCTTTTTGCACCCCAGAAATATTACATTTTTTGGCGCTTTGCATCCTGAAATACTGGCACTTTCACCCTCGAATTGCAATTTTTTGGCAATATAGTGGGCATTCTGCATCCCATTAGGGTGCATTTTGCAAAAGAATAAGCAATTTTGGGGTGCAAGTGCCAAGATTTCAATTGCATGGTGCAAAGTGCCAAAAGTGTATATATTTGGGGTCCAAAGTGCCAATGGCTCTCAGTATGGTAAAAATGTGATATAAAAGTTAACCATAAACCAACAGACATATTGATAAGACTTGAATGAACTTATGTTACCTTTTGAATATGCTGTTTGTTTTTATCAACTGAAACATAATCAACAAATACGGGCTCTGAACCTTTTAACTTGCGTGTAGTGACATCCTTTGTAGTTTGGTTCTTGATGCAATAATATGGCTCGTTGGGTTTTATCCTCTGAAATAAGTTGAATAACTCTTGTATTATGAAACCCGAGAAAGAAAAATAGAAAGCAAGAAATGAACAAAGAAGAAGATTATTTATTAAGGTAAATTTTGGATGTCCCCCTGAGGTAAGGTCAAATTACAAAAATCCCCCTCACGTATTGGGTATTACAAAAACCCCTTCAAGTTTGTTACCATCTTACAATTAGACCCAAACCCCTCAAAAGTTCCGATTTTGCCTTATCTCATAAATTATCAAACTAAAAATTTAAATATTTACCACAAAAAGTTGAAAAAATGTAAACTTGCACATAAGTTTCAATAATATGAAAAAAATAAAAATCAATCCTATATACGTATTTATTTAAAATTTAATTTTTATAATAATAAATTAACTAGAATTTTAATAATAATATGCCATGAATATAAAAAAATTAAAATAAATTAATTTGACAAAGTTTATATTATATAACTTAAAATAAAAAAAAATTTATTTACACATTCAATTAATTATAAGTATTTTTTCATATTCTTTTTTGTTTATAATATTAAACTTCAATTAAAATTATTAATACAATATAAAACATTAATTTATTTAATTAATTATATATAAAAAAATTGCATTTATAAAATTTTATTATTAAAATTCTATGTATTTTATATTATTATACTTCAATTGCTAATAAATATGTAAAAAAATAAAATTTTAATATTTATTTATATATGTGCAATTTTATCAAAAAGTAAATATATAATTACCACTTTTACACTTAATGAGATATTGCAATTAATACCCAAGTTTAAAAATTAATACTCCCTCCGTCCTTTTCTTTCAGTCCCTTTACTTTTAGGGCGGAGTTCTATATGAGTGTAACTTTTGGGTGTTTTTACTTTTATATCCTTAAATGTAGTGGGTTCAGAGCAAGTGATATCAAATCATTACTTTATGTGAGGGTATATAATAGAAAAATGATTATACTAATGGAAAGAGAGTGTTTTTGTGGGACATCCCAAAAAGTAAATAGGAGTAAAAATTCAGGGACAGGGGGAGTATTATATTCCAAACATTACAAATAACCTCCTGGGGGCACAATTGGAACTCTTCAGGGTAAGGGGCTAATTGTAAGATGGTGACAAATGTGAGGGGGGTTTCGTAATTTGAGCTTACCTCAGGGGTATCCGTAAATTACCCTATTTATAATTACCTGCCCAACAAAAGGGAGCCCATCAGAGTCAATCGTGCGACGACTTGCCTTGTCCAGTTTGCTTCCACAAAATATTTGGGATCGATCGGACTTGCTGTTTTGTTCATTCAAATCGATGGTTTCAGTCTGCAAATAACATGTCATCAATGAATGAGGTGAAACTAATCACTTCTATTTTAATGTCTATTTTTTATGCTTTGATATGTTCACTTTTAGGCTTTTGGAAAGAGCCAGTACGAAAATACCCCTCATGCTTTGACAAATTGGCCAAAAAACCCATGTTCTTCTTTTATTAGCAAAAAACCCCATTTCAAATTCCTTCATAAGTCAATAGGGAGGTTATTGTCAATTTTTTTAAGTGAACATGGGGGTTATTGCAAATTTTCATTAACAGGGGATTACTGATAGTTTTTTATATTTGGAGGGGTTTTTTGCATTTTGTGGGGGTATAATTGTCATTTTTCTTGCAAAATATGTATTCAGTCATAGGAGGCAGCTTTTTGCCAACAAAAATATTATACAGTGTGGTTTGCTAATAAAAATAACAGGGGTGTTTTTTGCTAATCAGGCAAACCATAGGGGGTATTTCACAATTCACTCTTTTGGAAATTCAGGAGTTGTCTATAATCCGTTATTGAACAAAAGAACTCAGGTGTTCAATTGTATGGCACCAAAATATAATTTAACAATATATATTCTTTAATATATTCTAGAGAAAGTCTTTCCATCAGTCCATATCACCGAAGATCTAGTTTCACTTACTATAAATATAGTGCTAGTGGATATAGCGAGTGAGGTAGCCCTCTTATTTTTCGTTTCCTTCGCAACTGGAACTAATAAAGGTTTTGAGAGAAGAGACCAAGGAAATTCAATTCTCTATCGGAAATTAATAACCTTATTATTCATCTTATATAACTAGTTCTACCCTCAATCTCGAAAACAACTATCACGCCTTATTGTTAATCTAAACACCAGGATATTTGCTTTAACCAAAATCACAGTTTCAAAATACTTCACCAAGCATGTAATATATCCTATCAATGTATATGACTAATATAAAAACGAGTGAAGATGGACAGAAGTGAATCGACCACTATGTTTGAAACAGTAGATTTAAAAAAAATTTAAATAAAGAACTTATTTAGATTTAGCAAGACCTGGTATATGGATCCACGAAACATGCCACGGTCGACAGATGATTTATTTAAAACCATGGCATCCTCCATATCATATCTGCATAAATTTGAAGGGAAAGCATAAGAAACCAAATTCTCATTGTCAAGATATGAAATATGTTCTGAATAATTACCCCGAATAAGCTAAAACTGCTACAATTGCATTGGTTCCCAGTGGATAATCATCAATATGGTATTTTTCATATGTCTTTGTGCGTACAATTGGAGTTTGTGGAGTCTGCAAGCACCAAATCCAGAGTTAGGATTATAAGGTAAACAGTGAAATTAAAGAACAATATATTGTTTATTTACAAATCAGCATCTACTTCAACTATTCAGCGTTTTCTTCTCATATGAACCTTAAACTTTTTGTGGCTCAATCTTAATCAAATAAAGATATTTTTGATTAAAAAGAGAATGCATATATGCTTCAGGCATGAGTCTACAAGTATTTTCCAGCAAATTCCAATCATCCAAATTCAAGTTCTTCCGAGGATATCACCAAATAGTAATGTCAAGATGTAATTTCAAACAAAGAGAACATGGTATTAGCAGTCAAAAAACCACTTGCTCTAACTTATGAATCCAAGTAAAAGGATAAAGATAACTCTTTTTCCTTTCAAAAAAAGTAAAAGATCAAGGCAAGGTAGTAGCTATGATGAAAAAGATATGACTAGGACTAACCTGAAGATGGTAGAGCTTTTGATCAGCTCGAGTATTTATAGCTTGACTAGCGAACCCCATTGTTTGTTTTCCCATCTATTTACAAGGAAACAGAGATGAGTTTCAAAATCCAAACCTTTACAATGGCAATTAGAAACAATAATTAATCCCGAATCAGAAAAGCAGTGAAAAGACCTGACACTGGTACATATTTCGAGGACTCTGATTATGGTCAGACCAAGGTGTTAGATTTGCAACAACACTCAGTATTCCAGTTGGATGAATTTCTTCATGAGTTGCAGGAAAAACATCCTTCCTTCCACCATTTCCACCGTCAGGACATTTTATTTCCATGTAGACCTACGCATTTGATAAGAGCTCAAAACTAAACATAGTATTTAAGGCAGCAAATTTATTTCAATTACTCCATTTACAAGTAAAATGCAAAAATACCCCCTATGCTCTGCCTAAATAGCCAAAAAAAAAAAAAACTGTGCTAATTTTATTAACAAAAAAACCCCTCCCAAGCCAAAATGACAATTACACCCCCAGCAAAAGATGCAAAAACACCCCTATTCACTTAAAAATAACAATAATCCCCCTGTTAACTCTGAAAATTGGCAATAACAACTCTGGAAATTGGAAATAACCTCCCTATGATTTATGAAGGAATTTCAAATGGGATTTTTTGCTAATAAAAGAACAACACATGGGAGGGGTTTCGCTAATAAAAGTACCAAAGGTTTTGTTTGCTAATTAGCAAAGCACAGAGGTTATTTGTTTTAGCTCAACAGAAAAACTCTGAAATGCAATATGGATATGAAATGCTGACCTGCTCAAACGGCCCAATGAGCTCAATGTTATTTTTTTCTTGCGGAGGGATAATGATATTCCGAACCGGCCTAACAAATCTGGATGCAGATGTGAAGAGGAATAAACCAGGGTAGGCCCCACCCATACTCAGTGGAACATAACCCACCTCGAGATCTTCAGGTATCTGTTGTATGTCGATCAATAATAAGTACTGGCCAATAAAATTATGAAATTTTCTCCTCCGAATAAACACGGGAAAAAGATAGAGACCCACCATAGGTGTTGCTGAAACCTTTAACCTCCGAAGGTGAGAGACAGCTTTATCTATGATATCTGAAGGGATGCAACCAACAACACGACCATCCAGAAGAACAGAAAGAAATACCGGGGGACCAGATTGCACAAGCTTTGGCAGTGATGGTGTCATTCCCATGCTGACCAAGACTTGCAAAATTGATTTCCGAACTCCAAGAAGGTTTTTTACCCTCCCTTCAGAATCGTAATACGAAGTTATGCCTGCCAAAGGAGTAGCTAAATAAGTCCCATAACAAGTTTACTAAGAGCAATGACCACCTTGAATTTCATCATTCGTTTACTGTGTCATAATGTAAAAGCATTTTACTACTTCCACCCCTTTCTCCATCACCATATGTGAATAACAAAATCTTAATTAAAAAAAAAACTGAAAAAAAGGCTTACGGCAAGAAGTCGTCATATGGTTCAGCAGCCCGCATGGCTCCCCATCAGGTGTGTGAACAGGACAAAGAAATCCCCAAGATCTGTACAGAAGTACATATAAGAAAGATATGTGGGAGACAACCATGTGACTTCAAAGAAAGAGGGAGCAGACAAGAAAAAAAAGGCTAAATGGCAAAAATACACCCTGTGATTTGCTTAATTGGCAAAGAAAACATGTGTTCTTTTTATTCCTTCATATTTCAATATGGAGGTTATTGTCAATTTTTTAAGGGAACAGGGAGATTATTGATATATTTTTAGGTTAAGATAACAGGGGTGTTTTGCATTTTTGTGGGGGTATAATTGTCATTTTTCCTGCAAAATATGCGTATTCCAGCATAGGTTGGTTGGGGGGGGGGGGGGGGGGGGTTTGCTTATATAAAATAACACAGGGGGGTTTGCTTACTAGGCAAAGCATAAGGGGTATTTTGGATTTCGCTGAAAAAAAGGCAATATAACCAGTATAATGTGAGTACTTTAGCCATGGGAAATTTGGTAATGCAAAATTAGAACTTACTCAGGCAACAACTTCCGTACGCTCGTCGTACGAAGGCCCGCAAAAGCAGCTCCTCTATGGACAGCTCGAAAATGTGAAATGAAACGCAGAAAATTTAGTCTCTCTGCCTGAACTGTCATCCCAGCTCTCTATCAAACAAGAAACAAGATAAAGAAGAAGAAAATAAGTAACTTTTCTAGCATATCCTTCCACAACGCCTTCATAAACACATAAAAAACAAGCAGAAATTTGACAGAGACAACAATCATTCCAAGGAAAAGGTGTGAATCCAAGCAACAGCAGCGAAACACTCATACAAACAAAATTAGATCCAAACCACCAAAATAGATCCAAAAGAACTGAATATGTGTAATATCAATACATACAATGAGAGATGTCATAGACCATAAAAGTATTGTGGTTGACGTTGACTAATATAGTGTAAAACATTCACAAGTCAATTCTAAGATATGATTTCTAAAGTCGCGGTTTATAAATTCAACTTGAGCCAATTTAACATTTAAGTTAAGTATCTCGCAAATTTACTCCATCAAGAAGCAAACACCATACCTGTTGCAAATCTAAACCTGACTTTGTTGGCACTCTTCCCGTCTTCAGCATGTTTTCAATAGCTGCACCAATTTGTTTGGGAGAGTTTTTCTCGATGACCCTCTTGACATCTTCCACTGCCATTAACCAAATGTTATTACAACCACATGTAACATGTCATTACTTCAAATAAACATGGAGCATGACTGATAGAAAATTAGATGATTAGGATTCTAGTGTCACTGAAATTTGATTAGGATTCTAGTGTCACTGAAATTTTGTGAAATCTAAGTGGTGGTCTGGTGGATATGTTCTCTTATAATTTATTTCACTAATAAATATATATTTTTCTAATTTAAAACATGGGTTACGCTAAAAGAAATAAAAGAATTGTAACTAACAATCTAGGGTTGTGAGCTTTGAGAAAGGCCAACAGGTATAGTAGCATGAACCAAAAAAAATTATATTGATGACGAGAAATTCAACTCTAAAGAAGTAGACAGAAATATAAAATAAATCCAAAGAGCAACATTTATGAAATAATTGGAATAGAGCCCACGACAAAAAATCAAACATAACATAAAGCAAGCTAGAGGAAAGACGAATCATACAGCTGTCAAACTGAAACTTGTTCGTTCTTTTCTCGATTTCCTCTTGAAGATACCGTTTCACCTTGAGCAGCCACTCTTCAAATCTTTCCTGCATGTAACCTAAAAATTAAGTTCTCATACACCACATTTTTTAAAAATGCTAATAAACATGGCAAGAGTGCAAACAATGACCAATAGACTAATTAGAGTTGCAATTTTGGGCACTAAGCACTTAATAGTTACATGGGATGAACTTTCTAGTTATACATGAACTACAAATCACCAATGATCAACTTGTCAGAACCGAATTGGGTTCAGGTTTGAAAATTAACTGGCTCAATCCCGCTTTTCATAATGCAGATTCATCCACACGCCCAACCTCCATAAAATTAGCTCCAATTTGTCCAAACATAGGAGCATAAACTTGCTAGAACAAGTGGTAGTTTCTTTCAAACTTTTTTTAAGATTTGAAATTACAATAAAGCCAACCCATGGAAAGATATGACAACTAGTTTTCCAAGTAATAAAGTCATTTTTATCAATTGGGAAGCAAAAAATGTTTCAATATTATTAGGTTTCATACAAATGTGAGTTGGAAGAAGAAAATATCATAATACAAAAATGAATGGGTGATACTTTTTTTTCAAAGTAGAGCATTCTCATGAAATGAATTGCAAAATTGTGTACCTTGAGGGTAATAGTTATCAGATGGCCAGGCAATAAAACTTCTTGGTTTTGTAAAGAATCTGGATTGTCTGGTACAGATGTCTGATCTACGAGAGAAAACAACTTCTGCAACATGAATCTATATAGACACAAAACAAACAGAAATAATTATCACATTAAATGAATATTACGTATAGCTCAACATGAAACTATATAGACACAAAACAAACAGAAAGCTAATTATCAGATTAAATGAAAATAATGTACAGCTACAAAACAGACTAACATTAGTAAGTTGAACTTGTCCATATTGTCATTGAGATGAACAAATATGTAATCTCTTAATAAAGCATTAGCAACCTGAAACAAAAAGCACAAAGATACAAGTGAGAAAAGACAGAGAAATTGATGCACCAACAAATTAATTTGCATTGAAGAAATGAACTTACGACAGAGTAGCTTTCTTTTTCCAGTCCCGTCATAAGAGGTTTGAAATGCTCCCCTAAAAATAAAAGTATTAGTGAATGTCATGATATAACAACTAAAAAACATGTAAAAGCACAACAAAAATTTTATACCAATATGTTGCAGACATTGAGCGTGGGTGAAAAGAGATAAAGTTTGAAGTTCATCCAAAATAATTTTAGCTCTTTCACCAATAAGCTGAGTGCCAACAGATCCCCTCACGCGGTCGTACTTCTCGTTATAGCAACATGTCAAACTCACATAGATTTCATGATCAGTTGCCTCGGTAAGAGCCTACAAGAGGGGTTGGGGGTGAGAAAGAAGAAGAAGAAATGAGTTATATACTGCACAAAATGTGTTTGTCAAAATCCCCATATTATATATCTTAACGATCAGTACTAGCCCTGTGCTTTGAGAATTTTCTACCACTTCATCTTTGGTCTAGCTTTATATTTTGATCCATTTCCCTATCCTTTTGGTCCTTTATATCCCCACTTCCTCGGAAAGAAAATTTAGAATCACTACAAACACACAACAGTAAGATATACACCAAATCTGATAATTTTCTATTTCAATTATTATATGTACCCAGTATAATGTTCATTAATAAAGAGTTGGCCAATATTGTAGCAATTTACACTTGCAATTAGATATACATCAAATCGGAGAAACACACAAGAGTTGTTTACCATAAGGAGACAATTTAAAGAATATCATGATACCTTTAATATGATTCCAACAGGAAGCAGATATTCCTTCCCTTGTATCCTGGAAAGATATGAAGGGTTATCCGCGAATTTGACCACAGGAGCTAAACCTCACTAAGTAATAAATCACTCACCAGAATCCAAGCCTTGCACTCCCATTATTAAGGTAGTATAACTTCACAGACACAGCAGACTGATCCTCCCTAACACATCTAATGTTCAAAACCCGGCAGAAATTATTATTCCAGAACAAATTTATAATAGAACAATGTTTTTTGTGGTATGAGAATGTTGAGTAAAACCAATTAGACGGTTTAAGAATAAAAATTCAAGGCTGACTTAGAGTCAATCCCAAATATCCCAATAGAGCACTGAGGTTAGAAGTTGGGTAGCTCTTCAAATTTATTTCAGTGTAGTAAAGGTGTATGTATCATGTAATTGTGGATTAGAATTCAACATAAATGACCCTACCTTGACACAAAACAAAAAGCTACAAGAAAGAGTTTTCTACTCTGATTAAGTTTCATAATGTGTGGCTAATGGAATGGATTTATTAGTAGCATGAAAGACCACGAACAACAGTAACTCCATCACATCTGCTATTCTAGGTTATAATATTGAATTTTTGTGCCTTGAAGTTAGAACAAGTAAAACACAAAGAGATGAGGATGTGGAAAAAATCGAACCTTGTGACAACAGCTTTATCAGTATAGCCTTCACGACGTTCACGAAAGGAATTCCTCACCATACTCGTTGGCTGAAAATAAAACAAGTAAGTGAATAGTAGCTAACTACAAATAAATGTATTTGATTTTATTTGAATCATAAATCTACACAACTGCATACAAGGGCCATCAAATGATATAGATCAATACTTACAATTAAAAACTCATGACCAAAGAATTACTTACATAATTTCTCTTCGGTAATATAATAAGTCTAATAACTCTCTCAAGCCCATTCAAGATGAAGTATCTGGGGAAAAAATGTAAGCATGAAAAAATATAAAAAAAAGTTGAGATCACACAAATACGAAATTTGAGATCACACAATTAGAGACTGACCCTCCCATTTCTGAAATCTCTTCGTTGTATTCCACTAGAGTTTTTTCTTCTTCTTTTTTGGATTTCACTTTATGTTTTGCATCTTTGAGATGACAAAGTTTGGACTATACATTCAAAAAGAAGGATGATGCGGATTGTCAAGAAATTGAAGCACTATATAAACAAAAAGCTAAATTCTAAATGGCAGAATCAATATATATATATATATATATATATATATATATATATAGAGAGAGAGAGAGAGAGACAATTAACTGTTAATAACTCGCCTTTAACATGATAGGGAACACCCCAAAATTTTGTTTTACTCTAACAGCAGCTCCATCATTATACTGAAAATTAATGTCCACCCAAAACCTCCCAGTATATGAGAGTTTAGCTTGTCTACACTGCTCCAACATTCACAGAGATCTCATTAATCTTATGATAAGGATTGAGTTATAATGTCAGCCATCACCAAAAAAAAAAAAAGTGTACCTCATAAGGATACAAAGCATCAGTCATCATTCCAGAAGAGCGTGGTTTTGAAGGAAAATTTATTTCAGAATTTCCATACCATAGTATGAATGGGTTAAGGATCAACCCAAAATTAGTCAAACTATTCGAGTACAACAACAAAATCAATATCATGACACCACACATAGAAAATAGCATGCTAAATTCAAATATTGCTGACTACTCAGTCACAAACTCTTGGAATAAGAAAAAAATGATTTATTAAATATTCTCATGCCATTTAATGGATGAGGAGAATATGATTTTTCAACAAACTTTCATTTTTGAGCATCCAATAATAACTACCACAACAATAATGAGGAACATGTGTTACTCAATTTCATTGAGTTGAATAGTTATTAGCACGAAAGATCAGAGCTTAAGCCAGTATGTAAAGATACAGGGCACAATATAAACCAAAAAATGGCAAGCAAGATAACTTCTACTGTATTTTCCCAAACAGGGAACTAAAATTATATAAACACAAATTAAGAAACCATCATTCAAATTTATCAATTAAAACAAAAGGATATTTCTTAGCTTCAACTTAGAAATCGGATCGAAAACCTCGACGGGCTTGACGTTCTGCAACATTAAATCGAGGCCATGATCAACCATGTAATCAAACGAATCAATATGGTGTTTGAAAAGCTCTCGCAAAGCTCTGTAATCTTTTTCTTCCACGTGGTGAGGTCGCCACAATTTACGCTTGATTTTAGGAGCCTGTAATTCTTCGTTTTCATTGCTTTTGCTTTTGCTCTTACTCGCCATTGATGAAAATTATAATTAGATAAAAATTAGGGTGTGTGTTTATTAGGAGAATGGGTTCTGCAGAGAATTCTTGGAAGGGAGAGAGGGGAGGCTGGTTAGGGTTTAGGGTTTATCTGCAGGAAAAGGAAGAGACGCAGCAAAATTAGGAGTTTCCAATTTTATAATTTTTATTTTAGAAAATAAGTTTCCGGAAAAAAAAAATTGATTGAATAGCAAATTAACTCCTGATATTATTTTAAATAGATAATTTAACTCCCTCTAATAAATAAAAGGGCAAAATACCTCCCTGTAATATTCTAAATAGACAATTTAACTCCCTATATTAAGAAAAAAATTGCAAAATAACTCCCTGTGTTTTTATAAAAGAAGCACATTGCCTCCCTCTAAATTGTTTATTAATTCATACTACATGAATTGCTCATTATTTCATTTCACATGGAGGTATATTGCCTATTTTTATATCACGAGGAGGTAAATTGTTCATTATTTCATTTCACGGAGAGTTAAATTGTCTATTTTTAATTCAGAAGGAGGTAAATTGTCCATTAATCATATCACATGGAGTTAACTTACAAAAAAACCCGAAAAAAAATAGAGCAAAAGATAAACTCATTCATATGTTTTGATTAACTCCAAAAAAATCTATATGTTATTAACTCTAAAAAAATTTAATGTGCTCTCAAGTTAGTGTCAAATACACTCACATAAAATAGATTGTAATTCAAAAGTGAAATTTACAAGTATTTGTTTATATTTTGCTTTTTGATATGACAATTTTATCCCTAATAGCGAAATACAAAAAAAACACCTATGCTTTGTTTAACTACCAAAAAAAAACTCTTGTATTATTTTAACTCTTCCAAACCGCATTTGTATTGAGTTTTAATTACCATGAGTAATTAATTACCATAATTGATCCATGTAATATATACTTAAATTTTCCAAAGGAAAAAAAAAACAATACATACATGGGCGGATCTATTCACACCCAAGATTTTGAAAGTCTTCTTTAATATGTGTAATGTAATGGTTTTGGCACTTTGCACCCTGAAATTATATGATTTTGGCATTTTGCATCATAACTTAAAAGTTTTGGCACTTTATACCCTGTAAATACAATTTAGTTGGCACTTTGCACCCTAGTGTGTGTTTTGAAGAAAATTTTATTGATTGAAGAGTATAATATCTCCGAAACCCTAAAAGTATAGATTTTGACACTTTGCACTCTGAAATATAGAATATTGGCACTTTGCACCCAAAAAATATAATTTCTGGCATTTCAACCCCAACTTAATATGACAATCTAAATCATATAAATAACATGAAATATAATAATATGTTAGATATGTAAACGTCTATTTTAGATATAAAGTAAGTAATCTTGAGGATACTTGAAAATAAAATGAAGACAATGTCTTTGTTTTAATCTAAATTTTACAGAGAGAAAATATTAAAATAAGTTATTATAAAGTAACATAAATTTAGAATAACAACTTTATGATTGTTGTGCATATAAAAGACCATTTTACTTTTACATCGCCGACATTCACGAGTCTGTTTTTTTTAAGAAAAATGTATTATGGTATAAAATGTGATACAAATTATATTTTTAGGGTGCAGAGTGCCAAAAAATTTAAGTCGGGTGAAAATGCTAATATTTTATAATTTTAGGGTACAAAATATCAACATTCTATATTTTAAGGGTGCAAAATCTATATTGCCAAGGTGCAAAGTGAAAAATAAAATTGAAAATAACTATTCTACCATTTTATCAATGAATTTTCTCACTAAAAGACACACTAGGGTGTAAAGTGTCAAATAAATTATATTTCTTGGGTGCAAAGTGCCAAAACTTTTAAGTTAGGATGTAAAGTGCCAAAACTCTATAATTTCAGGATGCAAAATGCCAAAAATCCGAATATTATTAATTAACTATAGTATGGCTCAGTTTTTTATTTGTAGGTTGCCATAAACTCGAAGTCCATTAGCCCAAACTAATACAAATAAGAAATTAGCTTGTTTGGTTGATTTATAGTGTATATAAGCAAATACTCGGGACCCATAAAAAAAGTTGCCATCAGAGAAAAAGTGTTAAGTTTTATTTTCTTTATAATAACAAAAAAAATAATTTTTCCCAAAGTACTAAAAAAAGTGAAAAATTAGCCTTACACGACGAGGGGACGAAGGCCCACATTGCCCAACCATTGGGAGTAGGGGTGTTCATTAACCCGCCTAACCCGCCCGACCCGCTCAACCCGACCCGACCCGACCCGAACCCGACGGTTTTTATTTTTATAAAACTAGTAACGGGTTGAAATTGTGACCACCCGAAAGTTATGGGTCGGGTTGCGGTTTTAATGGTTAAAAACCGCCTCTAACCCGACCCATCCAAATACTATATGTTTTATCTACCCAACACCACTTACCAAACAAAATATTGAGAAATAATTAGGATTTTCCATCTCTAAGGTTCATGCCTGCTCCACTCTCCAGTTTTATTCTCCAATGCGCCTCTCCTCAAAAATTAAGATTCAAAATTTGTTCTCAATTTTCATCACTCATAAGTCACACCAAGCCATATGTGCAAGTCAAGGGTAGGAAATTTGAGCGAGCAAGAGGAAAGAGGAAAGAGGAATATCAAAGTTTTCTAAGTTTAAGTTATTCATAGTTATTAACCAAGTACCCAATTCCGTTTGCTGGATGTTTAGTTTAAATATCTTGCCACACCTACCTTATTTTACGTGCTCTTGTTAATTGTAGATCCCTTTGTTTTTGCAGTACACAAAAAGAGTTTGAAGAATATTTGAGTTTAAAATATATTTAAATTTTATTTTTATTTCTATAAAAAAAAGTACTGTAACTTATGCATCAATTAACTTATTAATTTTTGCACTGTATGTATGTAGTTTCTTCTTATAAAACAATTGTAGGAATTGATCCTACCCATAAAATCACCCCCCCTATATGCTTCAAGCTTATGGACACTTCAAGCTCGTACCTTCGTACCAATGATTAATTTTGTTGAACAAACCGGATTGGAGAATTGTGTAGCTAGGAATTATAGTTGCAAAATGGGCCGTTAACCATGAGTTTGCGCAATCTTATTTTATTTTTATTCTTCCTAGTAAGATTGAATTTTATGTAGTATAAGTTAGTTGAATATACTATATTCAATGGTTAAACCCGCCAACCCGCCCGTCACCCGCCCACACCCGCCCACACCCGCCTCACCCGAACCGCGCGGTTTATGAACTTAAAAATATGGCTACGGTTTGAAATTTTGGCAATCCGCATGTGTCGGGTCGGGTTGATTTTTTCGTTGTCACCCGCTAAAACCCGACCGCGTTCACCCCTAATTGGGAGTATTTGACTACCAAAAATGTACTTCCATTTGACTTAAACTTGTTTCTCAAAAAAAAAAAAAAAAAAAAATTTGCTATCCCACATCTCCTATTGGGGCTGGGCTACGCGCCCAACCCCTTTTTTTATTTTTTTTATTTAATTAGGTTGGGCAACATGACCAACCCCATTTCTTGTTTTTTATTTAAATAGTAACATAAATTATCTATTAACATTTAAATATTTAAAAATGTATTTTTTTTAATATCTAAACATTAGTTTATTTTTATTACTTGTGCATTTTGTACTTTTATAACTTGTAATATTATAATTTTATGTACATTATTTATCAATTGTTATCATTATTTAGCTCTATTATTATTAATTTTATTAAGTGAGAGTGGAAAAATATGAGAATTAGAATTTTGTGGAATAAATGGTAATAAAGTTAATATTAATAAAAATATTTTATTACTTGTAATATTATAACTTTTATGTAATAAGCTTAACATTAGTTTATTTTTTTGTTTGAAATTTGATCACATTGTTAAAGAAATTTTTTTATGGAAATTAAATACGGCTAGTGGATTAAAATAGAATATTGGTTACATAATTTCAACACGATAAATTAAATTAGGAAAACATAACCTATCAAATATATATAGGAAATATTACACATGACCACCATTTGGACCGTGTGTTAATAACACATGTTCAACTAAGTCGGCTTGAGGTTAGTGATTGACTTCTACTGATCGTATCTGGTAACTTTATTATTAATGCCAATATTTAATTTACTATTGACTTTATTATTATTAAATAGAATGAGAATTAGAATTAAATAGAATGTGAATATTGGAAAGATTTAGGGAGAGTTGGGAAGTATGAGAATTGGATTGGGAAGTATGAGAATTTGATTAAATAGAATGTGAAGATTGAGTCCCTATAGATGACTATCAAAAGAGAAGTCTGAAGGGAAAAGGGAGTCTGAGTGGAATGTGGCCACTGGAGATGGCCTTCCGCCCTTGGACCTGTGATATTGGTAGTATTGTAATTTACCTAAAATAGGAGCCCTAATTTGCAATTTGCACCACATAAGAAAAAAGGAAATATTCCCCCAAAATTTCCAACTTCGCGCCTATTCCTTTTCCCGCTCCCCCCTTCAAAACCCTCCGTGCCGCCACTCCTCAACTCTTAAATTCGACAGATCAGATACAGAATACTCATTTACTGTATTTAAATAATTTTATTCGTTGGTGGTCTTACAAAAATTAAAGAAGGATTGTAGAAGAAGGAAAAGTATTGGGAGATGTTCTACTCGCATACATTCTTGGCAAGAAAAGGGCCTTTAGGCACTGTTTGGTGCGCAGCCCATCTTCAACACAAACTCAAGAAATCTCAGTATATTTCCACCAATATCCCATCTACCGTGGGTCAGTATACAGATTTCGTTTTCGAAAGAATAAAGTTTTGATTTTTATGAAAAGATGCGATTTTTATCTCATCGGCGTGTGTACTTTCATTTTTGTGTTTCCTAATTCCTGAAAACCCTTTTTTCTGATTGGTCAGAATTGTTGATTTATGGGGTTCTTTTCACTCTTTTGTGGTAAGATGTGAGTACTCTTTGAAAGATTGCATTTTTACCATGGATTTAAATTTCTCTTTGTTGACAAGTTTAGATTGTTAAAATACGAGAATGAAACTTTTTTATTATTTCTTGGAAAAATTTGTAAAAAAAACTGTTGAATGATTCAGCAAAAGCCAGAAACTTTTTCTTGGAAATTTATAAAAACAATTGATTCATGATTTTTACACTGGTTAATTTAGATATGGACTAACTATATTATAGTTTATGTATATGGGTATATACAACATTTTTTCAGTTAATATGATGAAGTTGCAAGGTTTGAATATATGAAAAAGGTTAGGTATTGGAGATGATATGATGTGATATAATTTGTTTTGCCATTTAATTATGATGCATGTTTTGGTTAATGTGGAATCGATTAAGCCCTTAGTCATTGATGCCTTTTAGCCAATGTGCATTATTCTCCGATTTTAGTTTTTTTCTTTTCCCAATTAAAGAGATGGTTTTCTGTACTTGCATTTTTTTATTCTTCTATAGAGTGTTTACAAATAAACTTGTACATCTTTTTACATCTAATGTTTGTCTTCTTGACTGCTTGAGATATAATTCATAATAATTTGTTACATTGTATATCTTTGAACTCTCTGAAAAGTGTGCTACTTAGTTAATCTTGTTTATTGATCATAAGTTTTTAATACTCCAATCGGGAAGTTGATTTTGTTGTGAAACTTTCATTACAGAAAGGATCATTGACTCTGAAGTGCCTATTGCACTTAGAATGTCAGCACATCTTTTACTTGGAGTTGTAAGAATATATTCGAAACAAGTTGACTATCTTCGTGAAGATTGCAATGTTATTCTACTTACGATAAACCGAGTCTTTACTGCTGCGACTGTCAATCTTCCTGAAGATGCCACTCATGCTCCATTTCATTCCATCACTTTGCCACAAAGATTCGAGCTAGATGCTTTGGATTTGGACAATTATTCCAAAGACTGGTAATTTTTCGGCCAATCTTTACTTTTAACCTTTTTTGTTATAAGCTTGTAAATTTGAGGATGTTTATTGTTAGGTGCGAGGACACTCATCTTAAGAGCCATGAAGACATAACATTGACAGGTACTGTTATTATAAATGATGACTTATATTTTGTTTATTTTCATTAGTTACTATCTTTAAACTAGTTAAAATTAATTTTCATATTTGGGAATTGTATGTTACAGAGCAAATTCCAACTGGAAAAGATCCTTACATTGTCATTACTTTGGATGAGGTATAGCTAGTTATGCACATCCTTTTCTTGGTTTATTGCATTTATAATGCTGGTATCTTATTAGTGAAGATCTTTTCTTTTTGAAGAATGATTTGAGGAACTCGTCTTTCACAGAAGATAATTCAGGATCAGGTGCCATGCCAATGGAGGAAGAGTATGAACCGCACAACTTATTATAATTATTATTCATTACAAACTTTCTTCATTTATCAATGCTACCAAACAAGACATAAAAAGTTGATAAAATACATAATGTCACATAATTTTTACTACCAAACGAGTTCATATATTCCATTGCTTTTGCAGTTTACCTTTTCCAGAAGAAGAGCACGTGCCTGTTGGTTTTGAAGATCCAGGTCCAAGTAATAAATTTGATGATAACGAAAGAATTGTTGGAGATAGCACTCCTCAAAAATTCCCAAGTGTTGAAATTATGCGTGATGCTAGACGTGATTTTCATTTCAACGGTTCTCCTATATTGCCTGATAGAGCTGAGCCTGATAAATTCTTGGAAGAGCTAATAAATAAAGATAAAAATGCCGGTACCCCAGTTGCCAACGAAGCCCCAGTTGCTGAAGAAGTTGTTTTGCCCGATGAAGGTTTTCCTTCATCACATAACCATCAAGAACAAGATTCATTTGGGCACATAAATACCCCGATTCTTTTTGGTGGGTGCAAGTCCGTTTATCAAAATTATATACACATTGCACAAATAAATGAAACTAATTTTCCTTGTTTTGTAGCCCATCGCTCGCCTGAAATGGAGCTTCAAGCAACCCCACCTGTTGCACAACCAACCCCACCTGTTGCACAACCAAACATGAGAAAGAGGAAAACAAAGCATCAACTTTATGATGATACTACCGTATTGAGTAACGCGTATGGTTTTCTCACCCTCTTATTTTTTAATTCATTTCAGCAATAAAAATCTCACTTTGAGTGAAATGCAAAAATAACTCCTATGCTTTGCCTAATTAGCAAAAAAAACCCTTCCATGCCAGGGTACATATTTTACTAGAAAATGATATATATACCCCCACAAAATTGCAAAAACACCCCTTTGCACCTAAAAAATTATCAATAATCCCCCTGTTAACTATGAAAATTGGCAATAACACCCTGTTCGCTTGAAAAACTGACAATAACCTCCCCATTGACTTATGAAGGAATTTAAAATGGTTTTTTAGCTAATAAAAAATAATACAGAGTTTTTTCTGTCGATTAGGCAAATCACAGGGGGTATTTTTGCATTGAACTCTTTTCTAGTTACTTTTCTGTTTCCCCCTAATATTATCTTATGTGATTTAGGCACATGAAAAAGGCTCTAAATGACACCCGAGGCTTATGCCGTGTTAAGAAGAACTGTCCATCAACTTCTCTTGATGTCTGGAAAGTAAACAAAAGATTGCGAAAAGATGATGCCTTTTTCGAGCCCTTCATAACAGGTAATTTTTTTGAAATAATTCCAGCTTCTGGGATTGCTTTTCAAGTTTTCATATTAAATAAATCTCATTATTCTACAGGAACTTGTGCTGAACTTCAAGATATCTACAAAGAAGACTTCATTTCTTCTAAACCTCATTTGTCCACTACTGGAAATGAACATCAAGAAACGACCAACATTGCTCAAACCCCTCAACCTAGACACGAGGATGATATGGAAATTGAAGTTCTTCGTAATAATAATGAGCGTGCTTCGGAAGATAGATATATGCCTTCTTTCTCTGCTGATGTGCCTATTTCAAATGAAAAAAGTTATTCTACACCTGAAAACTCTAATTTTGGGTTAGGGTCCGAACGTGTGGAAACGACTGAAGGGGGTGAAACACTGCCCCCCTTTGACATGGGAGGATTCACTGGACATTTTGATTCGGAAATGGAAACACCAAATACATTTGATAGGGATGGCGTGAATTTTGAACATACTGCCCTTTCTGATATTCCCGAGCTAGTTACTTCTGCAGGGGTAAATTACATTGTGTTTATTATTTGATTCTCTATTTTCTTAGAGCTATATATAAAAATAACCCCCTGTATTGCTTAATTGGGAAAAAGCCCTATTTTAAATTCCTTCATAAGTCACTAGGGAGGTTATTGTCATTTTTTAAGTGAATAGGGTGGTTACCAATTCTAAAAGTCAACAGAGGATTTTTGCTTATTTTTTTTTTGGGGGTATAACTATCATTTGTATTTCGGCATGGGAGGGGTTTTTTGCCAATAAAAATAACCCAGTGGGGTATTTGGTGGTTTGCCAATTAAGCAAAGCATAGGGGGTATTTTTGCATTTCACTCTATTTTCTTTCCATGAATCTTGTGTTTTTTTTGCACAATTTGCGTTTCACTCTATTTTCTTTCAATGGATCTTCTTGTTTTTATTTGACATTTTGCATGTTTCTTTTTCTATGCAGGATCTTGGATTTTTAGATCAAGATGACAATTCTCCAGCTGGTAATTTTTGGAATTATGATGTTTTTTTAATAGCTTACGAATTGTGATGTTACTAGTTATCTTTTGTATAAACTCGATGCTTAGAAACAACATATGTTGTACTTAAACTTGGTTTAATAGGATCCCAAGGAACACCAGAATTTGGTTTCGGCTCAATGAATAAAGGGACTCCAGGATTGGAAGCTTTGTCTTCACGAACAAGGTAGATTTGATCACTAAAAAGGGATTCAATTTGTTATTTTAGAACTTTTTTTTGGTTAATGTTCAACGATCTTGTTTTTAGCTGCTAAAGATTCAGTTTCTTTTTCTGATCTGTTTCATAAAAAGGAAAAGTTTTTAAAAAAAATGTCATTTGATTGGTATTGCAGGGCTGTAGCTCAGTACTTGAAAAAGCAGTCCCCTGCGTCTCCTATCGCAGAAAACTCCGGAGACTCAACAGGAGATCTTCATTTGAACAAAATTCTCGAAGGCAAACCTAGAAAAATATGTGCTCGAATGTTTTACGAGACCTTGGTAAGTAGTGGCCTCCTCATTATTATTACTTGTCATTGCTTCATATTTGGCTTTTGACACCGAAAATCGTCTCTTTGTTATGCAGGTTTTGAAGAATCTTGATCTTATAGATGTACATCAAGAGAAGCCATATGATGATGTTACTTTGAAGGTGGCGTTCTGAAGGGACAATAAATACACTTTTAATTATTTTTCCCCTTTTTTTGGTGGAGGTATAAAGAGAAGAGGCAGACTAGTCAGCATATACTATTTAGACTTTCATCTTTCTTTTTTTTTATTTTTTTTTGTTGTTGGCAGTGGGGGATGTAGAAATTCTTGTATACTTGGAATGATATTGGAAGTTTTTTGGAAACTAAACCATACTATTCAATTTCCAATTTGACTCCAACATGTTTGATATAACATTATTATTATATACACCTATATATAGTGTTTGTAAACTAATTAAACCATTCAAGATTTCAATATTTTACATATATATTTATTGTTATATAGTTTTTGAAAGTATTTTTTGAATTTGATTTGATAAGTTGAAATACGACAAGAATATAAAATTTAATATGTGTTTGGTATAATAGATATGTTAATTTCAATTCAGTACAAGTTAATATAAAAAAAATTAGTGGTATCTAATTTTCATTTTACATGACTGTAATTAATTAAGATAAATGAGTCGTTTTAACAAACACTTAATCTTGGAAAATCTCAATCCAAAATAGCAGTGCAGTAAAATAAAAAAAATGTACGTCTTCAACATGTCTCTTTCAATATTCAAAATTCAGGATTTACAAAGAAAAATCGGTTCAGAATGTCGAAAGTATCCCTTTTGGCGGCAGGGAAGCACTTTGGTCTATTGTGATTTTTCATAGTGTTTGCCCTTCCACAAGAATCCTCTGAAATCGCCATAAATGCTTCGCCTGAGAGACCCCTTTGAAGAGCTGCCGCCACCGCCACCGCCACCTAACATTCTTTCAAAATTTCCACAAAACTCACTCAATCAACAAAGCTTCGAGTCAAACTACCGAAACATATGCAATCACATACTGGATTCTTCTCGCCTTAAGAATGTTCTCAAAGGTCAGCTTATTCATGCCCACGTCATCAAATCTGGGCTCCAAATAGTTCCACTAGTTTGCCACCACTTCATCAACTTCTACGCCAAGCTTCAGCTCCCCGATTACTCGGACCAGATTTTCAGTGAAACCCACTTCAAATCTTCGACCACGTGGAGTTCCATCATATCATGTTTCACACAGAACGAGCTCCCAATTCGCGGGCTTGAGTATTTTAAGTTAATGCTGAGGAATGATAGAATGTTTCCCGATGATCATATTTTCCCATGTGTAACGAAATCATGTGCGATGATTAATGGCTATGGGTTGGGACAATCAGTGCATTGTCTAGCTTTAAAAATCGGGTTTCATGTCAATGTGTACGTGGGGAGTTCTATCGTGGATATGTATGCAAAATGTGGAAGGTTGGGTGATGCAAGGAAGATGTTCGATGAAATGCCTGAAAGAAATGTGGTGTCCTGGAGTGGAATGATATATGGGTATGCACAAATGGGCGAAGACGACGAGGCTTTGAAGCTTTTTAAGAGAGCATTGTGGGAAGGCATGCGCGTGAATGACTTTACATTCTCTAGTGTCATTCGGGTTTGTGGGAATTCAACTTTATTGGAATTAGGAAAGCAAATGCATAATTTGTGCTTAAAAATGAGTTATGATGAATCGAGTTTTGTGGGAAGTGCTCTCATCTCCATGTACTCCAAGAGCGGTGTGATTGAGGGTGCGTATCAAGTTTTTGACGAGGTTTTAGACAAGAATTTGGGAATGTGGAATGCAATGCTCATCGCATGTGCTCAACATGCACATACAAGGAGTGTATTCGATTTTCTAAAAGAAATGGAGGATTCTAAAATGAAGCCAAATTTCATCACGTTTTTGTGTATACTCTATGCTTGTAGCCACGCGGGTCTCGTGAGCGAAGGAAAATATTATTTTAATTTGATGAAGGAACACAAAATTGAGCCCGGGAGTCAACACTATGCTTCAATGGTGGACTTGCTTGGTCGAGCTGGGAAATTAGATGACGCAATGACACTGATCGATGAAATGCCAATGCAACCAACTGAATCTGTATGGGGAGCTCTATTGACCGGGTGCAGAAAACATGGAAATACCGAGCTTGCGAGTTCAGTGGCTGATAGGGTCTTTGAGTTGGGCCCCGTAAGTCCAGGCCTCCATGTGTTGCTATCTAATGCTTATGCAGCTTCCGGAAGATATCAAGAAGCTGCTAAGGCGAGGAAGATGCTTAAGGATCGTGGGCAGAAGAAGGAAACCGGATTGAGTTGGGTAGAGGAAGGTAATAGGATTCATTCATTTGCTGCAGGTGATAGGAGACATGAGCTTTCTAAGGAGATTTATAACAAGTTGGAGGAGTTATTGGAAAATATCGAGCGAGATGGTTATGTTGCAGATACGAGTTATGTTTTGCAAGAAGTTGGTGATGAAGAGAAGAATCGGACTATTATGTATCACAGTGAGAGATTAGCTATTGCGTTTGCGCTCATTACATTTCCACCTGAGAGGCCGATAAGAGTCATGAAGAACTTGCGCGTGTGCGGCGATTGTCATGTGGCTATAAAGTATATATCTAAGAGTGTTGGGAGGGTTATTTTTGTGAGGGATAATAATAGATTTCATAGGTTTGAGAATGGGAATTGCTCTTGTGGTGATTACTGGTGAAATGTATTGCAAAATTTTGAAAATGATCTTATAATTTGAAAATTCTTTCAAAAATAGTACTCTAACTATATTGCTTATTCATATTGCACCAAAATAAAAAAATAAAAAATTGCTTATTCAGAGAAATATATAGACAAAAAAATGTTTTAGTCTCTACTAATAAAAAAAACAAAAGAAAAGTTGTAATTAAAATAAATAGAAAAATAATCTTACAAAACCTATTATTGACCCAAGGAAAGGCAGAAGGTTGGGAGAAAGGAAAACGTCGTACAGAATCTCTCACATTCAAGACATCCAAAGAGAGAACTGTCCTTAGCAATTTCTCAAAAGGTAACCAAAATTGCCTTCTCACCACCCCTAAAGCTAAACCAAGAAGTATCCAACCTGAATTCCACCTCTGTATTTTCCCCTCATCACGGTCACATACACAAACGTATATAAAGGCATAATCTTTATATCTCCCCTTCTCAAAAACTTAGATCATCTAGTAAAGGTTCAAACTTTTCCATTCCAATGGCTCTGATAAACAAACTCCCTTCAACTTCAACAACAACATCAATCCCATCAATAAAAATCAAATCTTTAACCTTCAAACAAGTCTCCACCATCCATTGTACCTCAAATTCACAAAAGACCTCACCTTTCACCGAAAAGCACTCAATTGAAAGGTACCAACGAGACAACTGGCTGTACAATAACCAACAGCAGCATCAACCCTCTTCATCCTCTTGCCCGCTCCCAGATGATCAAGAATTTGTAAGAAATTATGATATAGCTTCGCAACTTCCTGAACTAAGAAAATTGCTTGAGGTTTTGAGAGAGAAAAGAGAAATTGGAAATGGGTTTGGAGAAAAGGGACCTGGGAATGTGTTCTTGGTGGGTACTGGACCAGGGGATCCGGATTTGTTGACTATTAAAGCATTGAGAGTGATTGAGGGTGCTGATTTGTTGTTGTATGATAGATTGGTATCTAATGAAGTACTGGATTTGGTGGGCCCCAGTGCTAGGCTTTTGTATGTGGGGAAGACTGCTGGTTACCATAGTAGAACACAGGTTTGATTTGTTATTTTTGTTTTCATTGATTCAAAAAGAGAGTTTTTCGATATTTTCACCTGTAACTGTGGAAATTTTGATCCATGGTTTTCAACGATTTTATGCTTTTGGTAAATTTGTTTTTTTTATTTTTGGCCTATACTTTGGTGTTTTGCTTTTGATAATTGAATGATATGAGATTTTGAGAATTGAGACATAAAATTGATCAATGAGCTATAAATAGGCATTCTGCTGTGTAGTAAAACGTAAATTAACTTATGAGTTAAGCTATGGTTATATCTGCTTGACAGCTTGAGATACATTGTAAAACTCCAAAAAAGAATGAAGAGGAACTGGATTCTAGTTTGCTCTTAAATGTAACTTCAGATCATTAAATTGATTCTATAGTGATAGTGTTGTTCTTTATACTTTTAAACTATGATTTCAGATAATGAAATTTTGTTTAGCAAGTTGGTATTTTTCAGTGTGATCCGAATTGTATATGTCAGTTGCATCTGGATTTACAATGTGAAATATGCTTTTTATTATCTTCTTGTGGAAAATATATTTATTGTTAGAGATTTTGGGCAGGAAGAAATTCATCAATTGCTTTTGAGCTTTGCGGAAGCTGGGGCAAATGTCGTGAGGCTCAAAGGCGGGGATCCATTGGTGAGATTACTAAAACCATGTTAGTTATATTGTACCCAAAAAATAATAGTGCTTGAAAGATTAATTAAGATTTAGATGATGAATCATATTACCAACGGTTACTAGGTATTTGGAAGGGGCGGAGAAGAGATGGATTTTTTGCAACAACAAGGCATTGAAGTCAAAGTCATCCCAGGTAAGAAATATGATGATTCAAAAGTTAGTGATTTTTCGCCTTTTTCTTGAAGAAACCCAGGGCGTCTTTTGTTAAGTTGGGTCGTGGGAGCGCTTGTTTACAAGAGCTTATGAAAAATGATATTTAGCTTTTGGCTTCTGAAAAACAATTTATTAATGTTTGAGATTGATAGCTTTTGCTAGGGGGGAAAATAAGTTAAAAGTACTCAAAAGCCACATTACCCCGAAATAACCTACAACAGAGCTACCAAAGAGGGATTTATGATTAGGCATAGATAATGTTCAAGCTTAGCAATATTTGATACATTGATTGAGCATGAAATTTTCATTAAAGTTTACCTTTTGCAGATGTACATTTAACCTAAAAAAAGATTGTGTAGAGGTCTTTAGTTCAATCCGAAACTAAAAGAGGTATAGATATGTCTCTGAAGAACTTATGTTGAATCTTACCACTACTTTGATTTCATGCCTCCTTTTTCTTCCTAAAAAATAACTTGTTTTGTCTTCATATAAACAACCCAGAGCTACTATTAGGCTTGCTTAGGGCCCTATTTTAAAAGTCTAATCTCTAATTAATCTACCAAATTTCACACTCAACTGTTCTACTAACATGCAATAGCATTTGTTGCTTCTGCTGAAAAAGGTTCTTCATAATTAATAAAAACAATTTTGAGGTCAATTATGTCACATGAAAGATTAAGGTAGAAAAAATATGTTGGAAAAACTAGAACATGAAGATTTATTCAATTTTTTGCATCTATAAAACGTGGAAAGTAAATTTAATATAAAATATGACATAGGGCCCCGATTTTGAATTTCACCTTGTGCCCGAAAAGAGTAGGGCCGACCCTGTGGATGACTCTGCATTACTGTCATTTTATTTTATCCTTTTCGTAATCTGAAGGGTAGTTTGGACTTATTCATTGAGAACAATTGGTGTCAGGCATAACAGCTGCTTCTGGAATAGCGGCGGAACTGGGAATTCCATTGACACACCGTGGAGTAGCAAATAGCGTTAGATTTCTCACCGGCCATTCGAGAAAGGGGGGAGCCGATCCTCTGTTTGTAGCTGAGAATGCGGCTGATCCCGACTCTACACTTGTAGTGTATATGGGCTTGTCAACTCTCCCATCTCTTGCCTCGAAGCTAATGTATCATGGTTTGCCAGACGACACACCATGTGCTGCGATTGAACG
Organism: Penstemon barbatus; assembly: GCA_003313485.2. NCBI lineage: Eukaryota > Viridiplantae > Streptophyta > Magnoliopsida > Lamiales > Plantaginaceae > Penstemon > Penstemon barbatus. The sequence continues at coordinate 70,552,358 of CM064880.1, forward strand.
AGGAACCACACCTCAACAACGCATTGTAAGTAACTTGATCAAGTTTATATAGTCGCTTTTAATTTCATTTTTAACCGGATTTGCGTTTGATTAAACATATAATGCTATGATAGTTTAAGCAAGAAGGTTTTGTTTAAGGGATGGACTTCGCCGTTATGTTTCGTCTTAAATTCTACCGCAGAATGCGTTTTTAAGGTGTCACTTATAATATGGGATGAGAGCAATCTTGACATGTTGAGTCGATTAAATCAGTCGTTCGAGTCCAATGTTATATTTAACAGACTACTTGTATTTACTTATTGTCATAAGAAGTAGAAAGTATTTCAAAAGTTACTGATGCATATCTACACACATCCAGGACCCGAGGTTATGAAAAATACAAGATCATCCCCTCATCTTATACCATTAAGAACACTTTTTTCTCTGATCAAAGGTTCTACGAATTGACATCTTTCCACAAATAATTGAAATTCCATTCCAATTTTACAAAACTTTTAAATCTTCTCCGGTCAACGTTGACTTTGAATTTGACTCATTTTTTTAAACAAAACAAGGAAAAACATGTAGCTAAAATAACACATTGGACTCAACTGTTTTAAGTACCTATGGAAAGATCAGTGCGTCTTGATATTGAATTTGATGAGAAGATATTGATTTCTCAGTATAAAGTGCATGTCTTGTGATTGTGTTGCTTAATGCTTGTCCATTTTGTTTGAGTTAATTTCCTATTTAAGAGTTTATTTATTCTCATTTCGTTCAAGTTAAAATATGATTAAAAGTTTATTTACAATTAAGGTATTTGCTGAACTGAAGAACCTACCCGATGAAATCGCATCACATCAGCTGGTGTCTCCTACTTTGATCATCATTGGAAAAGTCGTTGCTCTATCGCCATTATGGCCACATTCTGTAAACGAGACTTCCACATTGGTAGAATTCAGATAGCAGAAGAAGGAATGAATTTTGTTTCTTGTGGCCAATTTCACTATTGCTCATGGATACGAGCCTAGTTTGAGTTGGAAACGGGTATAGAACCGGATGAGCCAAATATTATGCGTATGATTTGTTCGTTTGTGCTTGAATTGCAAGCGGTGATTGAGTTTTAGCCATCTTGTAAGATTTTTCTTTTTTTTGGGAGAGGGTGAGTAGATTACAAGATTTTGTACAATTGATTGTTGATGGTTTAATTTTTTATTGATCACATTGGAACTGATCCAATATAATTTATTCTTTTTTGAGTAATTTTTGTTGTTCTTGATGGCTCTTTTGTTCGTTTCTTACTGCCTTGCAATGCGATGAAAATTCAAGCAGAACTTGGTTCATTTAGAGATGATCATAATTCCAAAAAAATATATTTCTTTGGATGAGATGGCGTATGCACCTTAATTATAAAAAATAAAATAAAAAAGATGCACTGATCATAAATTTGTATAAAAATTAACATGTAAATAGATTCATGTCATTTGGTTCATCCATTTAAGATTGAGAATTGTCAAGGGAGAGGTTTGTGCTTAAATTGTGTATATGGAAAATAATATGTTGTTTGATCAAAGTGAAAATATTCGAGTTAGCTTATCCTTTTAGTGTTAGTTTAGTTTAACGAGTGTAAATGTATTTGCGTAATATTTGGTTAATTCATAGTTGGCCTTTAGTTTGATTTGCAAAATTATTGATTAACATCTCTTTCATAATTTAAGTCTGCAGAACACATTTTTTCACAAGAGTAACATCTAATGTGACATGCAACAAAATTTATCTCTGTATATATACCATTTTCAAATTCCAATCCCATGTACACACTACACACTACTAGAAAGAATAAATGAAATGAAATAATATATATATTTATATAAATAAAAAGGGGAAAAAGAATGAAGCTATACTACTTCTTTTAGTGTGCTCCTCTAACAATTCCTCCATCAATCCAGTCCCACTGAATTTCCGCCATTTAATGTTGCAGTGCCAGTTTAAGAAGACTTGAAAAACACAACTCCTCATGCAGAAGTATATGAATTTCAGGAGATTAGGCCCTTCCCTTTTGCATTTCTCAAGTTCATCTTGCTTCGTTTTGTGCCAAAGATCGTGTTTAGTTTATATGAAAAATGACACAATATATGGTCAAATCTAAGAACTCGTAATTGTGTTGTTGCACATGCACTCTGGGATGGGATACTTTGTTACATCTCTCCCGACTTTGCTTGTCCTAAGCTCTGGTTGTCCTAATGAATCTTGGTGCAAGTCGAGTATGATTTTATTGAACTCTGATTCTTGAAGCGAAGAATCCATAAAATACGGAAGCATTTGTCTTTTATTTGGGATTATAGTCTTTTTGTGCCCTGCATAAGCCCTATGACCCTGAATGGCATGGCCCATATTTCCACCATGAGAAGCCATGAAAACATCACTTCTCTCGGAAACTATGTAATCAATAGCAGCCATTAAAGAAGCCTTCTTCACAAATGGATCGAGCTCTCCTGGCAATGCAAGATCTTCCTTGTTGTAGAAATGAGGAAACTCTCTCATCAATGGCAATAAAGCTTCGTTTCCTCCCAACGGAATTCCTCCCGCCCAATATATTCTTGTGCTTTTCGGTGCTCCCAAAGCTTTAAGCAATCTAAACACGAAATGGCAAAACAGTTTAGAAAAGAAAGAATAACCCCTGCAGCCTTTTATTTATTTAGTGAATAAAACTAAAGTGCATTCCTCACATCAAACAATAGAACAGAACACTGGACTTCTTTTTTTGGGCGATTTACAAAGAGACCCCTGAGGTTTACTGGTATTACATGAACTACCCCTGCTGTTTTGAAAATTACAAGAACCTCCCTTCTGGTTTAGGCTATTTACCTAAACACTCCTTAGAACTTCAAAAATCCTTACAAGAACACCCTTACAACACCCCGGTAAGAGTGTTCTTGTAATTTCTGGAATTACATGGTTCATTTGTAACTAGGCTCACCAAAGGGGTTTGAGCGTAAATCACCCTTTTATTTTTTTGTTTATTTTTATTTTATTTAAGGCTTTACGCAGTGATATTCGAGTCCTAAACACAAACTTAAACTTTTTTGCGTTTTTAAAAGCTTACCTTACGACCTCCAAGGCATTTAACGGGCAAAGTCCGGCAAGCTTCCGGTCATGGTAAGTCATGTTAGACCTTGAAGTCAAGAGCTTCGGATGTGTCTTTCTTTCGTTATTGATAATTTCATCATAATTAGGACTTAAACCGGGTAGACATCCGGTTCTTACCCATACATCCTTTTCCATTCGCAAATGAAGAGCAAGATAAGGTCCTTTACTTCTCATTCTTTGTGAAAGTTTGTTACCAAATTCGGATATATGTGGGGAAAATCTCAAAGCATTAAAAGCAACCTGTAAAAATTCAAGAGGATTGATAAGTAGTCCAATTTTTTCACAGTAGTTAAAGACACACAAAAATATATGATTAGGCATAGGAAATACATAGATAATTGCTCTTGTGAATTAAAAGAAATACTAATTAAGTTCATTATAGTAGAAAGACACATTGTCTCTTGTTTATACCTTGCAGCGAAGCTTTTGAAGATCCGAAGGAAGGTCCTTAGAAAGCCTCGAGTCCAGACCACGTAATAGTAACACACCATCCCTCCTAAGCTGCAGGAAACAAAAAAGTTCAAGTAAGACACTTAGCAATCCAAGAATGTCTAAAGGAAAGAAAAATAAAAGTTCCCTGTCATTTTTCATTCACATGGTTTTCCCAAATTTTAATGAATCAATTCAAATAAATAAATTGACCTCAACACGACTTGAAACAAACTGATACATGGTTAAGTTGCAGGTTTTGTAATTTCTATAAAAATATTATTAAGCAACAAATATGAAGCCAGGTGAGATATTTCAAAGAAAAAAGAACTACAATATTATCTTCTTACCCTTCTGGAGTAACGTGATCGAATCCACTCAGGAGACACATGAAGGGGAGTGCTCTTCTCCTCCACTGGCCTTGTCATTACATGAGTTGAAGGAAGTGTTGAAACTATTCTTACATCATTTGCCAAAACATTCTTGAAATGTTCCAAATCAAATATATCAGAAAATTCACTGCACAAATCACAAAACAAACAAAACAATTATTCACAATTTACTCCAAAAAGACCATTAATAATACCATAAACTGTAAATCACTGATGTAATAGCCAAAAGAACAAACCTTTCATCACCCCAAATAACATTAACTTGCAAAATAGGAACAACCAAAGCTGCACCAAGAATTCTTGCAATAACAACAGCATCAACAATCTGATTCCTCTGTTGATTCATACCACCAGAAACAACAACCATCAAATACTTTGTCCTGTCCTTCACAATTTGAACACTCTCTTTTCTGTACCTTTCACTGAAATCCAAACAAGGTCTATACCCTAACCCATCAGGTTGCTTCCAAAACTCACTCCTTTCGTCATATTTCAGCTCAGAGTTTAAAAACCCAGTTGAAATTTTCGCCTTTTCTTGAGAAATAGAACATGGATATTGTGAAAAAGGTATCATCTTGAGCATACATATAAAACAAAGTGTAAAAATCAAGAAAATGTAGAATCTTGGATTTTTGAGTAAAAGTCTGAGCTTTGAGGAAGGGGGTTGATTTTTCTTGGGGGAAAGGAGTAAAGACTCGAGAGATGATTGTGAGATTGAGTTTATGATTTGTGATTGAATTGAAATGTAACTCTGATGGTTCTTCTTCTTGTTGCTCTTTGATACGGCCATCTTTTCAATTTACACGTTCAGACACGCACTGGTAAGAAAGCTCTTTTCTTGTAGAGACAATTTAATTGTGTGCAGTTGAATTTAATGTTTAAGTATAAGAATTAGTATTGTGGAGCGTTTTCTTTGAAGTTTCTTAGGAAGATTTTAGGGAGAGAAAGTGTGGTAGGCGGAAACGCGGAAAATCGATTGTAGCGCGTTGGGCATTAAACATTAGTTTCGTACTGGGTAATGAAATGGGAGAGTCAGAGGAGGTGTGTATTTGTCGGAGATTTATTTGAATTTCTTTGTCTATTTCTCTCTTCTTTTTTTCTCTGTTTTTGTTTTTCCTTTTCATTTGTTTGAGCAGCTTGTGGGTAAGGTGTGTGTTATTTATAGTGATTGTTTTTCATTTGTGTCCAACAATTGGACCACGTCATCAATTACACGATAAAAAGGTATTTATAATCAAATTATTTGTCATTTTACATATTTTCACACATATTAAAGTACTTCCTAAATAACTTCAATTTTAGGAAAAAAATAAATTATATACCTAAAATACCGTTATTCTTTATTTATCTCACCATGAACCATTTACATATTATTCAAGTTTTATAAAAATGCATTTATAATCAAATTATTTGTCATTTTACATATTTTCACACATATTAAGGTACTTCCTAAATAACCTTAGTTTTAGGAAAAAAATAAATTATATACATAAAATACCCTTATTCTTTATTTATCTCACCATTAACTATTTACACACTCTCTCTCACTTACTTTTTCTCATATATACATAAAATATGTAATTAATAATGTATCGAAATCCTAAAGTAACAAATAATTTTGGACATTTTTTTTTCTCTAAAACGACAGATTATTTTTTGCAAAGATTGCACTACATAATTTATCGTCCTTAAGGGGAAACTGCATTTTTGATCCTTTAAAGTCATAGTCTGCGGTTTCGATCCTTTAAATCTCCACTGTTGCAATTTTCATCCACCTCATATGAAATTCAGAAATCTAGCATCAAAATTAGTCATGCTGATGCATAACCAAATTCGCTCTCATCATAGTTTTCCTCCAAAATGGTCAACAACCTGACACATTAACATTCAGTAAAAATATATGTAAAATCTTACAATGACTTAAATTATTATCAAGACAAATAAAATTAAAAATTATTGGTGTAGCTAGGTGGACAAAATTTGAGGGGAGGTAGACGAAATACGCGGCAAAGTTTCCTAAAATTGTGATATTGAAGACTTATAGGACGAAAATTGCAACAAAGTGTCCTTAAATCACGATTATGACGCCTTGAAAGATCAAAACCACAGCAAGATGTCCTAAAATCGCAACACTGGAAACTTAAAAGACAAAAGAGTCCCAAAATTGAGTACTAGTAAAAGATAAGGGCCTGAAATGGAATTTTTGCCATCATCATCATGACTTTGTTAAACCAATCCTTATATATTTGCAAGATCCCAAAGCTCTAAACAAAACACACTTGAAGCATGTACATTCAAATATGGCTTAAATTTCTAAATCTTCAAAGATATGTTTGCTCTATACTTGTTACTCGAACACATTACAAAACTTCCTCCTCCAGATAGATATGAGTATTTCTCGATTAGGAAGGATGATTTAGTCATTCATTTTATAATTTTATAAAAATAAAAACAAAAACAAAAACATATATATGTGGTTTACCAAAAGAGGGAAGCAAAGTTGACGGGACTCTAGAAAAAAGAGCCGTGTTACTGTGAGTTGCAAAGAAACCAGCTATACCATCAAACCATGGCCTAAAAATAAATAAATACGAAGTAATTTTTTTGATAAATTTTAAATTACAAAAAAAAAAAAAAAAGTAAATAAATAAAAAAGGTATTCCTTGAAAGAATCACATGTGACCTGCCGCCAATCACAAGACAGCCTGTAATTTTTTGTAATTTTTTATTCTCCTTTGCTTCACCCAACATCTCTATCACTTTGTAGCCTAGTTTATTATTAGGCTCATATATTTTAAATATATTCTTTAAATAATTTATTTTATTCTAATTGGTCAAACACAACTTTGGGGCCCTTTTTTTTTTATATTCTTTGTCAAAAAACTTTGAAAGTTTAGTCTAATTTTGCGAGCGAAATTGTGCCAAAATCCAATGAAATTAAGGCAAAATGGAATTAGACTCAAGTCAAATTCCTTGAACTCATAGCCAAAACTATTTGAAGTATAAAGATACGAAAAATAATAATTTCACGCACATATCATATGATTTTGTTTATAAAAAATATTGATTAGACATATAATACCTACTTTTTTTTTTCTTTAAATTCCAAAATGAGAAGTTAAAACTGTTTCATAGAGCATATGGTTTTGTGAGTTTTATAAGTGGTAAAAACCTCAACGTACATCTAATTTGACATTATAATTTTGATGATGTTTAATAGTTAAAAAAACTAATATATTTAATAGATCTACCGTGATCTTGTTCCATTGCCCAACAAAACTACGATTTTTTGGATTGTTCAAAATAAATATTCGATTTTTTTAACATAATGCAATGTTAATCTAATTGAATTTTAATGAATTCAAATTTAGAAATTACGTATAATTTGTACTTGCACACCAAAATTAAGTTTAGCAGTAATATTGCATCCATGACATGTCAAATAGGAAAATTACACTATATTGATGAAGTTTTACATATACCGAGTATTCAATTTATAGTATACTAATTAATCCTCGAAAACTCATAATGCATTTCCACGATCCATCCGCACAAATCTTTACATTTTGCAATCGAGAGATTTTCACAAGTGCAGTGCACATATTTTAAATTTAGAAATAATATTGATATAGTGAACTTGACTATTTCTTATAATGTAATGAACTCACGTTCGAATTATTGTTAAGAAATTTTTCTATACACGTAATATGTAAAATGCGCCTAAAAAACACCTAAGTCAATTTTATAACATAAATATCATTGAGAAAAAAAAAGTAGTATTAAAAAACTAGCCCATAATTAGTATCTGAAAAATTGTACGTCGTATGATACATGTACATATATTTATTTCAATACTCGAATAAATAAATAGGTTAAAACAAATCCAATTCATGACCAGTATCCTTCGCCCTCGGCAGAAAGCAAAGAAGCCCCAAAGAATAAAGAAATGTGCCCTTTTGTTTTTGTTTTGTAGCAATTTAATACTAATAAATTTCCCAATAAAGTAAAACCGAATCTCGATATCCAGCTGGCAACACCAAAGTACACGCTGGCATACGCAGCTTTTCCAGCGTGGCAGATAACGACTTCTCATCTTAAGCCACCTCGACTTAAATGAGCTAATTTCGGCTTAGGACTTGTTTGGTTAAGGTATTTTCATCCCGAAAACTAAAATGCCTTTTATGGAAAAAAGAGCAAAAAGTCATACTAATATAATCGTAATCTAAAGTAGAAATATATTGTCTTTAAATGTTAATCATATTAATTAGCAATCATATTTAAGTTATCTACATTACTTCTAGCATTGTTAGTGATAGTCAATATATATATAGCTACATCGATAACAGAAGCGACATTTTACAGAATAATAATTTGATTTTCACTAGAATACTAATTCTTTTAAGTAATTTATAATAACTTATTAATCCTAATGTAACATTCTTTTTTATGAATGACTAATCCTATAATTCAACAAAATATCGGCTGAGTTATCATTCCATTTTCTATTTTATTCTGTTGTTTTTTTAAGATAAGATCGTGCCCAAATTAATGAGCTTAATTATACAACTATGAATTATTAAAAAATATATGACAATAATGAGAAATCATTGTACGTATTTGCAATTTATAACGATTTTCAGGTACTATTTGTTAATCATATATAAACAAAGTCGTCATTTGCGTATGCAAGTAGGATGCCCACACTCCGCGTTTGGTAGGAATAAGAACAGCTATTACACAACATTCCACTTTCATTATGTCAATTATTTTATTTTGTTCTCATATATAATCTCCTTCATTCAGATTTAAATATATTTTTTATTTTGAGTTAGGAAACTGTACAATTATTTATATATTTAGAAACAAGCAAGATGCGTGGATGTTTCGAGGCCCACAATTTAGAAGTTTTATGGCGTATGATAAAAAAATCCTGGCCATTTGTAAGGTCAATGGCTGGATAACGTAATGGCAAAACTTCCACGCAAATAATTTGATGATTTCTATATGATGATAGATATGTTTATGTTACGTATATTTCTCTATATATTAATTACTTTTCGAGTTATTGAATCATCTTATATCATGTATATATATCTTAAGGATATACTTATATATAAATATACAAAACTTTTAATTTGTTACGAATTCGCTTGAAAAAGAATTGTAAAAAGAAAAAACTTCATATATTTGATCGAATAGGGCTCTTAGTCGAATTTATACCTTAGTGAGTATTATACCTCATGTAATCGTTGACATTAGAGTTGTGCCCTTTCTAGATTGGGTAAGAGAATTTCAAGATACGCTATTCATGTTAGAATTTTCATCTATTATGTAAGAATTTCATATATATGTATAGAGGATGCAAGCTTACAAATGAGGTCACGTCATGCCTTGATAATTAATTACTTACTGAGCCGCATATTATTATCTTGCCAAAAACGATCACTTCTCCATATTCTAGATGTTTTACTTTAATTAGTAGTGATCTTGCGATTGCGAGCATCGCTTCAACAAAAAATTAAATAATTTAGACACCCCTTTTTTCAATATACGAACTCAAATTTAATTATATTATATCATCAAGTATCTTTGTCGTTATAGTTTTGTCATGTCTTTTTATTTTTCCTTTCAACTTCTTCGATTCGATTGCTTGAGGAAGTATAGTACAATTATTGAATATTATTGAGGTAGTTTTGCTTGTTGCAGAGATAATGGTAACTGCAGTGATTCAAAATTTGAACTTTCAAGCTAAAGACTTTAATATCCCTTAATTAAGAAGGAACTTATAGTGGAGTTATAATTAAAGCATATAACCTAACAAATTGTGGACTACATTTTTTTTGGAAAATTAATACATAAGTAATGTCTATTTAATTTAGAATATCCAATGATAAAAGTGAGGAAATTGGAAGTGCGTCACAAGGTTTTTTGGATTGAACCTTTCGATATTTATTACATTAAATTATTCATATATTTTATTCCTTCAATGGATTATTCTGTTGGAATTGCATTTTTCTCATTGTTCATCGCGCAAACGGGAAAATATCGATAAGCTTTATTGTACGAATATTGGATTTTTTTAATCTTTATAAATAACAATATATATGTTGAACTTTTTAAGAAGTGAATTGATATTAACAATATTCAAGGTTAGCTCAACATTTAGATCTTAAAAGAATTTTAGTTATCCAATAGTCCATGTATAATTTATTCTTATTAATTACAAATTTACAATATGCAACTTAGTTAATAATCTTCCCCTAAAGAAAAAAAAGTGTTATTCTTCTGCATCGCTTGACAATTATCTTATTTAATCATATTTAAAGAGAATTTCCACAATGATTGTTAAATATGCACTTGGGCCACATCAAAAATATATACTTACTCAATTAATTAAGAATCACTAACCACTTCAATAATCTCGTGGCTTTCTGTTAATTAATTATTACTATATACTAGCTAGTGGAAGAATATGGTGCTAGTGCTACCAAACCCAACTTTCTAATTAAGCACGATAATGCCATTTTAGTATGGTCTGTAATTGCTGGCCAACAACCCAATTAGTACAAATGGAAGCATTTTGTCGTACGTGTAACAAAATTTAATTAATTTCTGATGTCTTTTATTCCAACCAGAATGATGACTCAACTAATTAATTAGTTAATTAATGTATATATGTTACTCATGATTTTTTAACGTTAAAAGTATTTTGGTGAATTTATTTATTGTGTTTACTGATCAATACAACTTTTTCATTTGAACCGAACTACATAATTGCACTAATTATTTTCTGTTATTTAATAATTTCTCCTTCATTATAAGTTAAGTCGGACCTAAACCCCACCTGGATTCTTCTACTATATATAATAAATTTTATTGTTATTAAATGTTTATGATAGTGAGCCCTCAAATTTTAATTGCATGCAGGTCCTTCATCGCTTAATTAAGTGCCGTAAGCAAAACCTAATTTAACTCATAAGATTATAATAAATTTTATACATGAAGAGGGGTTGAGTTGTTAAAACTTAAAATCAAACTGATGAGGAGAAGCTGAACAACCATACTTTCCTAGTGATAATTTTTTATGTAAATTAATAAGAGTAAGTATTGTTTTCTATGTATGCTTAAATATCGATTTCAACAAGATATTGATCTTTCAACATACTCTACAATATAAAATTATTCATCGACTTCATCTTCTCGAGCTATCTTTTTTTAACAAAATTAATTAAAATTTTTTAAGTCTTGGTTGTTCTTGGAAGCCGGTTCATACATGGTACCAATTATTCTGAAGGCAAGTTCCATAAGATTATCGCAAAAAACGTAAGAGATATATAAACATTCATAAAACTTAAGAAAAAACAAAACTCTTATTCAAAAAAAATTGTAATATTCAATAATTGACAATAATAAAAATTACAAATCTTTACATAAAATTCTGACACTGCTGAAAATGAACTCCTGTAGAAACTAAATAACAAAAAAGAGAAAACCAAATAACCAAATTACAAAAGAAATCTAATAAAATGATAAATTATCTTAAATTTTTCTATCAGCTTTCCGCTTAATTCTAACTTCTAACCACATCCCATCTTTGTATTTTGCTAAATGAAATAGGAGTATATGATAATTGGAAAACACCATATAATATCAAATTCTTAGTACAATCTTGTTTAAGATAATAAATGGCTGGAATTCTAGATTATCCTCCAAGAACAATGAATTTATTTTAAGAAAAAATGGAATTAACTTAATTAATTTCTAAACTAAAATATGCATCCACATCTTCAATTATTTGATGGTGGATATGAGCTTTAATTGAAGTCAAATCATTACATGAATTATGGGATGAATACACAACAAGAAAATAAACCAAAATAGAGAGTGGTCTGATATTATGAAACAAACAAAAGAAAGACCCATGTTATTCATGTGGGAACTGTCCCTTCCCATGTGCATTTAAGTCCCCTCCATCAATTAATGTTTTTTCTTTTGCCCTTTAATTTATTCAATCACCATAGAGCTCAAAATCAAACGTGACCCAAATCGATTCAAGTTAAGTTCATAAAAATTGCAAGAATCTAGATTGTTGATCATGAACTGAAATTATAGTTAGTTAAGTATTTATGTGATTGATATTGGCTGAAATAATTTATTTTCTTTGATCACATAATAGTATATTTTGGGTAGAGTTAATTCTTGTTCAAATCATAATAGAAAAACGCTCGTCTTGACTATTCGAAATTTATCAGGACGTCATTTTCTAATATCTATCTTCTTTCTTCGACGGCTTATTTCGGTCGAAAATTCCGTCAAAATTTCTCTGTTTTCTAGTAGCGTAAGAGCATTGTTTCACATTTATTAATAAATTTCTAAGTGTAGCACCACTACTTTACATAAATTAATAAGCAATAAATAATAAATTAAAAAAAAATTAATTTTCAAACTCGTATATGTAATTATATGTCAACCTGAAAAAGAATATACTCCACGGGAAATTCTTACCCAGACCGGGTTTGGCCGAACCCAAAGCAATTACATGGCAAGTGTAATACACTTGCTTTGGGATTGGATATAACTCCTAGGAGAGTGACCAATCACAAAGCAAGTGCAATACACTTGCTTGGTGGTTGGATGGGTTTGACCAATCCAGGCTTGGACAAGAATTTTCCTATACTCCTATATGATAATGATATTGCAAAACCAAAGAGTGGATGTAAGCCCAAGTGGTTTGCCCCTTATTTAAAGTCAGATAATCCTATGTGGGCCGCCTTCACATACGGCCCAAAAGGATTGACTTTATTTAGTTGGGCCATTCCACATTTGGATATAAAAAATTTCTGAGGAATCCCCAATCTCAAGTTCTCAACCCCTCCCCCGCCCGAGGGGATTTTAAAAATTGTCTTTTGAGAAGTTTAATAACTTTAATTTTTGAAAATGACCTTAAAAAACTAAAAATTCTAAAAATGGTCTTTCTTTAATTAATTAATTAATAGATTAACTAATTAACCCATTAAATAATTAAACTATAATTAATTATTAAACAAACAATGAAAATAAAATAAAATAAAAAAGTCAAATTCAAAATTGCCGGACAAATCTCCGAAGAATATTAGAAAATGTTCTTGGGCGCTTGGGAGACTGGCTAGTCGCCTGGGCTGTTCTTGGGGGACTTGTTCAATTGCTCGGGCGACTTTAAAAATGTAGGGGAATGTTATTTTCAGAATTTTAACATTTGAAAAGGCCGAAGAAATACTCTTATTGCACCTTTGCTATCTTGTAGATATTCGAACTTTGATTAGGCTTCGATCATACTTAAATAGTGATTATTTTCTGTTGAGTGTATTTGCTAACCTGATTTTATCAATTTGCTCACAAATGACAAAAAAAGAAGAAGATAAAATTAGATGACCTCGTACATATCTGAAATGCTTAACATAAGAACTAAGAATTTTTACTTGCAAAATTTTAGCTCTATCCGTATAAATAAAACCTTATTCCTAGTCGAATAATTCAAATTACTAACTGTACGAGTTGATTGCTTATTTATTTTATGTTAAGCGATTGATAGATTTTTTTGTTTTGTTTTGGTACACATAAGCAAATGGAAAAATTTACATACACAAATGACACTGTGGCTTTATATGGGGTGACCTTAGGCTTCAGTTCACATTTTATTTTTAATTTTTAGTTGAAGTAAACTATTGAAACATAATCTCATTTAATTTTAAATTGAAAGGCTTTTGATTTGTTGGCACAAAACCAAGAAAAATACAGGATAAATATATATATAACACACCAAAAACACAACTGAATTATGCTGCCTGAAAATAGATGAAACGTAACGCCTTTTGATAGAGTTCTAATCCTTGCGGATGCTCTTCCCGAGCCAAAGAGCTGAACGTTTGGGAATTCTTTTCAGCCCATTTTTGTAATCCACATAGTAAAGCCCAAAACGTAGGGTGTAACCGGAGGCCCACTCGAAGGTGTCCATAAATGTCCATGCAAACAACCCCTTCACATTCACACCTTGCCTGTTGTCAACATGTACATGCCCCAAATTAGATTAGTGGTAGTACATGACATGTGTTATATATATTACTCGATCGGTCGAGGAAACTTATACTTACTTGATGGCTCTTCCAACAGCTTTAAGATGACCATTGTAGAAATCAATTCTCTGTGGGTCGTTAGTGCCGTTTTTAAGACCATTGTCTTGGTCACCTAGGCCTGTACACAAATATTTATGGCCATGTTGCTAGTTTAATTAGGAATAAGTAATGAAATTAAAAATACATTATATAAGAACAGTTTGACATATATATATATACCAGTTTCTGTAATGTAAATTTTTGGATTGTTGTATTTCTCCTTAGTATAGACTAGAAGATCATGAAGTCCTTTGGGGTACACATCAAAGATGCTCACTCCCGTCTGAAATTATTGTCATTAGCTCTAAAAATGAAATAAAATCCATACAATACATATATATAAAAAAGAATAAGTTGTAAATTCCGATTTCAAACAAAATAAGAAACACACAAGGTGGTCTTAGATTCCTTGAAATAACTTACCAGAGCACCAATATGTCTTCCGTTTCTTTGAGCTGTCCACAAGATAACAGAATGAATGTTAATGTATATGTATATGTATACTATATATAAATCAAATTTGATAAGATAAGATAACTACTTAATTTTAAGAATTAATTACTAAAATTGATGAAATTAATTAATTACTTGAAAGCTGGACCATCATATCTGTTGAGCTGACAACACGTCCATTACGAGATGAAATATGAGATGCATAATTCCCTGTGTAGTAATTGACCCCCAAAAAATCTAAGGAGCCTTTAAGCATTGCAGTTTGCTCATCAGTGAATCTGGGCAGTCGATTCTTAACCAAGGATCTCATTGATTTTGGATAATCTCCTGTAAATACAGGGTCTGCAAACCTGTTTTACAAATAAAGAAAAAAATGATCTGATCAAGTTGAGTTGCCATCTATCTATCTCTTTTACTACAGGTAGTAAAAATCATTTCATTTATATATCTACTAATTATTACCATCCATATAAGAAATCAAGAGCTCGTTGTGCTGCTTGAACATCTTGTCTGGAGTTTGAATTTGGAACCATCCAATGAGTGACAAGGGTTATTCCAATTTCTCCCTTTTGAGTGAGCTGGTATTTGTCCTTGTATAGTTTGACAGCTGCTGCATGGCTAAGGAGCAGATGATGGGCGGCAATGTAAGGCTCGGTTGCTGAATTCCCTTGGGTGCAATTAAGCCAAGGGGAGCACCGCCCAGGAGCTAACTGCCCCACTATGCCGATGTCATATCCACCACTTGCAAAAGTAAAAGGCTCATTCAACGTGATCCAATGCTTAACACGATCACCAAATTCCTTGTAACAAACCTCCGCAAAATCTCTAAAATCATCTCTGCATTGCATATATATATTTCATAATTATAGATTAGAATTATTAACTCATATTATTATAAACATGCAAGTTTACTTTTAATTATTAATTACTTACATAATGAGAGGACTTAGGAAGCCTGTATACTCATCTTCTAGTGCTTGTGGGACATCCCAATGAAATAGTGTCACATATGGGGTTATACCTTTTGCTATGAGCTCGTCGAAGACATTGTTATAAAAGGCGATCCCTTGTTTGTTCACTCCCCCACTTAGCTTCCCACCTGATCATCGAGGAAACATTCAGAATCAACTAGCTAGTATAATATATATATATATATATATATATATATATATATATATATATATATATATATATATATATATATGTACTCTAAGATTCACAATTATAACGTTGTGTTTGTGTTGTGTAAGATCTTCGTTACCTGAGTTTCGAATTAAGGGCATCTCTAATGACTAGTGGGGAGATGTCTTAGAGGGTATATGGGGGGAAGGGGGAAAAAAATTTCATCTCTAATGACTAGGGGGAGGGAGAGGGTATACGGACTAGAGGGACCCTGGAGGGACCTTGAAGGGAGGGGGAGGGGGAGCTTCTCCCATCCAAGCCCCCTCCCTCACATGCTTTTTTTTTTTTTTTTGTGATTTTGTTTTGTTTTATTTGGTTCTTTTTTTTTTTTATCTTTATTTAAAAATAAAAATTCCTAAAATTTGTATATTATTTGTAGATAATTATTTTTAATTATAAAAATATAACTTTCATTTCATTAAATTAACACTATTATTTTAATATTGATTTGTTTTATTAATTTTGGGGTTGTATTTATCACCCAAAAATAATTCTTTCTAAAAATTTAAAATAATACGATACAATCATGAAATCATGTTCGACATAAACATAGACGAATATGGCGGAGATGATGAATTTTCTTATATGAATTAATTTAATATTTGATGTAATTTTTTATTTTCTAAGTTCCCTAATGTACTTTTTAATTTTAAATTAATGTTAATTTTAAATTTATTTTTGGTGTAGTAGTAATAATAATAATAATAATAATAATATAAAATGATAAAATTTATTATTAAATGGGTTTGATAGAATGAGTCATTAGAGATGACTAAAAAACTAGAGAGAGAGGGAGAGGGAGAGGGAAGGGGAGAGGGGAAGAGGGAGAGGGTATTCCCTCTCGGAGTCATTAGAGATGTTCTAATGTAGCAGTTTTTAATTTATGTTGTAACATTTTTGTCCACTTTTCCCTTTTACTTTTGTTTTATTTATTAGCTGGCTTAGCTATTTGGGGTTTGAACCTCTCTTTTTAATGCAATATTATTATTATTATTTTAACTACTAGCTAGTATGAAAGAAAAAAAAGAATGTTATATAGTCGTCTTACGAGGTAATATCCGTGGCCATGAAATGGACATTCTGAAAGCATCCAGTCCCACTAACTTCATCAGTTTCACATCTTTCTGTTACATTAAATTTAATTTCCACCATAAATAAATTAATAATTCACACACCTCGATCCAGATTAGAAATATGCTAATAAAATATTAAAATCACGCGTTGATAGTTTTTAATCTACGTAGACTACTGGAAATAAGGCTAACAAGTTGGATCAGGTCGGAGTAGGTCTAGTCAAAGAAACAATGTGGGTATGTGGATGGGTTTTGGTTCCGCGAGGCTAAGTTAATATTCTTTCAAATGACATATCATCTACTTTTTTTTCCTATAAAATATTATTTGATACATACAACCTACTTTTTTTTTTCCCCTAAATCTCACAAAAAAATAGACATTAATTTGATATCTATCATCTTATTTTTTTTTTCTAAACCCCAACATTCAGATCCAATCAAAATGAAGTCTCAAAGGTTTCAACCAACCACTTAAACCATTTTTTTAAAAATTGAGCCCGTCAAATCGAGTCAAAACCCATCCAAATAGACAGTTTCCTAAGGTTAGGATTATATAAAGTACATGTTTTAGTTCTGATACTATTTGAATTTGACTCGGTTTATTAGGATATTTATTTCATTAAAGATTTAATGAATTTCTTCCAATAGAGAATGTTTGTAATTTGATAAATTTGGAACAAATATAGATCTAGTTCGATCCAATTTAATATTTCAAATTCAATAATAAATAAAAATATCATATAAACATAATATTTTATATTCTTAGATAACATTAATAATATTTTATCATTAGTTTAATGCATGAGTTGATATTTCATTCAAGATCATCTCCATTTTTATACATAACTAATCTAGGAGCAAGTACTAATTTGATATATTAGTATCATTACCATAGTTTGATAATGCGATTTGAAAAATCATTTGTAGCAAATAGTTAAAATATGTCGATAATTGATTATTTTTGCGTTGAAGCTTAATGAATTATAAAAAAAAGTTGAATTATGTGAATTAAGTTGAAAGATTATGTAAGAATGCAATATTGATGAGAATTTTGAGGATGAATATTTGATTAGATCTGAAAAAATCAAAAAACGTGATCAAACCCGTGAAGCTTCATTTTGTTTTAACAAAAACTACATAAAATTGCATATCGAAGATAAGCTTACACCCAAACAACAAATGGTCTACCTTATATCGATGATAAAAGTCGTCGGCCACATCTCCATTGCTCCCGTCCAAAATTCTTTCTGCAATTGTTTCACACTAAACTCAGACGTAGTTGAAAATTTCATTCCTTGTAAAGTTTATGACTAAAATCCATGGAAAATATTTCTTATGAAATTATATTGACATAGTAAACTAATATATCAAAAAACTGAAATTTCAAATAATTGCGCACATGCAGCGAAAATAGTTAAACATCGTGTTTGACAAGTGGGTACTATAAGTTATGGATTGACTCAAACTCGATCTAAAATTAGAGAGTTAAAATGAAATTTGATTGGTCAACAACGGATCAATGAATTGGCCGCATTAAATTAAGTAGTATTAATATGAATCATAATGATCCAACCCAAATATATATGATGACATCTTAGTTGTCAGACTTGATCCGAAACAAGCTGGTTTTGACGAGCAATTTTCTTTTTTCTTTTTTCAAATTTGATTGCTTCTGAATTAATTTAAAAATAAAATAAATACATATTAAATAACAAAATAAAAAAAAAACTAAAATTAATAGGCCACCTCAATGTAAACTTACTCTTTTTAATCAATTCATGCCACTCGATCGAACATGCATGTAGGAAGAATTTATGGCCTAAATTATACTACATGTTTTGTATATTACTAACTTACTTAGCAGTTAGCCGAAACGCAACTACTAGGGACTTCACCTTTGACTTTTTGTAATACAGACTGTAATATGCAGAATTAAATTTCATTGTTCCAAGACTGAAATATGAACCGTGGCAACATTTATTAACGGAAAAAAAAAAAAAAATCGTTGCTTCATTTATTTACGGGGTCTTCACCTACGAATCAATTAACGGAAAGAAACCATCGTAACGCATAGATACCAACGGAAATCAAGGCCGCACCAACGTAATCTGCCGTAGGTGAAGCCCAATTTTCTTGTAGTGTTTTATTAAGAGCGAGATAATGTGTTCAAATTTAATTTGATTGTCAAATGAGCCTAACTTAAACAAACTTTATTTTATTATTTTATTGTGTTGATTACGAGTAATTAATTTTTTTTGGCATATACTTTTACCTTCTTAAGTAGTTCAAACAAACTGTATGTCCAAATAAAATTTGAACACTACCAAAAAAAAAAAAAATTTGAACATCGAATAGAATAGAGTGTTTAAACTATATATATAGCTAGGCAAATGCAGTAACTATATTAAAATGTGGAGAGTAAGTAAATTACCTGGATATTTGTGGGTGAAATTATCCCATATACTTGGTCCTCTACCATCTTCAAATGCAGCACCTTCATACTTTGGAAATAGAAAACATATAAATCACATTAATCGAAATTCAAATGTTGCAATTCACATTTTCAGTTTGATGAAACAATTGACATTTGTCATCTAATGAAATGCACTTCGTCAAAAAATCCAAGTTTATAATACTTTATTAATTTCTAGAATGCAAAAATGAAAATATAGTATAGTTTACTTGTGAAATATATAATGTCAATTGCAATAAATTAAGAAAACTTAAGCAACATTACATTTATAATTATAATCCAAGTTCATGAAGAGTAATAATTAATGGAGAAAATTAAAAAAGATTATTACTTGATAGGCAGCTGAGGCAGCTCCGAATAAAAAATCCGAGGGCAAAGTAGTACGATTGAAAAGAGATAAATCGTAATCTCTTGCATGCCCAGTCCCTGCAAATGAGAAAACTCCAACAAGAAAAAAACTAAGTACTAATCTATTAGAGCCAAGGCTTGATATCGCCATGGCTAGCTAGCTATTAACTAATTAATTTGTTTGGACGAATTAAGCTTCCTTTTCATGCTCCATTTAAATAGATAGAGTTGCAAGAAAAGGGAAACTCTTATCTGTATGTATTTCTTTTTTTGATAATTCAACTCTTGTCTGTATTATTAAATTAATATCATACTGCTAAGATAATTATTAAAAAGATTTTCCAAAATCAATTGATTATGTGATCATGTTTGTTTTTCAATCACTGTCACGTTGCTACTTAATTATATCTCAAGCGATGGTATCTACTTGACCATTTAATTTAATTACTCTTTCATTCATCGAAAGAATTAACTTATTTGGCTAGCTTGTTTTCATCCACTTAATTAATTTGATAATGTTATTTTTAAGGTAAAATTGAAAAAAATTCCCAAACTAATTAGTGATTTTGGATTTTCGTCCCAAGCTATATATTAGTTCAGTAATTTTATATTTTTTTGGAATATCATCCCACTGACCACATGGATGCTTAGGTGTCATGACGTGATAAATTTTATCATAAACAACTATATAAGATTGCAGAATTCGTCCCAAACTAGTTACAAATTTTGATTTTTCGTCCCAAACTATATCGATAAGCCGACTTCCATCCCGTAATTGAAATGACATGGGAAATATAATTTGCTCCAAAATAATTATAAATATTTATTATTTATTAATAAAAAAGGCACAAATTTTTCCTAATGAACCGAGATAGGGTTTTTATTTTTCTCAAAAACGCACATGAATTTAAAAAACCAATACTATTTTTCTCTTAAAAAAATAGTTAATGGCAATTTACTTCCGTGTGATATTCATAATATTCAATTTACCTTAAATTGTTTTTTTTCAAATTATAGGAGGTAAACTGAACATTATGAATATCATAGGGGATACATTGCAATTAGTCCCTTAAAAAGAGTAAAAGATGAATCATCATTTCCATTAAATTAAATTTTTTAATAATGAACTAAATTCATGCCAAATGACAAATTGTGAGATGAAATTCGGCGAATTAATATAGTTTGGGATGAAAAATATAATCAAAATTTATAATTAGTTTGGGATGAATTCTGCAATCTTATATAATTGTTCATGCTATAATTTACCACGTCTTGACACGTAAGTAGTCATGTGGCAAGTGGTACGATATTCCAAAAAAATATAAAATTACGGGACAAAATTGGTTAAGTGATATAGTTTGAGACGAAAATCCATAATTAGTTAGTTTGGAACGTTTTATGCAATTTTGCCTATTTTTCTAAAATCACATTTTTAATCCTAAAAACTGAACCTTAAAATTTTTGGTCTGTATTTTATAAAACCGTTTTTATTCAATTTTTAAACTATTATGTATTTTTGGTCTCGTTTGATTACTTTTGATGTTATTTCTTAAAAATTTTCATTTTTGATTATATATAGTTTTTAGTTATGCAGTTTCGACCCAAAAGAAAACAATGTGATAAAAAGTACAAAAATCTTTTAAAAATATCCTATTAGACTAAGAATACAATTTGTTGTTTCAAAAATATTATCACTTGGCAATAATAGGTCATTAACTAACTAATAGGTCAATGAGACAGGTTTAATACTAGTGTTTGATAGTGGTTTAATGTTTGTATTTTTTGTACTTGTGCAGTTATTAAACTGATTTCTAATGTAATGATTGATGATAAATGCATGTATTCTAAGAATAAAAAAAAAAAACTAATTACCATTTGGGATTTTCATAATTAATTTGATTTCGTTCATTTCTTAGTCACTTGTATTGGTTCTTCGGATTCCTATAATTTTGCTAACTTACACTAATTGCTTATGGATCACTGTTCAAATAAAGTAAGTTACAGATTTTAGGATTTTCTTTTCTCCAATTTCCCTCGTAAACACAAATAATGTTTAGTTTGTTTATTATGTTTGATTAATCCAGATTTACAAGACACGCTTAAATCAACCCACTCACTTTCGGAAAAAATGAGATTGTTTTAAACTATTTTGAGCAAAAAATCAAATTGAGAGTTAAGTATATCTATGGCTGAAAATCAAACCAAGCTATTCGATACTCGACTCGAGCTTGTTTGAGCTCGATTCGTCACACTAATCAAACAAGCTTGAACATCTTTTTTCGTTCGATAACTTTTGAAGCTCGACTCGAGCTCGACTCGATAAGCTAAAAATTGAAAAATTACATGTAAAATATCAAGCTACTCGATACTCGGCTCGAGCTAGTTCGATAACAGCTCGTTTGAGCTCGGCTCGATTGAAAATCAAACCAAGCTCAAACACAAAATTTCAATCTCGATAAAAATCAAACCAAGCTTGAACAGTGTGTCGTTCGATACTACTCGGCTCGATTACAGCCCTAAGTATATCTATTTGATGAGGTTGGTGACAAGCCAAGTCATTGTAACTTGTATAGATTCATCCCGATTTAACTTGGGTTATTATAAGTTTATATACCATAAACTTAGATACTAATTAGATGAGAGATTGGCCATTTAATAACATAAGTTCAACTATTTGGAACTTCATTATTATACTTCTAATTATAATTAGGGCAACCTATTCAATGTTTATTACCCGAAAACTTATTCATTGCGATTAATTTATGTCACAATAATTTGGAACGTTCGATACCAAAGTCATTGTTCACGTAATCTAAGTTGCAACCACGTATGTGATTGTGAAGCAATTCTTTATCACAAAAATAATAATAATAATAATTTAGGATTGATTTAAAAGAAATAAAATAAAATGTCTTGATTGTTAGGACGTGCTATTATATATAATGTAACAATACGTACAGTTGTCATTAATAATATTTGAGATCTTGAATTCAATGCTGTCATGAAGCAACGGATCATGTTTACACATTAACAGAGTGGGACAAATGTAGGCAAGACTCAAAGGATTTCGTTTGATTTATTTGCGTTTGATTGCTGGTTCTTTAAACAAGTTTCATTTTTTTTAAATAACGTGCATATATGTTACGTATACATAATTAATTCATAAATAGTGATATGAATAAGGCCGGTCCTACATTAGTTGGGACCAAACTGAAGAGCGAGCCCAATTCTGAATTCTAAAATATTGATAAATAGTAAATTAGGGCCTATATGGATGGATTTTGACTCGGTTTTACGGGTCTCGGTTTAAAAATATTGGTTTGGGTTGTTTCGATGAAACTTTTGAGACTTCATTTGGATGGAATTTGGCTCTTGAGTTTTGTGGTTTGAATAAGTTGAAACCCCACTTGGATTGGATTTGGATGTTGGGGTTTAGAGAAAAAAGTAGGTGATAGGTGTCAAATCAATGTATTTTTTAGTGAGATTTGGAGGAAAAAGTAGGTGGTAGATGTCAAATCAATATTTTATAAGTTTTAAGAGTTTGAGTGTGAGTTTCTGAATAAGTTTTTGATGGTTTCATTGGTTTGGCGAAAACTCATTTGAAAGGGTTTTGACCCAGGCCAAAACCCATTCACATACACCCTTAGATTTCCTATGTAAAAAATAGCCCGATGTTTTGTCCAACTTTTAAAATTTCTTTTATCTTATTTTAACTCCAAAAAATTCTCATACGTTTGGTTTAATTACTGCATTTTAATTAGATTAAAAAATGTATTTTAATGAGTATATTTTGTTGAATTATCCATAAAAGTAAAAATAAAACCAGCATTTTAACATGAGAAGATTATATATAATTAGAATTCATGGATTGAGCTAAGTCCAATTACATGGTTTGAGCCTAACTCAACCTCAAAAGCTAGCTTGTAAGATGAGGATTGTCCAAGACCTTATAAGTTATAAGGTGGGCTTAACTATTATTTTTAACCAATGTGAGACATTTAATTTCAATATATATCAAATCAACTTTGATTAAACCCGAATTATATAAATGATAAGTATAATATATTTATCTTGTAATTTGATAATACATTGATACCCCAAAAAGTGAGCAATTATATGACAAGGGTTATATCTATAATTGAAAATGTTGGATCATACAAGGTTTGAATAGAAATTCCCATGAAGTATGGTACAAGTGAAAATCCAAGATAATAAATAAAAATCTTGAAAATTAGAGGGGTTGCCTGTAAATAAACAAGTACCTACGTGGGCCGAGTCTTCGTCTTTTGTTGGGCCATTCAATTCTGGATTAATCATCAAACCGACAAACCCTACATCAATATCATATCATCGGTCTCCTCTCCGGCTCCGGAGCCACCACCTCCCTCCTGTCGCCTTTTCGTGCAGGTCAGTTTTTTATTTAAAAAAAATTGATTTTTCATTTTCTACTGTAATTTCTAATTAGGTTTTACTCCTGCTTAAACAGTGTTTATTTCTCTTGAATTTATTTGCTAGTTTATTTAGTTTAATTGAATTTGTCCAGAGGTAAACAATAAACACAGTTGGTATAAAAGATGAATATAAAATTAGGTAAACTCCTACAATTTAATATTAAATACGAAAATGCTTAACATACATTATCTGAGGATTACGTCCAGCAACTTGATTTTTGAGATTTCACATAAAAACTAAAGTTCGTATAAATGATTGTACTTTGGAGTTGGGATTACAGGATTATGACTGTGGAGGTTGAATATTAGTTTGATACGAGTTGATTATTGTTGTATATATTCAAATTATTACTTGGTAATTTGTTTAATACTATATGTCGACGTCAAGCTATTAATTGAACTTCTGTTGTACTGAACATATGTGAATGTAGAAATAATGACATACATAGATGAATAAACTATGGGCTCAACGATTGAATCTTTATTTTAAATATTCATTTAGAAGCACAAGGTTAACTATAACTTTTAAATGAAAAGAGTGCATTGCTGAATTTTACACTAAAAACTTGACTTATTTGGTCTCTAAAGAGAGATGACAATTGACAATCCTTTTAATTAAATTCTAATTCTCGGTGATGCTCCTCTTGAGCCAAATAGCTGAACGTTTAGGAATTCTTTTCAGCCCATTTTTGTAATCCACATAATAAAGCCCAAAACGTAGGGTGTAACCCGAGCCCCATTCGAAGGTGTCCATAAATGTCCATGCAAATAACCCCTTCACATTCACTCCTTGCCTGTTGTCAACACGTGCCCCAAAATTAGATTAGTAGTAGTACATGACATGACATGTGTTGTATTACTCGGTCGAGGAAACTTATACTTACTTGATGGCTCTTCCAACAGCTTTAAGATGATCATTGTAGAAATCAATTCTCTGTGGGTCGTTAATGCCTTTTTTAACACCATTATCTTGGTCACCAATGCCTGAACATTTATATAGTCAAGGAGTTTAATTCAGGAAAAAAAAGACTTAGGTTTTCTGTGTGAAAAATAAGTAATGGAAATAACAGGTTAACGTACCAGTTTCTGTAATGTAAATTTTTGGATTGTTGTATTTCGCCTTAGTGTAGACTAGAAGGTCATGAAGTCCTTTGGGATAGGCATCAAAGATGCTCACACCAGTCTGAATTTTTTTATCATTAGCTTAAATGAGTAATTAAATTCATCCACAACTACAGTATTTAATTTATTTTAAAAAAATGTGAAGTATATGCTAGGTTTCTTGACAGAACCTACCAAATCACCAATATGTTGTCCTCTTCTAGCAGCTGTCCAAGAATAAGCAAACAACATAAAGTTAATAATATATATATAATATTACAAATATGATCAGATAACTTTCAGATAATCAAATTCTTGAAATTTAAAATTGATTTAATTACTTGAAAGATTGACCCTATTATCTGTTCCGCTGGTAACACGTCCAGTGCGATTGGCAATATGTTGTGCGTAATTCCCTGTATAGTAATTCAGCCCCAAAAAATCTAAAGATCCTTTAAGCATTTCACTTTGCTCATCAGTAAATCTTGGCAGTCGATTCTTAACCAAGGATCTCATTACTTTTGGATAATCTCCGGTAAATATAGGATCTGCAAACCTGCAATATTAAAACACATTAAATTATGTTTTTCACTTGGTTGACTCATGACTCGCAACCCCTTTTACCAGTACTAAAGAGTGATATACGACTTCATTATGCTAGGAGATGTATCGACTCACCATCCATACATGAAATCGAGAGCTCTTTGCGCTGCTTGAACATCTAGTCTACTACTTGAATATGGAACCATCCAATGACTCACAAGGGTTATCCCTATTTCTCCCTTTTGAGTTGCCTATAACATGATAATCAACACGTAACTCCACCATCCATTGAGGTATAATCTAATAGTAGTATAAAATAACATAGAGCTAAATGCAAAAATATCCTCTGTGCTTTGTCTAATTGGCACATACCCCCCTGACTGTTATTTTTATTAACAAAAAATCCTTTGTTCTTTTTTCATTAGCAGAAAAACCCCCGTAAATTTTTTTCATAAATCATAGAGAGGTTATTTCCAATTTTCAAAGTTAACAGGGGGAATATTGTCAAATTTTTAAGGGAATAGGAGTGCTTTTGCATCTTTTGGCTGGGGCTTTTTTTTTTTTCCGTATAAAAAATAGCACGATGGTTTTTTGGTGATAAAATAACTCAGGGTTCTTTTTGCTAATTAGGCAAAGCATAGGGGATATGTTTGCATTTGACTCAATAACATGGCCTATTTTGGCTACCTGATTTGAGTATGTTCAGTTTGTTATAACTTTTATAATTGTAGTTGATGAATACATAAGAAAACCTGGTATTTCGCTTTGTATAGTTTGACAGTTGATGCATGAGAAAGGAGCATATGATGGGCCACAATATAAGGCTCGGTTGCTGAGTTTCCGTATGTGCAGTTAAGCCAATAGGAGCACCTCCCTGGAGCCAGTGAGCCGCCATCATAGCCACTACTGATGAAGATAAAGGGCTCATTCATAGTGATCCAATGCTTTACACGATCTCCAAATTCCTTGAAGCAAAGGTCCGCAAAATCTAAAAAATCATCTCTGCCTCATAGAATACACATCATACATAGTGTTACAAGCTTCTTATTGTGAGATTCATAGTTTGATTTTGAAATTATATTTTACTTACATAATGAGAGGACTTAGGAAGCCCTTATATTCATCTTCTAGTGCTTGTGGAAGATCCCAATGAAATATTGTCACATATGGCGTTATACCTATAAAAAAGATATATAATTGCCAATATTTTAAAAAGCTAGATTGCAGGAAAAACGCAAGGAATCGGATAAGAAGAAATATTTGTCTTACCATTTGCAATGAGCTCATTGAAGACATTGTTGTAAAAGGCAATCCCTTTCTTGTTCACTCCCCCACTTAGCTTCCCACCTGAGTAGTGAGGATACATTTAAAACCAGCTTTGCTTGATTAGTGTGGCGTTTAGCTGCTTTTTTTTTTGGCTTTAAAACTATGAAGGAGTTTGGTGCAGAAAGAATTTTACACAGTAATTTTGTGCAGATTTTGCATAACACAGGGTAGAATCGTGCAGTTTCCCGTTTTATGAATGAAAGACAAAAAAATTCTGAGCCAAAATTTGTAGTGGTCATTGTGTAAATATATATATTTATGTGAGTATGTGAAGAAGAAGTGAAAATATTAGATGCTAATGGTATTTAATATAACAAAATTGCTATGTTAATCTTACGAGGTAATATCCGTGGCCAAGAAATGGACATTCTGAAAGCATTCAGTCCTACAAACTTCACCAGTTTAACGTCATCCTGTAAAATTGAAAGGAAATTAACTGAGCATGTTGGTGGATTGAAGCGGGTCGGGTTAAACAAATATATGTTGATTACGTTTAGAAAATTTGTCGGGTTAAGTTAAAAAGATACACCACCTTATAGCGATGATAAAAGTCATCGGCCACATCTCCGTTGCTCCTGTTTGATATTTTATCTGCAATTGATTTGTTTCATATATAATAAATCAATCTCAGACTTTCTTTTCTATCATAAGCTTAAGACCCAAAAATAAACACTTTCGATAAACGAATTTTTAGCTAATTGCGTTGTATACTTTATTATTATTCATTGGTTTATTTACATAACTTTGATTGTTCATCTATTAATAGAGTTGTTACACTTAATAAAAAAAAAAAATGAGTGAAAATAATGTTTTACACATGACATGAGTACTAGTGATGATAAAATGGATTTTGATTTATGAGTCGATTTAACTTAGCATATTAGCCCAAAATCCATCCCATTTAATTGATTGTTTTATATCCTTTTGGGTTGGATTGGAAATGGTGGGTCAAATTTAAGTTTTATGGCCATAGCTTAACATGCAACATTTCGATTCAACCCCACCTGTTGCTGTTAAGTTACTTGCCTAACTAAATCAGGCCAGAATTTGATGAGTTAATAAATAAATATATGATAAAATTGTCACCACCAAAAAAGAAAAGAAAAAAATGATAAACTGTCAAACTATTTTATTTTCATTCTTAAAGTCTATATATGAATTCAATTATTATATTTAAATTGGATTTATTTACAGACCTACAGAAGATCTGATTAAGCGGGGATCACTACCTTTGACTTTATCTCAATACAATGTGTCTAAACGTGGAAAAAATATATTGAAAAGGACAATTCATATTTTCAAGTCAGACCAAAATCATCGATCATGCATTATTAAATATCTAAATGTCCATCAATTCATTCATTATAAATTCTTCAACGACTATATATGAGGAGTATATGAATTCCAATCTTTTTTATTGAAAAATGTACTAAAGTACAAACATGTCTCTGGCATAAGCTACAATTATTACAAAGTTAAATTATTATACTCTTGAAATTATAAAAAAATTATAAATCATGTATTAGTTGATAAATGTAAGATCTAGACTGTAAACTAGTCGAGTTGTGTTGGATATGTGTAAGTTTGACTTGACTTTTTGAGATTGTTCCAAGGCTAGATTGATGATACATAAGTTAAGTTCAAACGAATTTTGATCGAACCTATATTGGGTCGAGCTTCATTAATTAACTTGTGCAAATCGATATTCAAAAAATCTATCAAGCATTATTCAAACTCAAAGTAAAACAAAATTTAATCAGTCAAATACTCAATTTCAAATATCATTGTGTTAGATAGCTAGCATGTTACATTGGGAAATCAATAAGAAATGTGAAGAGTAAGTAAAGATACCTGGAAATTTGTGGACAAAAGTATCAAATATGCTTGGTCCTTTCCCATCTTCAAATGCAGCTCCTTCATACTATATGGTAATAATAATAATAATAATCACGAACACAAATAAATATCACATTTGTCCAAAAATCAAAAGTTGTAATGAAAATTTTGCAATTATAGTCTATAGGATTTGACACTCGGTAACTTTTAGCCCTATATTTTTATAATTTCTCATTTTTGTGGTGTAAATTTGTTCCACATATTTTGTATTTTTAATCTCATGGTTACCTTTTCGGGATCAAACTGCAAAATGAGTGAGATCAAAACTGTTGAATGGGGATTGTTCAATGAGAGCAAAATATTTATATATAGGAGTATAAAAAATTTAGGATATAAAGGCAATATTGTGGGATATATTAAAAAGGAAACAATAATAATAATAAAATGAACATAATTAAAAAAAAAAAAGAAAAAACAATATTAGTAGTACGTACTTGATAGGCAGATGAGGCAGCTCCGAATGAAAAATCAGAGGGGAAAGTAGTACGATTGAAAAGTGATAAATCGAAATCTATTGCATGCCCAGTCCCTGCAAATGAGAAAAATACAACTACTACAAGAAGAAGAAGAAATCTAACAAGTGCTAAAGTTTTAGAGCCATGGCTTGATGTCGCCATGCCTATTTAATTAATTTGTGTGGACAATATAATGCTTCTTTTCATTTTATAAATAGAATAGATGATCCATCAGTTGCAATGACGAGCTCTTCTTCGTATTATTAAATTAATTAATATCATGCATACTACTAGGGGAAATAAATTATTTCGTCTCAATATTTTACCAATCAATTGATCGATATGGTAGTATTCGTTTTTCAGTCATTGTCACGTGGCTACTTGCTCATATTAAAATATAGTTTTATTTATTTTCAATCATTGAATCAAATCCTGCTTTTTTCTTTTTCCTTTTCCTTTTTTTCTCTTTTAAATTAATCAATTGGCAATAATTGGTCATCAACCAACTAATTTCTGTCTAAATTTTTTTTTCTTAAATTAGTTTTGTTCTCAAAGTGAATTAACACCCATATATTTTAATATGAGCAGAAATCAACCAACTAATAACCATATAAAAAGATACATTATCCATTTTGAGAACAATAATTTAATTAATTTCATTCAAAATGTATGGGTGTTAATTTCTAGATTTAATTAATTAACTTGGGTTATTATCAATTTTATCTACCGAAAAATAACTTGGATAATAATCATCAATCACTACAACAAAGATGATATTTAGTGACATTCAAATATTGACATTTTCTTCAAAATGATACAACAATTTGATAAAATTACATTCTATGTTGATGTCACAATAGTTAATTCACTTTTGACATTTACATCTTAATAATGATGTCATTTGATCTAGTAATGCCATAACATTTTAATAAGATGATATTTTAGAAAAATGTCACATAACATTCACATTTAGTGACATTAAGTAAAAACAAATAGTGGCATTTTCTATAAAAGGTCGCAATTTAATTCTACTATGAATGAAATTTACTCTTAAAATGTCACTGCTACATCTTTCTACAAAAATGTCACTTTAGTTGGCAATTTTGTGGCATTAACTTAATATTTTTCTGACATTTTCTACAAAATGTCACAATTTTTAAAATAATATTAATGGCATTTAATCTTAAAATGTCACGAGTAAATAATTTGGAAAATGTATCTTTTTATATGGTTATTTAGTGACATTAACTTAAAAATTTTAGTCTTAAAATGCTAAGAAAGATTACACGAGAATGTTATTAGCATAGTACCACTTTTAAAAGAACTTTTATATTTTTTGCGATGTATAATTAATAGGATAACTTTTTAGCTAAAACTACAAAATAATTAGATTCATTAAGAAAAAAGGGAAACAAATTAAAAAGACCAAATCAAATGACCAACGGTCATATATTCTATCTTGGGCGAAATATTCGTGGCTATTCCATGGGTAGCCACCATTTGTCATGTTAGATCACTTTTATGGACACTTTTGCATAAAAAGTGTCCCTAAAACTCCCCTAACATGACGAATGACGGCTACCTCAGAGGGTAGCCACGAAAATTCCATCTTGGGCAAGTTCAAAGGTTTTGAAAGAACACAATTACCTTTACTTAAAAGAATAGTTAAAAGAATAAACCTCACTTATAATATTTCCCTTTCAATTTGTTTACTCAACCAAATTTTATCTTACTTTCCTCAAGTCTTGAAAGCCTCAAAAGCTATGGAGTGATATATAAATTGCATCCGTCTACATCAATTGTTGGTAAGAATACATCACATTATAAGAATGTAATTTTAATGTATATTTTGCATAGTTTTATTGCCCGCTATATGCTCGACAAAATATTTCAAAGAATACTTTTTCTGAATTTAGAGGAGTTTGTGAGTTGGTTGTCTCGTTCCGAATGCCCGCTATATGCTCGACAAAATGTTTCAAAGAATACTTTTATTTTCTTAATTTACAATTGGTCAAACAAGTCAAAAAATGTAAGTATAGTTTAACATGAAGAGAAATCTCAACATTGGTCATTAAAAAGTGTCAAAGCTTTAAGGTGATGTAATGCAAATGCAGTTCTAAAATGTAGCTACTTATACTTATTGTGGTGTTACAAAATGCTGGAAAACTAGCTTTATTTGACATTTTATTATGTCAATTTATTCATTTCGTGTGACATTCCATAATGTCAAGTACTTCAATTAGTGTGGCATTTTATTATGACAATTTACAATTGGTGTGACATTTAATTTGTACAACTAAAAAGATAATAAGGTGACATTATACTTTTAGCTACATCGCTGTAAATGACACTTGTTAAAAATGCCATTATTCTTCAAAATGTCACCAACATATATGTTGTATGACATTTTGCAATGCCTTTAAAGTACATATTTATTGTAGTGAATGATGACCCAAAATCAAGAGGTCCTGAGTTTAACTGTTACTAACGTGAATTTTTCACCTAATTTAATACTAGTGTTTGATGATTGACTTTTATTTGTAATTCAATAAACTTATGATTCAACGATATAATGATATTAGTGTAATGAAAATACTTAGAAAATTATAATCAACCGCTCAACGAGATATCGACCATACACAAACACGGATTCAAATATTTGGAATTTAATTTGTATGTTTGGATATGTATATATCATGTCTTTTGCCTAGAAAATATTTTATTTGTGATTAATTTATGTTACAATATTTTGAGATACCAAAGTAATTTGTAATTCTTTATACATTGACATCTATTGAAATTATTAATGATGAATGTATTCTTAAAAAAATAATTATCTCCAACTAATTAATTTAGTACACTGGCGCCACTTACATTTAACTTGCAACCGCGCATGTGATAATTTCTTTCTTTGATAAATTGTTTTGCTCTTTTCACAATAATTAGGATTGTGATTTGAAAAAAAAAATGAAAAACTGTATTCTTAGATTGTTATTATATTGAAAATATAGTTGTCATTTATATTTGAGATCTTAAATTTTAAATTATCCTGAAGCAAAGGGTCATGCTTGCTCATTAACACGGTGGGACAACTTTGGGCAGAAGCAATTAAATACTCTGAGCAAGGATTTTATTTGCTCTTCCCTTAAAAAAAAAGGATTTTATTTGCTCAATTATTTGCAATTGATTGCTGCTCAAACACGTTTTATAATCTTTAAGTAAACGTGCATACTTTTGTTATTTTGAATTTTTGATGATGAAACAATTGATATATAGTTAATAGTTTTATGTAGAGGCCACTGCCAGCCCCACTTTATTTGGGGCCAAATTTGAAAACAGGGCCTTATGTAGTGAAAATATATATTTTATGTAAAGTTTATTTTTCTAAGTGTTAATTAAATGTCTTTTTTCTTTTTCTGACAATTTTTTATGAAATTCATAATTTATTTTGTTTTTATAGTGATATAATAGAATGTGTGTTTTTTTTTCCCCTTTTGAATGAAGTTACTGATCGATGCAAATTCATGACCATTATTTTATGTGATGAATAATATATATACATCATTTGGGAGTAAGAAACCCTGTGTAAATTCAAAGCCGGAGGCTGATAATTTGGGAAAAAAATACAAGATACTCTCATGTGTTATGCTAAATCTACAAGAAATTATCTTCCGAAATTTTTATTGCGCCAGATTTTCTTGTGCTTTCAAAAACTCTGCAAAAAATACTCATTGGTAAACAATAGGTCGTTTTGAATTGACATATTTCAAGAAATAATTTTTAAAAATATATCACGTGAAGCTGTAGGGACCAACTTAAAGTATTTTAAAAATAATTTCTTGATATATATCGATCCAAAAACGACATATTTCTTACAAATTGGGTATTTTTTGCCGGGTTTTTTGAAAGAACAAGGATTTTAATACAATAAAAATTTACAGGATAATTTCTTGCAGGTTTAGCATAACACGGGAGAGTATTTTACATTTACCCCGATAATTTGAATAGGAAAAAGAGAGGATACTCAAAAATTTCAAGTGGTTAAACATTCTCTCAATTTTAATTTACTAAACGATCTGTGACTTTTGACATGTAAAATATGTTTATGGCTAAACAATCAAGTTAATCGATTCACCTTGAGTTCGAATTGTAAAAAATGGTTTGAGCTTTATTTTTTACACAAATGCACAAAAATTGAACAATATTTATAGTTGTTTGGAGTAGTATCAACCTACTTAAACTAAAGTCATGTTCAACTTGGCCCCAGCTCAATTGACTAACAAATTTAACCACACTATAAAACTTAGAGATTTTTGCACGTCACCCCCCAATTTTTTTCAATTTTTGCAGTTTCCCCCCCGAAACGCCTTAAATGTGACCGTGCCCCCTGCTTTTATGTATGTTTGTGCACTTAAAAATCAAGTCACCTAGAAATTGGAACTAGATATTGTGACAATGTGTTTTAATTTATAAACTACTCTACTGGTTTCCAGCCCTACTTTTGTTATAGATCATTATTTGTATGTCAGAAAATTAGTTACTCGTAAAGAAGAGGCTAAAAATGTTGCATTTCTATATTTTTGGGGTTTTCTATAATAGAGGCTCTGTTATTATAGCCCTACATTTGATATAGCTTATCTGCCTATCTAGTTACAGTAGATGCCGACTTTCAATCAATACATACTGACAAATAATGAGTTGTCATTAATTATTATCACAGTTTGTTGTACTTAAGTAGCAATTTGTTTATTCATGATCTTTTAAGTAATAATAATATGCCTATTTAAAGAATTTACCTAAGAATTTCCTAAAAAAAATAGCAATGCGTCATTAGTTACCATTCTATAATAGGGGTTCTGTTATATCCCTACCTGTATTTTGTTATATATGAACTACTCAAAATACACAAATATATTTATGCTAAAAAAAAAACACAAATATATATATATATATATATATATATATATATATTTTGACTTTTTTTTTTTTTTTTTACGTTAAGACTTATTAAAAGCAACCACATAATTAAGAAATTGGCAAAGTATATGATATCCTCCCTCCCTTTTCTTTATTTGTAGTTTTGGAAAAAAAATTGTTTATTTTTAATTTGTCGTTTTAGGAGTTCAATACAAATTAATTATTTTACACCAATTTTATCCTTCTTGTTAATTGTTGTAATTAATGTGATGATTATTTGATTAAATGGGTATTTTAGGATTTTTCCTTAAAAAATATTATTAATTGCATTTCTTAATATATGTGCAATCTTTCAAAACGACGAAAAAAAAAACCGGAGGGAGTATTTAGTTACAATAGAAGCATGAGCATTATATTATGATTGAGAGAATGCAAATTAGAATTGGAAATTGGATAATTGGTTTTAGGATTCAGCCGTGGATATCATACTAGCTCGTGCACTTTCAAAATGGCTTGGTGGTGGTGAAGTAGACACGAAACTGATCAAAATCTTAAATGCATGTTCATTTATTACTATTAAATATGAAAAATAATTTTCAAGAATGTGAATGTCAAATGCATGTTCGTCATTTATGAAATGGCCCCTCGCCATGTGATTCTCCAACTGGAGATGAACTTAATTATAGGGACCTTCACTTCGGGATACTGCAATTTATTTTCATGGACAAATATATCTTTTCCAAGCATGATTATATTTGTTGCATTCAATGCAATCATTATGTTATTTGTGAATGTAAGATGTTGTCAAAATTTATTAGTGAAATTAAAACTTTTAATTATATATATATATATATATATATATATATATATATATATATATATATATTTTTATAACCCAGGTGTACAAGCTTACACTAGACTAATCCTGGACCCTCAGAACCCTGAAGGATATAAATCGCAGGATGTGCCTCCACCAAGCCTCGGATCCCACCATACTGCTGTACACTCTGCGCAAATGGGTCTTCACCACAAATGACCCTTAGATAGACCCGTAGAAATGCTTCCATCCAAGTTCCAAATGGGATTCGAACCCCCACCCTTGCCGCTGGAGCAAGCCTTATGAATTGTTGGTCAGCCAGTTGGAGAAATGCCCTGGGGGCTAATTATTTTATTATGTGTAGATTTGGCCGACTTAGAATGAATGAGTTCTAGTTAGTAATTAATTCAATCAAAATAAAATTCTCTTAAGGCCCATCTCAAATTGGACAATATTTGGAGTCTTGCATGGACCATATAAATTAAGTTGCAAATTAGTTATAGATTCACTTAACTTTTATGGATGCAAGTAGTTGTTAAACTTGGAGACATAGGTTAATCCAAACCCATATATACATATATTATCGTGTAAGCTTATGTATATATGATATATTTGTATAATTAAAGAAGTAATCCACTAGCTAGTATAAACTTAACAAAAATCACAAAAAAAAGAAAAGATGAAATGAACAGATGAATGCTACATGCACTTAGAAGAATTGATGCTTTATTTATTTATTTATTAGGGGTAGGGGATAGAGTAGACGATTTGTCTCTTGGAAGAAAAATACATAGACTACACCAAATGAAAGAAACATGCATGCATTTAATTAATTCTTGAGGAGGCTCTTCCTGAGCCAAAGGGCTGAACGTTTGGGAATTCTTTTGAGCCCATTCTTGAAATCCACGTAGCAAAGCCCAAAACGCATTGTGTAACCGGAGCCCCATTCGAAGGTGTCCAAAAATGTCCATGCAAACAGGGCCTTCACATTCACACCTTGCCTGTTGTTGTCAACACAAAATAAAAAAGATATATTTACTGTCAATTCAAGAAATTAATTACTACGTATATATATACTTACTGAATGGCTTTTCCAATAGCTTTAAGATGGCGATTGTAGAAATCAATTCTCTGTGGATCGTTAGTGTCCACTTTAACACTGTGAACTTGGTCACCAATTCCTGAACAAAACAAACAACTATTATATATAATAAAATATAATTTATTAAATAAAAACAGTACGTACGTATAATTAGATACGATACCTACCAGTTTCTGTAACATAAATTTTTGGATTGTTGTATTTCTCCTTAGTATAGACTAGAAGATCATGAAGTCCTTTGGGGTACACATCGAAGATGCTCACTCCAGTCTGAAACTCTTAATTAACATGCATTAGCTGATCCAGCTCAAAATGAAGTAATTATAAATTAATTTTATATATATATGCTAGCTAGATTTCGAATTCTTCTTCAAATTAAATAACATACCAGATCACCAATATGTGTTCCATTTCTATCAGCTGTCCAAGAATATATTGTAACAAAACAAATTAAACAACATAAATTATTATATAATATATATAAATTAAATCAACTTAATTAAAAAAATCATTTATATATTTAATTAATTAAGTAGTTAATTACTTCCAAGATGACACATATTATCTGTTGCGCTGACAACACGTCCAGTGCGATTGACAATATGTTGTGCGTAATTCCCTGTATAGTAATTCACCCCCAGAAAATCTAAGGATCCTTTGAGCATTGCACTTTGCTCTTGCGTGAACCTCGGCAGTCGATGTTTAACGTACGACCTCATTGATTTCGGATAATCTCCTGTAAATATAGGATCTGCAAACCATCCATATATGAAATCGAGGGCTCGTTGTGCTGCTTCGATATCAAGCTTGCTATTCGAATATGGGACCATCCAATGTGTCACAAGGGTTACCCCTATTTCTCCCTTTTGAGTGGCCTATATATATAATAATAATAATCAACATATATATATACTATTAATTATTTCAGATTAATTATATTAATAGCCATGAACTGATCAGTATAATATATGTAGAAATGACAGGACAGGACCTGGTATTTGGCTTTGTATAATTTAACGGTTGATGCATGGCAAAGGAGCAGATGATGGGCTGCAAGATAAGGCTCGGTCGCGGAATTTCCGTGCGTGCAATTAAGCCAATAAGAGCACCTCCCCGGAGCCAATGTGCCAGCAATGCCGAAGTCATAGCCACCATTCACGAAAGTAAAAGGTTCATTTAGAGTGATCCAATGCTTTACACGATCCCCAAATTCCTTGAAGCAAAGGTCCGCAAAATCTATAAAGTCATCTCTGGAATAATATATAATGTAAATTCAGTTCAGTTATTTATTGACAAATATATAATTAATTTACCCACCCCTGTGTTATTTTAATTTACTTACATAACTAGGGGACTCAGGAAGCCACTATACTCATCTTCTAGTGCTTGTGGAAGATCCCAATGATATATTGTCACATATGGAGTTATACCTATATATATATATATATATATGCAGGTTAATTATTAAGATATTGAAAATTGAAGACATATATTATATTGCTGTAAAATATATTAATATGAGATTATTAAGAGTTAAAAATATAATTGCATGTCTTACCATTTGCAATAAGCTCATTGAAGACATTGTTGTAAAATTCAATCCCTTTTTTGTTCACTCCCCAAATTAGCTTCCCACCTGAGCAGTAATTAGGAAATGTTAATATTAAGAAATTACTACTTAACTTATATATGTTGGAAATAATTGAAGTTTCCACAATGCATGAATTAAATTTAAGAGTCACTTTAGATTCAAGGAACTAGTATTTTCAAGATGAGTTAGATACATGAATGTATCTACATTAATTTGTATCTAGAGTGTTCTTAGACTAGTATAAATAGGAGCTCATAGTGTCATTTGTAAGTGAACAACTCCAAGAGAGTAAAGGTTCCCTAGACCACAAAAGTGGCTAGTCAATGTAGCCACAATTGGCACACACAAAATATATCAATGAAGAATGCAGCATGAATGCATATATCTTCCAATAAAATAAAAATTCCAACATGGTATCAGAGCCTCAAGTGATCTTGAGGATATGTTCATAGAGCAATCGCATGAAGATAGAGGTTAGAGCCAAATGAAGAGTTCTACCAGCAAAAGACGTGCAACAGCAGTCAACATCCAAAAATCAATTTGACAGAAGAGTCGAAGAGAAAAAAAAAAAAAACTTCAAAAACTCGATGCATGCATGATGGACTCCCAAGGAATCACATCTAATATGAAGATAAAGAGAAATGAGCAATATCTGCGACATCATCCGTGAAATGAAAAAGTACAAAAATGAAAATTTCAATTACGGGGGATGTTGGAAATAATTGAAGTTTCCACAATGCATGAATTAAATTGAAGAGTCACTTTAGATTCAAGGAACTAGTATTTTCAAGATGAGTTAGATACATGAATGTATCTACATTAATTTGTATCTAGAGTGTTCTTAGACTAATATAAATAGGAGCTCATAGTGTCATTTGTAAGTGAGCAAAGGCTCCCTAGACCACCAAAGTGGCTAGTCAGTGTAGCCACAATTGGCACACAAAATATATCAATGAAGAATGCAGCATGAATGCATATATCTTCCATTAAAATAAAAATTCCAACAATATATACACGAAAAGTCATATATATATATATATATATATATATATATATATATATATATATATATATGTACTTACGAGGTAATATCCTTGGCCAAGAAATGGACATTCTGAACACATCCAGTCCCATAAACTTCAATAGTTTCACATCCTCCTGTCACATTTAATTTCCATTAAGATTAGAAAATTAATAAAATCATATTTAGTCTAGAGGTATTGAATGAGAAATGACATTTTCTGTGTTACGTACATTTTGCAGAAGAAATTTAATAGCCAACGGCATCATATATATTATTAAAACAACAATAAATTGACCACAAAATTGCATATACTAAAGAATATTGCTAGCTTGTAAAAGTAATTTAAAAGAAACTATATATATATATACGTACCTTGTATCGATGATAGAAGTCGTCGGCCACGTCTCCGTTGCTCTTGTCCAATATTTTATCTGCAATAAGCTCAGACATTAATTGCTGATAAATTCTGTTTCTCTTTGTATATATAGTTTAAGACGAGAAAAAACATTCCAAATATATCTCTAAAAAATTAATGATAATTGTTTGGAGTTATATATATCAAT
This sequence comes from Penstemon barbatus, assembly GCA_003313485.2. NCBI lineage: Eukaryota > Viridiplantae > Streptophyta > Magnoliopsida > Lamiales > Plantaginaceae > Penstemon > Penstemon barbatus. Next base: position 70,591,774 of record CM064880.1, read on the forward strand.
AAATGAATTTATAAATATTTGTACGTGTATCCTTAATTATTACTTACTAGTTTCCATGGTCCGTGACTTTTTCATCAATTAATAGCAATGGAAAAAATATCACCAAAAAAAAAAAAAAAATAGCAATGGAAAAAAAGAATAAACATCAATTTTTACACTTAGCATTCAAGCTTGTGATTTATGGATCTAACTCAAACTCGAAATATTCAGATTATAATGAGCCAAGCTGCGAACCTCATTAAACAAAAAGTGTAGCCAATTGGGTCAGATTTCGAGTTTGAGTTCGATGTTTTGAGTTGGGAAGATCCCTTTTAATTGTTGTATTTTTTTCTTTTCTCTTCTTTGTAACAATTTCTGTGATGGGGGTTATATATCCTCATTATTAACTTTGTTGTACCGTTCTTTTGAGTTGGGAAAATGAAATATTAATAAAAAAATAAAAGTCTGAGAATTTTCTTAAATTTAAGTTTGAACAGAATCTAATCAGATCTTTCACGCGCGAGTCAAGCTTCTTCTATTTGTTACGAGTTCAGAACAAACTTTTTTGGGTCGAATTACGAACAAAAAGTGTAGTAATTATTACTGGCTATTTGGAAAAGGGATAAAGAACATGTGAAATGTAAATGGACCTGAGAATTTGTGAGTGAAAGTGTCCCATATGCTTGGTCCTTTTCCATCTTCAAATGCAGCACCTTCATACTATATAGTAATAGTAAAATTCAAAAAATAGAAATCATTATCACATTACTCAAAATTCTAAAGTGGTAATAAAAATATTGAAGAAAAAAGGCAATTCCAAATCATTCAAAACTATAATAGAAACATTGCAAAAATATGGAGTTAATGGCAATTCACCCGTTCATAATGTTCCATTTACTTTTTCGTGATTTGAAAAATTAAGAGCATTTTACCTTCATGTAATCTTATAAAGTTTCACACTGCATCCCTAACCCTTATTTTATGATAATGTGGTAGTTTATTCCAATGTGTTATGACAAATGTGGTAATTTATCCAATGTGTTATGATAAATATGACAGTCTACCCTCCAATGTTACAATAACAACTTTCATGCATTCTCCCAATTTCAGCAAGTGAGTTACAATTTTTTGACTGAAGAAGGTAAATTGTTTCTTTAAAATTTTTACAGGAGAGTAAATTGAATATTATTCATTTTAGATGGGTAAATCGACATTAGCTCCAAAAAGATATGCACTTAAACAATATGAGGCAAAATTTCAATTTTCATACCATAGAATAGGCCCATGTCCATTTTTCATACCAATCGAATGAAAAGCATACTGTAGAATAAATAGACATTTCAAAAATCATACTTCCGTTAGTTTACTTAACGGAACTGCCACGTGTCAGTTAAGTCTCCATGTGAGAGGGAGTTCTGCCCTTGAAACAAAATAGGGGGGAAATGCAATTGTCTAAATTGAGTAGGGTGTTTTTGCAATTATTGCCTTCTTCCTCCTATGTACGATCGCCGGCTTCTGGTGGCCGTTGGTCGAAATTGGTTGAGGATTTTTGTTCCTTTTCTCATGGGCAACATTTCCATGGGGTAATTGCAGTGGCCGTCGATGGTGGAGCAGGGGAGGAGTATTTTTTTGCGAAAATTAAGGTTTAGGCCGGAAAGGCACCGCCACTTGGTTGGAGCTCAACCGTCGACGACAGCTACAATAAACCTATGGAAAATGATGCCCACGCGCAAGGAAAGCTATTGCAACAAGAATCACGAAGTTTGGTTAAGAATCGAAGAAGAAATCACGATTTGAAATTTCAAAAATTTTTACCTACCGCAATTCGAAAATTAGAACTCAAAATTCGAATAGTTTACTCAACGGATTGAAAATATTTTTATATGTACGAGTTCTCTACGACAAGGGAAACAAAATCCCTCAACCAATTTTGACCAACAGACACCGGAAGCCAACGATTGTATGGGAGGAGGAAGAAGAAGGCGATAATTGCAAAAAACCCCTGCCTAATTTTTAATAATTGCATTTCTCACCTCTTTTTTGACTTAACGGAGGAGGCTAAACTTCCGTTAAAAAGTTAACGGCAGCATGATTTTTAATATTTTGGTATGAAAAATGGACTTGGGCATATTCTATAGTACCAAAATTGAATTTCTGCCAACAATACGACGTTAATCAAAATTTAAGATAAGTGGTATTGGAAATATTGAAAAATGTAAAAGAAAAATCAGAGTACTTGATATGCAGCTGAGGCAGCTCCAAATAAGAAATCAGAAGGGAGGCTACTACGATTGAAAACTGATAAATCATAAACTTTTGCATCTCCAATTCCTGCAAATGACAAAATTACTACTACAACTAGTAAAGTAATTTTAGAGCCAAGGCTTGATGTCGCCATGGCTTTTTATTTGTGTGGGTAAAGCTTCTCATGCCCGGCCCCCTATAAATAGAGTTGCAACAAAAGGGGAACCCTTGATCTCTTGTTTTTTTTACGCTTACATCATAAATCATTTCCACAACTTCCAAAATACTAAGAATTATAAATAATTAAATAATAAATAATTATCAAATACTAATATTAAAAGAGGAAAAAATATTTTTGATATCAAATTTTAATCCAAAAAATACATTTAATACCAGACTTTTTGAAAAAACACATTTCATACAGTGATTCACACCATCTTGACACATTTACTTTTTCCGTCAATTTTCGTAAGAAATTCAGCAAGTGCCGTCAATTGTGCGTCTTTAAAACTTGTGCATGTTTTCCCCTCTCATTGTCAATTTAATTAGCGAGTACATGAGCGGCACATGCTGAAAAGATTGTGTAAATTATAGAATGAAATGTATTTTTCAAAAAATTTAGTATCATACGTGTTTTTTAATTAAAATTTAATATCAAAAATATTTTTCTCTCAATATTAAAATTAAAAAAATACTCGCTTTTGTAAGAATTGAAGTCAAGGACAAAAAAAGGTTATAGGGACTCGGTTATGTCGGTAATTGGCACTTGGCTACTGCCTCGTTGGCCACTTGTTTATTCATACTACTAAGAGCATCACCAGTGGAGGATGCATCGGGGAGCCCAAATTGATTTGGGTACAAAATTTGCAATAAACAGCTCACAATGGAGGACCCAAAGGAAAGTGCAAAATGCACCCAAGACCCATTTCCTTCCAATTGAACCCAAATTTGAGCCCTCAAGATGTCTGAACCCAAATCTCAGTATCTAATCATAAATTGACATGCAAATAAAAATTTTATCACAAAACTTTTCAGAATATAATATCAAATTTCGATTCAAATGGATAAAAAAACATATCAAAGATAGAATACAGCTTGACATAAAATATAAATCCGCACTTGAAAAAAATAATAAAGACACCATCAATGAGTTCATTGTCTATAATTAATAATTATTATAAAATTAAAAATATTTAGAATTTTATTTATTTTTTCTTTAGTCCAAAATTAATTTTGATTGTATTTTTAAATAGACTTTAATTTTAAGTTAGTGAAATAAATTTAATTTAAATTAATTTTAAAAATGGGTTCCCACTTTTGATGTCTATTGCTGCAAAAAAATACTTTTTCAGAGAGTGCAAAACACTGTAGCAGAGTGCAAATGAAGAATTTGGGTCCAATATTTGGGTACACCACTGGTAATGCTCTAAGGGAAAGTAATTAAATCGTGCATGTCCATCAATTAATTTAACTTTGTTTATGTCCCATTCACTCAATTAATTCCTAATTACACTTATTAGTTTTTTTTTTTTTCATTTTATGATAATTAGCCATCCACCTTTTAATTTCTTTTGAGGTTTTGCTTTAAACTAATTTGGCCCCGACAATTTCTTAATTAGTCACTTATATCTGACCCGCATCTTCTATTCCCATTTTACCCGGGTGTAGATCCTCTGTACCACTTTTGGTGTACCACTTAAGTGTACCACCACTAAGTGATTGACACATGCACATTTGATAATTATAATAATTCTAACATGTGCATGTGTCAATCACTTAGTGGTGGTACACTTAAGTGGTACACCAAAAGTGGTACAGAGGATCTTGACCCATTTTACCCGCATCTTCTATTCCCATTTTATCTCCTATTCACTCTCACTGATGATGAGACGACTGGAAAAATGCCACTACAATTTAGTACAGTGATTGTTTCATATATTTCGAGTACCGGAAAAAATAAAAGGTCAAATTGAAGAAGAAAGGGAAATGATGACCATAATGCTTGTTAATTATCTTCAATTGGAAACAAAAAAAAAAAAGTAATCCAACTTGGTATAAACTTTTTTTTTTCTTTTGATATAATAAACTTAATTTTGTTAAACAACTATATTTTGATTTTATAAATTTCATCATATTTGAACTTTGAAGATAATCAATAATGAGAGCAACAATCTAGCTAGCTTCAATCAAGATGTAGATGACGTTTTGATTTATAACATTAATTTGAGGTCGTTTTTTTATTTTTTATTTTTTGGTACAATTAATTTGAGGTGTTTGAATCATAAGTCGTCATTGGGATATTGAACTATTGGTATTCGGGCCTCTTTGGAATTATTTGTTTAGTAAAACGGTTTACATACATCATTAGTTCAATCAATTAATTAGAACTATTCGAATTTTTTTCAAGCATTGTCTAAGTAAAAACATAGGCCCATTATTTGATTTAAGAACTATTAACCTATTAAATTTTGTTCTTGTAGCCTAGCTCAATTTATTCCATTATACTACGATCTCATCGACGGATATTAAAATTGGTTCATCTCGAGTATTATTGCTTCTATCTACCTTTAACTTGGATAGTAAACTCATAATTATATTAAACTTATGAGAGATGACAACTACTTAGTACGAGTTATAATAATAATAATATTTAAAATTGAGTAGGAACTAGGAAGTCTTTAGAGGGCATTCAATTTATTTTAATCCGGAAACTTCAATTAAGTGTGTATACGTACATCGACCATCTAGATGCAACTGACACTCAAATACTTCCTCCGTTTCTATATCCCTCGTTACAGTTGTCGATTAAATTTATAAAAATTATAATAAATAATTAAATTAATATTTTATACTAATAAGTTGATATATAATATCATATGAAACTGTATATATTAATAATATTATAAAAAAGTTTAATACATTACAAATGAGAATAATATAAGTCACTTAAAAAATTGAAAATTTTGACCGATCATTTAGCTAATGGAACTAAAATAATAGGACGGAGGAGTATTTGAAAGGCCATTGCGGACTTGTTAAACTTATTTGTCTCTGCACTAGCTAATTAATTTGGTCCAAAATGTTATAATATTATATTTTATCTTTTTAGACGGTAAATACATCGTTGTATCAATCACTATATCGAATATGTTTCATTGGTATCAAAATACAAAAATTAATTGACTAATTACAAAGACTAGCATTAAACTAAAAATCAAATACCTGAATTAATGAGAATTGAACACGTGACCTCTTGGTCATGAAACATCAACTTTAACCAATACACTATAGCCTCATCGTCACATTATTATTATTATATAATGCATTTGTATTTGTGATCTTAAATTTTATGCGATCCTTTACATTACTATGGAGAAGGATTTTGTCTGCTCAATTATTTGCTTTTGATTTCTGTACGTTCCTTTAAACAGCTATCATTTTTAGAATAATAACTTTCATATTTAATAATTTATGTTGATTTGATTAATAAAATGATCTATAGTGATATATATGAATATTGACAAATGAAGAATTGTTATTAAGTTTACCTAAAACTTTGATTCTCAACAAACAAACAAAAACCATAATTAAAACCTTTCCTATCAGTGTTGCATCATTAATTTATCATATAAAAATTACAATAATTATTACTTATTATGATAATGAGTAATGACACTTGATATTTATCAATTATTTGCTGCCACGCCATGAACTGAAATGAACGTTCATAAATGAATGCAATCACAAATTGATGTGAAGAGATGGGCACAATCACAGAAGATATCCTCTCACAAGTCACAAACCATTGGCTTTTGAAGAGCATATTCAGAAATAAGAAATAAAATAAAAGGTTGTACATGTTTTGTTATACAGTAATATCTAGGAAAACAGTAACGTGTTTTCATTAGTTTTTTAAGAATTTTATAAATATATAATAATAACTTAATCTCACTTTGCACTCTGGTTATGTATCAGTTTAGCATATTACATCATTAAAAGAAAAAATCAATATTACTTTACATCTTCAAAGCATATATTGTCTTTCACTTTGAACCTTAGGTGAATTTTAGGCAAAAAGGCAGAGAAATTTTAGTCATTTCCTTCAAAAGTCAACTATATTTCCTCCAAAATAAATCAATGTGAGATCCATGTGCAATTAAGAGCAAAATTAACATACTACCCATTAAAATAATTAAAAAAAATATGATTGTTAATTAAAATTGAAAAGATTGATATCAAATGATAATTTTGTCCATGTTGAAGTTTAGGAATTCTTGTGTTATTTGAATGCACAAAACTTTAATATAAATAAATAAATAAATAAATAAATATATATATATATATATATATATATATATATATATATATATATATATATATATATATATATTTACTGTGGAACACAATTTTAATTCAACTATGTTAATATTTTTAACTCACTACAAGAAACACGTATTAAACATAATTTTACTATGTTATTCTTTTAAAAATAAATGAGGATTTGATTTTTGTTTTATTGAACTTTTTTTCTTTCTAAAAACACCATGTTGAATATCAAATCAATATGCTGTATAAAAAAAAAGAAAATATGAAAAAAGTGCAAATTTGCTTATTTTTTAGCATCCTAAAAATTGTCAAAAGATCATTGAATAGCGGAAGCCTTAAATACTGAAAAAATGAAAAAAAAATAAAATAAATAAAATATATATCAAAGAGATGTCAGTGTCATCGTTTTTCAGAAAACAATCCCCATGCCATGTGACTGTTTAAATTAATCATGAATAAAGATTTTTCTGGGCTCCACTTCACTAATTTTAAGGCCCATGACTCACAACAAAGTTTCACCTACTACACCCACACGTGACAAAATAGGCAAATAGGCAGATAGGAGTCAACTTCAATTTTATTTTAATTTTTTGTAGCTTAAGTTAAAAAATTTGGTTTTAAATACTTAGTTAATTGAGTTATAAGTTTTTTTTTTTTTTATTTGATATTGTTAATCGAGTAAGTTTACTTGGATGAGTTTGACGTAAGAGCTCTTCGTCTTATATCATTTCTAACAGCTCTTTTAAATTTCAGTCTTTTATCATAAAATATAAGTAATGAACAGTATTATACACTTTCACTTTTTACTCTGCACTTCAACTGATGATGGGTACTTTGGAATCTTTATTCTGGGAGCTCAGGCTGGATCAAAGAACCTAAATTTCGACCTTGAGCTCCCTGGGAGGCATAATTTCGACCCTGAGCTCCCTGGGAGGCATAATTTCGACCCCGAAGCTTTGAACTCCAATTAGCTCAGTTCGATCACCAGCAATGGGGCTCATGGTCGAATTTACCATTGGGCCAAGCCCAGGCCCAAGCCTGTGGGCCTGTCCCAACTTTCACCTATAAATACCCCAAGCATTTATGACACAGCAGGGAGAGAGATTTTTGGGGGCGGAGGGGCTGCTCCTTGATCGAAGCCTCCTGCTCGGATTTCCTCTTGAGTTAGACTAGATCAACTTAGTTGTATGTACTTAGCCTCTAGCTTGTACGGCATCCTATAATGCTCAGATAGGACCCTCATTACTTGTAATATGTACACTCACGTTCAAAATATACTTTATTGATCTTCTATCTCACATCATAGTGTATCTTGCATGCTCAACTTTATTATTTTGATCGCCAACGAAAGCCCGTAAGATCACCAACAGCTAGTTTATATTTTAACATATAACTTTTATATATTGCTCCCTCCATCCCATTATTGTTACTCAATTTGCTATATTATCCAGTCAAAATTTTCAATCTTTTAAATGATTTATCATGTTAAATTATTCACATTTTTGGCGTATTAAACCTTTTAAATATTAATAAACATAGTGTCATATAATATTATCAAATTATTAGTTAAATATATTAATTAAATTATTTATTAATTTGTTTTTGAATTTAGTCAAGTTGATTGGCCAATGGTACCAAGGGATAAAGATTAATGGGACGGAGGAAGTATTTTATATAAATAATAATGATATATTTATAATATTAATTTTTTCTTAATTAGTTCAATCCATTCCGAAACACAAGTTTTTTGCCTTGTTATGGAAACAAATTCTTATCATACAATATTGACAACAAATGAGTATTTAAGAAAGCGGTTAATTTATCAAAAAAAAATATAAAATAACTGAAAATTTGTAAATAATTTAGAATCGAAAAGTATTAGGGCATCTCCAATGGTGGGCTTGGGGCGCGCGTGAGGGCCGGGCTGGGCTGGAGAATCGTCTCCAATGGTGGTCCGGGGCGGCGCGCGGGGCGGCACGGGCTGAGCGGCGAGCTTTGGCTGGAATGGAGGCTGGAACGATGCCGCGTGAGATGAAGAAGAAGATACAGGGAGAGTGCTATGCACTCTCCCCTCTTTAAGTCAGGTGGCGCCACTTGGCGCCACCTGACTGGTTCCTTTTTATTTTATTTTTTTTTAGTTTTTAATTGTTAGAATTAGTTATTTTAATTATTTTAAATGTATAAAAATTGTGTTAACTATTTTAAATGTATAAAAATTGTTTTCATTTTGTAATTAAAATTTTACTATTTGTTAATAAAATTTATAGTATTTGTTTTAATTATTATTATTGACTTTTAGTTATAATTCTAATTATTATTGGTTTAATTATAATAAAATTAAATAAGCTTTCATTAAAATTTAATATGTTAGTAAATAATTTTATTTTAATTAAAATTCTAATTATTAATGATTTTAGAAGAATAAAAATTAAAATTTCAATTAATTAGAATAAGAATTACTTAAAAATATAATTGCACACTTAGACAAACAATTTAAACTACTACTTAAGGTATGAAATACTTAAATACATACTTGAAAATATAATTACTAGGGGTGTTCATTAACCCGCATAACCCGCCCGACCCGCTCAACCCGACCCGACCCAACCCGAACCCGACGGTTTTTATTTTTATAAAACTAGTAATGGGTTGAAATTGTGACCACCCGAAAGTTATGGGTCGGGTTGCGGTTTTAATGGTTAAAAACCGCCTCTAACCCGACCCATCCAAATATTATATGTTTTCTCTACCCAACACCACTTACCAAACAAAATATTGAGAAATAATTAGGATTTTTCATCTCTAAGCTTCATGCCTGCTCCACTCTACAGTTTTATTCTCCAATGCGCCTCTCCTCAAAAATTAAGATTCAAAATATGTTCTCAATTTTCATCACTCATAAGTCACACCAAACCATATGTGCGAGCCAAGGGTAGGAAATTTGAGCGAACAAGAGGAAAGAGGAACATCAAAGTTTTCTAAGTTTAAGTTATTCATAGTTATTAACTAAGTACCCAATTTCGTTTGCTGGATGTTTAGTTTAAATATCTTGCCACACCTACCTTATTTTACGTGCTCTTGTTAACTGTAGATCCCTTTTTTTTGCAGTACACAAAAAGAGTTTGGAGAATATTTGAGTTTAAAATATATTTAAATTTTATTTTTATTTCTATAAAAAAAAAAAGAGTACTGTAACTTATGCATCAATTAACTTATTAATTTTTGCACTGTATGTATGTAGTTTCTTCTTATAAAACAATTGTAGGAATTGATCCTACCCATAAAAATCACCCCCCTTATATGCTTCAAGCTTATAGACACTTCAAGCTCGTACCTTCGTACCAATGATTAATTTTGTTGAACAACGCGGATTGGAGAATTGTGTAGCTAGGAATTATAGTTGCAAAATAGGCCGTTAACCATGAGTTTGCGCAATCTTATTTTATTTTTATTCTTCCTAGTAAGATTGAATTTTATGTAGTATAAGTTAGTTAAATATACTATATTCAATGGTTCAACCCGCCAACCCGCCCGTCACCCGCCCACACTCGCCTCACCCGAACCGCGCGGTTTATGAACTTCAAAATATGGGTGCGGTTTGAAATTTTGGCAACCCGCATGTGTCGGGTCGGGTGGATTTTTTCGTTGTCACCCGCTAAAACCCGACCGCATTCACCCCTAATAATTACCCACTTAGACATATAATTTAATAAGAATAAAATTTCCTCCTAAATTAGAATTAGAATTACATGAAAATATAATTAAACACCGACAAATAATTTAAATTACCACCCTAAGCATAGAAATATTTAAAAACATACTTAATTAAAAAAATAAATAAATTATACAATTTACATTTATTGTTAGCCATATTTTGCGTAGATATTGGCGATTAAGTCTTGCTGGAGTCTATGGTTGGTTTCTTTGAATCTTATAGTATCATGACAAATAATATAGTTATCCAAAGTTTGTCTTCTTGGTAATGGATGACTATATTATAATCATAATATTTAATGTTTAAATATTATAATTATAAAAATTTTAAATTAATTATATTATTAAAATAATAATAATTATTATTCTATCATTATTATTATTATTATTATTATTATTATTATTATTATTATTATTATTATCAATATTAAAATTATTATAAAAATGGTGAGAGTGGGGAAGAATTTTTTTTGAAAGAAATTGAGTGCTGAAGACCACCACTGGAGATGATCACTCAGAGCCTGGGCTGACTCGGGGACTGTCCTGGGAGCTGGCCCGGGAATGGCCCCGGGAAACCATTGGAGATGGCCTTATAAGAGCATCTTCAGCTAATCATGGCTTGCCTATGGGCCGGGTCATCACTAGACACAGTGGAGCCATATATAGCCAACTGTATTTGCAAGTTGCAACAATATAATTAATATCCCTTTCTTCAATTTTGTATATAGTTAGATAGATTGGTCCCGACGAACTCATTAAATCTTAAATCGTACAACTTCATTCATACATATATCATATAACTACCCAATCTCCATCTCCATCTCCTCCAATTCATCTTCTTGAAATCTAGCTAGAAGGCTTAATTAGTACGTAATTCATATATTGGTGGGATATTTTGAAAATTTCCCCACAATCGTACTTAATTTCATGAATTTAATGAAACATGTTAAATTTGCACTAAATTATGGAACTATCAATTGCTAATATCATGTTGAGAATAAATATTATTGAAATTATATATATTGGAACATAAACCACTTCCGTCAAATTTATTGTTTATTATACTTTTGGGTTTAGTATAGTACGGAATGTACATAAGATCTGAAAATGTGAAATTATATATATATATATATATATATATATATATATATTTTATTGGAAAATTACTGCTTGGGAAATAATGATTTGTAAAAGTATAAATTATTTAAAGAGATTTGTTGTATTTGTCCTTTATTTCAAACTCGAAAAAACTGAAGTCGTTCGACATTGATTAGTTTGATAACACCCCTATCGATCGTTGCATGAAACTCACCCTAGTTATGAATTATAACTAATAGAGGCACTAACAGTGTCTTTTTTTATAGTATCAAAACTGTTCTAGACAAAGTCTTTATTTATAATAGCTTACATATATAGTTCTAAAATAATTTAAGACCTATCAATTATCTTAAAAATAATTGACGTTAAGAAATACATATACTCTAGACTTACAAACACCGACGAGTCGATTATGACTTGAACATAGATTCCACTAAAGGACACTCTCTGCCTTAACCCATATGTATTAACAAATAATGTTGAATGGGACAGCATCATTGCGGAACCCACGAACTCTGAAGTCCTTAAATTTCTTATCCACAAGGATCACGTTTTGGACAATGATCATCTTAACCTATCTAAAATTTGAGTGTGGACCTGAAAAACATATCCAGCGAGATCGGACCAAACACTTTCAAATAAGTTTTCATTAAATCCATAAAATCATTAAAAACATATTCAGAAACTAACACTCAAATTCTTTAAATCTATAAAACATTGATTTGATATCTACTATTTACTTTTTTCCCAAAATCTCACTAAAAAAAATATTTATAATAAATGTATGGTAAGTTTGAAAACAGTTGATGAAGAAACATTGGGGACCACATATTAATCATAGAGGAGGAGACGAAGTCATCAATCACCCATATAATTAAACAACTTTCTAGACAGACACCACATGAAATTAAACACGGCTACTGTAATATCAAACTATGGAAAATCATTTAATCAACTCAAATACAAACAATTTGATCAATTAATAAATAAATATAATGAAACCCAAACCTACTAATGAAGTTATTTTAACTGTAGTTTTGATACATCAGTATCATGTATAATCATTGATAATTAATTACGAAAATATATATTAAATATCATTAGTAAAATATTATCTGACAACAGAACATAAGCTCCTACTTACAAAATATGTATATATTGGGACATTAGAAAATATCATATATATTAAAAAAAAATGTGTCTATAGTACGTTTATCACTTAGGCCATCTCCAATGGAGCAGGGCTAGCCCCGAGCTCTGGAGCCCCGGGCCAGCCCCGACCCCTGTCTGGTCGTCTCCAATGGTCGGGCTCCGTGAAGGAATTAATTCCATTTTTTTCCTTTGCCCACTCTCACCTATTAATATTACAGTTTTAATTTTTTTAATATTAATATTAATAATAGTAATTATATTAGTACTCTTTAATTATTAATTATATTAAAATATTAATATTAAATAGAATAAATAATTAAAGTAACTTAAAATTAATACATAATACGCAAACAAATATTTTTATAACAAGGAAGAAAATACAAGAAAGGATGTTAACTTGTATCATACTCGGTTCGCAATCGTTAATCAACCCGGCAGGGGGTGGCATACGCAAGATTTGTCCAATATCATGTTAACTTGTATCATACTCCACAACATGATTGTGGAGGATGAACGTGACGAATACAAGGACGATGACTCGGACGATGATGATACTGACATTAATACGTCTCGTAGAGCACGCGCTAGAATTTATGACCGTCGCGGAGTACAGTTTCAAGATGTTGCACCAAGAAGGCAAACGTTGGATAATTATATGCTGCGTCATGAAGCAATTCGTTCCAAGGTGACCAACCGTAGACTTCAAAAAGACTTAATAGAACATGTTTATGCAAAATACGGTTAAAAATGAGTGTTTAAATTTACTTTTCTTGTCTATTTTAGTATGTATTTAAATATTTAATGTAGATTAAGTATTAATCTAAATTTTATTTGTATGAGTGTTTATTTTGTATTTTTAACTAATTCCGTATTTTAAAAAAAGCTATTTGTATGAGTGTTTAATTAAATGGACTATTTCTATATTTATAAGTATATCATAATTTTATTTAAAATTACTTTAAATAATTAATCATATTATATACTATATAATTAAAACATATCACATTAATTAAAATAACAGATTAATTAAAATCACATTAATTACAACAATACATCACATTAATTATACAATATTAACCATACACACATTAATTATACGTGAATAATCCATTAAAAGAAAATAAAATAAAAAAGGAAAGAGCCAATCAGGTGCCGCCACTTGGCGGCACCTGTTTTAAAGAGGGGCGCGTGTTCTTCTTCAACAAGAAACGGACGCGCGGAACTGGCTAGCCTGCGTGCTCCGCGCAGCCCGCAGCCCTGCCCGTTCCACCCCACCAGCCACCCCGCCCCGACCCCTCTTCCATCTTCAGCCGTTTTCCCTCCCCAGCCCGATCCCGCCCCAGCCCCGGAAGCTGCCATTGGAGATGGCCTTATGGTAACAAGGAAAGCTCGAAGGCTAGTTGTTCCCGTCCCTGTCGGGAACTATATTGTACCAAGGATTTTGGTACAATATAATTTTGAATCATGCCATAACTAGATGTAGGGGTAATTTTGGAATTAATCTCACATCCCATTTTCTTTTTTAAATGTGGATATATTGTACCAAGGATTTGATATAATATTTGATGTAACAATGTATTCATCATCTAAAAAAAATTAGGAAATGATATGTTGTTATTGGACTAATACTTAGTTTTTATTTGTGAAAGGGTTGAACAATACATGTGTATCTGAATTTAATTTAGCTTTCTTAATGATTGAGCTAAAAAATATTTATTTTACTGAATTTGTTTAATAAATAAATATAGTGTAAGAGACTAGTCAATATAAAGTAGCGGACTCGGATTCGAATCTCTTTTGAGAGAGGTACCCACTTTATGTGTTCGATACAATGTTATTAAAACCATCGGTTTGACCACGAACCGGAGGCCTGTCTGGTCCAGTCAACCCCCAAAACCAGTAAATTAACTTAAAAATCAGTTTGAACCGGATTTAACCAATCCAAAACCGGTGAACTGGTTTGGACCGGTTCAATCCGTTTCTATTTTTTTTTTCGATTTATTTTTTTAATATTAAAAATAAATTTAAAACTTTTGTGTGAGGAGGGATTTGAACACCTAATCTTTAGAATATAACATAACATTCTCACCAATTGAACAATATCATTTTTATTTAACTTTTAGTATAGAAATTTATAAATTCTAGAAAATCTGTAACCAAATTTATTTATGATTATTATCAATGAAAATTAAAACTAATTTTAGTTTTATGATATACTTTCTTATTAAAAATTTTCTATAAGATATTTCTTTTCAATTATAAATTTTTATGATAAAAAGTGTCAAAGTTCGAAAGTCAAATCGATATACTATGCAAATATGATTTTGAATGTTAGACTTGTATACATAATCATATTTTAAAAATTTATTAATTGCTTAGTTTGTTGTATTTTAACTTACCACGGAATTGCATTTTTAATACCAAATTTCTACCTACTTTATATATTTGGTGTCAAACCTTAAAAAAAGACACAATTAATACCAGAATTGAAGGACTCTATTCACATTTGCTTGAGCTTTTTGGTATACTTAAAATTATGTTCCAATTTTTTTACCATAGGATGCTTATGTGCCTTATATCATATTTGAAAATTATTGTTGCATGATTCTTTGTAGATTATGAAATATGATTTAATCTTGATTAATATTCCAAAATTTTATTAATTTTATGCGGATTATTTATTGGATTTCATTAACTGGAACTTATACCACTAGAAAGCTCTCGTCAATAGCTTTCCATCCATATAAGGAACACAAAATTTGACCTTGTAAATTGACCGAGAAAGAAAATATGCAAAAAATCCTTCAATTTTGGTATTAAATGTGTCTTTTTTAAATGTTTGGTACCATCCAAATGTATATGTATAAGTAGGTAAAAATTTGGTATGAAAAATGCACTTTTAACTTACACCTTTATATTTTTAATTAATTAATATAATCATATTATATTTGGGTGAATAAATACAGTTTCCTCCCTCAAAGTATGGAAATGGTATCAGTTAGCCCCCCTAAAGTATCAATTGTAATACTTACCCACCTCTGTTATAGTTTTGTAGTTTTTATTCCAGAAATACGTCCGCCCCTTTCATAATAAAAATATCTTTATTAATTTATAAAAATAAAATTGTCTCTTTATTAATTATGAATCCATTCATCCGCCAAACAACATTATGTTTTAATTTCTTCATTTTTTTTACCATACTTTTTTCAATCTCAAATTTCTTCTTCATTTCCATCTTATTTTTTTATAACCAAAAGAAGCAAAAAAAATGAAGAAATTGAAATTTAATATTGTTTGATAAATGGATGAATTCATAATTAATAAAAAAAATTGATGAAGAAATGAAGAAATTAAAACATAATATTGCTTGATGTCAACTCCGAATTTTGCGAAAAGAATTCGAAGGAGAATTATTCAATATTTTCAATAATAATTCGTTTAAAAAATAAATAAGATTATTATCACTAAATAAAAACATAGAAAACTATAAAGAAAAAAATTGAGATAGAAATATAAAATATTGAAACATAAAATAAAGAAAACAAATTAAAACATAAATCAAGAAAACAAATTGAAACATAAATCAAGAAAACAAAGAAAAACTTTGAGACCATAAAATAGAAGGAAATCGAAAAAATGAAGAAATTAAAATATAATAGTATTTGGTGGATGGATGATAATTAACATAAATATTTTTTGATAAATTAATAAAGAAATAATGTATTTGTGTCAAAGTGGACGGGGATATTTTTGAAAGAAAATGTTTAATACTATAACATAGGGAGGTAAGTGTTACAATTGATATTTTAGGGGGGAATTGATGCCACTCCCATACTTCAAGGGGGAAAATTGTATTTCACCCATTATATTTATATGAACTTACTAATTAGTATCATATTACCATGATGATATAAATTAGATAAATATTATATGGTTTAATTTCAACATATTCTAAATTTTTGTATATTTTTAATCAATAGTAGGATAATAATGTTTAAATTTTATGCATATTGTATATAATTTAAAATCAAATATATTTATTATACCATTATGAAGTCATTCGGGCCGGTCAGTATTGGTCCGCTCGGTTCGACCAGTTAAACCATTGGCCAGTTGACAAACTGGTTTATTGTTCGATACGGTTCTGAAAACATTTGTTCGACATGCCTCGGAAGAGATTAAACCTTTGGGAAAAAAAAAAGAAATAAAGATTAAATAAGCTATAATCGAACAAATCTAGACGACCTCGAGTATGTACATTTTGTCATTTGTTTATCGAATGGAACTCTAGTAGAATTTCATAATTTATCAAACAATAAATTTTATCCGAACATTGATTCACTAATATGTACGGATACAGGGAAAGTTTTCAATTCCTCAAATATTTTGGTCCATTTAGAATGAATGGGTGCTAGATAAATGATTCAATTATATATTCATCATAAAATTTCCTTAAAGCCCATCTCAAATTGGTCATTTTGGAGTCTTGGGCCGTATAAATTATTTAGCAAATTAGCTATAGATTGATCACTTAATTAAAATTGATTTATGTGTACAAGCTAGGTAAGTTGTTAAAGAAATTAAATTTCGGTTAATCCAAACCATAATCGTGTAAATCTTATATAATTTGAACATGCATGAGATTGAGGCAATATTTTATGAGATTAAGGCAATCCCTATGCAATATTTATGAGATTAAGGCAATCCCTACGTACTATATTTCTGGAACTTTTGCATTGATTCAGGAGATGACAAAAAAACTCAAAATCGTGCCACTCCAAATTTTCTATAAATGCAACTGTGGGACAATAAAAAAAGTTATTCGAAATAACCTAAGAAAAAATTGATTCTTATTAATTGGTTGAATGGTTAAGTTTGATTTTGTTTGTCTCGTCCTTATTATTTTATCGATTATTTTGCATTCAAAACAACAGTATTGCAGTGCATTTGATTTGAAAAGATGCAAGTTTGATCAGTTATACCAATTGGGTGATGCCTTTTCGGACACGGGCAACTATATTCGGGAGAGCTCCGCTGGATCCGCCAGTGTATTTACAAGGCTTCCTTATGGGGAGACCTTCTTCAAGAAACCAACTGGACGATGCTCAAATGGCCTTCTTATAATCGATTACATAGGTAATCTATTTATTTTGTTTTTAATAGTATTATTATTTAATGATTAACCATAGGAACTATATTTCATTTAATAGCTATATATTTAATTGATAGTTTAAGGATAAATTCCAATTTTAGTTGTAGGGGATTACAATCTCGACTTTTTTTGTTCCTCGCTCTTAAAAGTTGAATTTTTTGTCTCGATACTCATCTTTTCCTTCAGCTTGTAGCCAAATGTATAAAGTTGAATCAATCCTATGAGTCCGGAGTATCAAATGTAGAATATAATTAGAGACAAAAAAAAGTACAAAATATTTATAAAATGTGATTAGACTAAAATGCAATTTTGTGCAATTACGTAAAGCATGAAAATAAAAATGCAATGTATTTTAATTTTTGCACGAAATGAATAATTCTCAAAGTATGAAACAAAAAATGTGGTGTGTATGAATGATGGTTAAGTAAGCAAATTATTGCTGAGATAATTTCTTAACACTTTGAGGTTAATTTATTGGTATTACACGCACTATCCATGCTTTTTTTGGAAATTATCTTCTGATTTAAATCAAAATACCCTTTATATATAGTTTGTACGTAATCACCCTATTATTTAAAACTATTGTTAACTCATTTTATTAATTTATATAAAGTTTGTTTACTAAAAACTAATGTTGAAAATCCATTTGAATTTTGTAGCTATAGCGGCTGATTTACCATTCGTGGATCCATACAAAAACACAGAATCATATTTCAAGAAAGGAAGTAATTTTGCAACTGCTGGAGCTACTGCTCTACCAACCGGCATGTTAAGTTCTAAAAATATTTCATCTCCACTTACCACAACTTCCCTAGACGTGCAACTTGACTATATGTTCACACATTTCAATAGTATTTGCTACAAAGGTAAATTAATTAATTAATTATCTCCTTTACTATTTCTATAATTAATAGTAGTAATTCAATTACTACTACTAATTATTAAATTTTTATTCCTCCCGCCCCCCAGATTGCACAGAATTGCTTAAAACCGCACTCTTCTTTGTTGGGGAAATTGGCACAAACGATTATAGCTTTGCATTACTCAAAGGCAAAACAATCCATGAAACAACAAACTTGGTCCCTGATGTTGTGTTTGCAATTCAAAAGGGCATTGAAGTAAGTGTAGCCATGTTTTGTTTAGGAGTCAAATGCAAATATATATATCACCTATGTTTCGCCCAATTGGCTATGTGTTATTTTTTTTATTGTCATGAAATTCCCCATGATGGGATACATATTTTGCAGAAAAATGACAAATATAACTCTATAAAAATGCCAAAACATCCTTCTTAACCTAAGAATTTATAATTAACCTCCTTGTTAACTTTGAAATTGCAATAACTCCAATGTTCACTGAAAAGATTGACAACAACGCCCTATATAGATTTATGAAAGAATTTTAAGTTGAGTTTTTTTTGCTAATAATGAAAGAACTCGTGGGATATAATTTTTTACTAATACGAAACTATTTGTTTTAGCTCTCTTATTTTGTTGTATAGGTAGATGCATGTTTATAATTTTTTTACGATTACGAAACCATTTGGTTTAGATTAACAATTTTTATATTTGTTTGATCTTTCCAGAGGGTGATCGAATATGGAGCAATTCGAGTTGTAGTCCCGGGTATTTTCCCACTTGGTTGTTTCCCATATCATCTTACAAAGTTTGAAACCAAAAACGTAGGTGCATATGATGAGTACAATTGCTTGAAAAATTTAAATGACTTGTCCAAGATTCACAACCAAAAACTTCAAAAAGCAATTGAAGAGGTTAAAAAAGAGCATCCAGATGTAACTATTGTTTACGGGGATTATTATAATGCTTACATTGCTCTATTACACAACTCTCAACAACTCGGTAAGTATTTTATAATCCTATGTCTTATATATATATATAGATCTGGTTTAGGTAATAATCTTTCGTTATTGTGTAATTTCTCAAAACAATATTTAAAATATTGTGATACAATTTTCTTTAATTTATGCAGGGTTTGATGCAAAAAATGTACAAAAATCATGTTGTGGAATTGGTGGGAACTATAACTTTAGCTTCAATAAGAAATGTGGTGATGGTAGAGTTAATCTATGCAAACAACCTGATAAGTACATTAATTGGGATGGGTTTCATTTGACTCAACAAGCTTATAGAGATATTGCTCAATTGCTCATTCAGGATATTTTACCCAAGATTAAGTGCAATGCTTAATCATGAGAAGTTTTACTTTTTCCTTTTTCAATGCTTACTAGTAATGACTAAAAAAAAATGGAGAAGTGGAAGTGTACTTTTACATGCTTGTTGATCTACTATATCATTTTGAACTTGTAATATATGATAAAAATCAGATTGAAGTGTTTTTTGTGTTCTTTGACCTTTATGATTTCTATTGTTATTAGTGGTTAATGAAGGTTATTTTTAACGTAAACTTAATTTTAAGAAACAATTTATGTTTCGGTTGTATGAGTTCTGACTCATATTCACGGCTTTTGTTTCAAAAAAATGGTATGAATGATTCCGGTGAAGCTCGTGAAATCATATTTGGATTGAATTTGAATTATGGGTTTTGTGATTTTGAAAATGTTGAAACTCCATTTAGAATAAGTTTTGATGTTGGGGTTTATGGATAAAAGTAGTTGATAGGTGTCAAATTAATGTTATTTAATAGAGTTTGTTGGAAATTATAAATGGTTGGTGTCTTGTAAGTTTTCAAGAATATGATTATGAGATTGTGAATATATATGTACTGAATTTCATGGGTTTTGCACTTTTTTCAAACTTCATTTGAAAAGAGTTTTGTCACAATTCTATGTCCTCTGCCTAGATTTATTTGGGGTTGATTCGATGTTTTATATTTGGTTGGTGTTTCAAGAATTTCTTAGATAATTTTGATGAGAATTAAAAATCGATTTAAATGTAATCGTTTTTTTTCTTTTCTTAGTAACAATTTAAAAGATTACCTAGCAATGCGTTGAAGTAGGCTTTTAGGGTTAAATTAGATTGTGTGTCAAATTATAGCTTGTTAGGGCATCTCCAATCCTAAGCCATCAAAACGGATAATCAAATACTCATTTGATGACTGCTACAGTGTTTTGAGACCCCTGCAAATGTTTTATATTCCAATGCACAACCATCAAAATGGAACATCAATTTTTTTCATTATTTAAAATTAAGTCAAATTGATATTAAAATAAAATTAAACCCATTTAAAAATGCAATCAAATATAAAAACGAGACTAAAGTGTATATTACAAATATTATATCTTGCTAACTCTATTATATCATATGATAAAATTTAAAAATGTCATGTGTCGATTTGAATTCAAATATCAAGGTATATGATCAGATTTCGTATCCATATAATATAATATATTTATATTATATCAAGATAGATAAGATTTCCGATGCCATGTGTCGGTTTTTAATTAGTCATCAAGATATCTGATAATATTTCTTATCCATATAATATATGAATCTTTGTAACTTTCTTTTTTCCTTTGATTTTGATTTCCTGTAATTTTTTTTTTTATTTATCTATATATGTTGCAAGTATAATTTTGTGATGAAAATGATGTTTAATTTATACACAAAATTTTGCAACGGCTCTTTTAAAAAAAAAAAAAGTTACCGGTTTCAATCTTCTAGCCGTTGGGAGTGTGAAATTTTTCCTACCAAAATTTGGGGCCAAGAGGAATTGGCCCTATCTTTGATGGCAAGAGCTTCTGGACATCAATTTGATGGCTCAAATAGGGCTTCCATTGGAGATGAGTTTTTTTTATTTCAGCCATCAAATTGAAAGTTAATGGGTTTGATGACCCATATGGGGTCTCCATTGGAGATGCCCTTAGGAGTTTGTAGATATAACAATCTTATTGTAGGGGTACCATAATATATGGTTTGGTAAAATCCAATAAAAAGAGTTGGGTTTGTTTCATTTAGTTTAAAGGGCATAAGAAGTAATTAAAAAGCAGATGGTGTTTTGGTCTGTTGAAATGGGCCAAGCAGAGCGTACCATGTTAATGTTATCATTAGTCTATAATATGTTTCCAAAACCCCAATATAAATGTATCAATTAGCTTGGACAAAAGAAATTCGAATTATACATTGAAGCTTACAAAATTTCAACTCCATATGTTTTTGCCTGGTTTGACAAAAAAATTTCAAATTTCCTGTTTCCTTTAATATATAAATTCATTTTATAAAACATATTTAAATTATTCAAACATTTTCAAAAGTAAAACTTTAATCGTGTTCATACTTAACATCATACCCGACTCATTAATTAATCAAATCTAAAACTAAGACTCAATTTAAATAAATTGGATAGAGCTATCGGGCCTGCAATGCACCTTGAAAAGGCCCGCTCATTTAAAAATGCAATGCAAGTAGAACAATGCAAAAAGCGCACAGGAGATAATGGACATGTTTGTTTGATGTTGGGGAAAGTAGTTTGAAAAAGTAGTGGAGGTTCGTGAAATAATTTCGATTTATGTAATGTTGTTTGTCTGAGCGTTGAGATAGTGGTTTGAGAAATAAAGTAGGTGTAGTTTTTTTTTGGAGGAGTATGGTTGTAGGTGTAAGCTGTATACGACTTTATATCAAATCATGTTTGTTATGTGAGATAAATTATGTAAGAGATAAATTATTTTGTGTCAAATTAGAGTGGAGTTTGTGTATGCTTTGTTTAGAGATACTAAAATTGTTGTTTGTTTGACTTTTAAAAGAAATTTGAGAAAAACGAGTGATGAAAAATTTATTTCAAAAAGTAGAAAACATGTTTGTTTAACATTTTTTAGAAATGAAATAATTTTGAAAAACGCCAAACAAACACGCCCAATATGTACTAAACGTAGCGGACTCACTACAAAATAGAGGACTCAAATTCGAATCCATAATAAAAAAAAATACCTACATTAATGTGTCCGACTCACTTTGAACGGAATTAAACTCTCAAGAAAAAAAAAAAAAAATTACCAAACGTAAATAAATTCCTGCTTTTTGGCCGAACCCATAAACGCAACTTAACTAACGCGCCTTTTTACCCGCCCCCCACTCCACTCAGCCCACGTACCTTTATACTGTACGTACAATACAATTCATACACGCACATCTCACAGATCACATCTCTCGAAGAATTACTAAACCTTTCCCGGATCTCATCCAATCAATCGGACCTGAATTTCAGATCCAATTTCGATATCCATAGGTACAGCTAAAGATCTTATAATGTTCTTTTTTTTCTTTGCTCGACTTAAGTCATTTTTCTCGGTTTCAGCATTCAGGAGTTTCTGCTGCTATTTCTCGGCGCGATCTTAAATTGGGTGAAGGTACATGATTCTGTTGATTTTCCGTTCTTTTATGAAACGGATGGTTTTATATTTGCTGATAATGTTATATTTATAGTTTTCTGTTTGCATTTATGCCTAGATCCGTGTATTTATGATTTTTAAAGCTGTTAGTAACTGAGAACGTCTATGAAATGTCTATATGTCGATTTAGAGGTTTCTTCAGTTCTGTTGGAGGTGGTTTTCATAAGTTCTTGTGGCTTTCATTCATTATGTGTTATGGTTATGGATATAGTTTGATGTGTTCGGCTGGTTGGATTGGCAGTAATTTGCTTTTGAAAATCATCTTTATTTGGTCACGGTAATGGTGTGATTGCTACCATAAATATCATGAGTGGAATTATATAGAATTAAAACAATCAGAGATTGTTGGGGGTAGCACTGTGGAGTTAAGATGGTCGGAGGGGTCGGGTGGGAGTTTGGAGTGAAAAAAAGTGGGGGTGAGGGAATTGGGGAAGTAATGCCTGTGATATAAATTTACTTCTATAATTTATTTTGATGTTCTCTTTGGCTTAAGTAGGCTCAAAACTTTAACTTAACTAATGAAACCATGTTCCAAGGGATATCAGGAAGCAAAATATGATGATGTTTTACTTTGGACCATTTGTTTTAGTTGTTACGAATCTCTTGAACTTTATAAGTGGGGTTACTTCTTCTCTACATGTTTTATAAAAGTAAGTTGGGAAATGGTTTCCTATACTGTTGTGAGAAATTGTAAATGCTACTAGTTGGTCGCTGATCCCTGAGGATATTGTTGATGGTGTGCCCATTATAAAATGAGCCATTTTTGCAATGGTTGCATTGATTAATCATAAAAACCCTTCTCTGTGGCTAGAAATGATAGGCTGGAGCTCAGAGGAAGAATTTCATTCTCCTTTCTAATTGGTCTCTGTTGTTGAAGACTTCGTCATATTTAACTTACTTTTGTCCCCTTACACTGTGGCCCAACTCTCATGGTGCTTCTTGTTTAAGTGCTTGTTGCGGTTTGGAAGTTTCTCTGGAATGTTATTTGACATTAGAACCCCTGCATTTCCTTAGCACGTCTTTCATCCAAATTGCAAGTAATTCTTAAATTTGATTCTTGAAACAAAACAAGTTTAAGAGAACTCCCATTTAGAATTTCTGTCACTGATTAGGTTCTTATGAATTTCCTTTATTAAGGTTTAGGAGCATCTCCAATGACTAACATCGTCTCCAATTTAGCAATCCACCTATGGCTATCTACTAAATATACTTGGTACATATGTTGATGACCGTAGTTGATTCCATTTCAGGGCCAATTTAATTAATGAGTGCAACAGTAGACATCCTACTTATTTCTTGGTACCATTTCAGATCTCTCTAATTTCCTTTTAAATAACTGCTCATACAACACTGATTTAAAAAAGTTAAGTAATTTCTAAATAATCTTGTGTATTTGTGATTCTGTTTGGATATTGTAGATAAAAGTTTTATCTTTTGAAAATGGAATCTCACTTGCAGTGATTAAATTTCCAAAAGAATCGCCACCAAACATGTGGAAATTTAAACCCTTTATGGCAAAAGAACAAAATGGGCTTGAAGGTCGTGTAATTGACATAGGAAATTTCAAAGTTCAGGTTCGTAATGCTATAGCAGAGGGCGGATTCTCATGTGTTTATTTAGCTCGAGATGCAATTCATGGTTCCAAACAGTATGCATTAAAACACATCATATGTAATGATGAAGAATCACAAGAGCTAGTTCTGAAGGAGATTTCAGTTATGAAATCACTCAAAGGCCACCCTAATGTTGTCAATCTCTGTGCTCACGCTTTCTTTGATATGGGTCGTACCAATGAGGCTTTACTTCTCATGGAATACTGTGAGAAATCTCTGGTAAATGTGCTGGAGAGCAGGGGTGCTGGGTTCTTTGAGGAGAAGCAGATACTAACGATTTTCAGGGACGTCTGCAATGCTGTCTTTGCAATGCACTGCCAGACTCCACCTATTGCTCACCGGTAATTAATTTTGATTGTTTGTCACTCTTTTAGATTCGTAGGGAGATTTCTGGCACTTCTTATAAGACTACATACATATATTTCGATTTACTGAATTGAAGCAGAAGGCATTTTTAATTAGAATAATCATTAAAAGGTAGCTCTTGATCAGTTTATATGTGAGAAACAGTTTATGCTTCACTTCCTGCGTCACCTATGTGGGCAAGAATAGATTGCACAAGGAAAACGTAAGATAAGAGAAGAAGCCCCTTAAAGAGAAGAGATGAGATCTACTAACTAGTTGGATAAGTAGCTCTTTGAATAGCAGATAGGACATGTAGCTCCTTACTCCATATCCTGTTAGGAAATGATCTAATTGGTTATTCTCAATCCCTGAACTTGCTACCCTTGTAGCAGGAACGTGATCCCATTACGTTAAAACAATTAAAATATTACTAGAGCACTTAAAATATAACAAATTCAACTAAAATTGTTTGATACTGGCTACGCCTACATTGGCAGCTAATTTGGACATTAGAAAAACATAACAGTCTAATGAATTTAGTTTACTACGGCCTTAGAAAATAAAAAAGATTATTCTTATAAGAAAATTAGAAGAAAAAAAGGATTATCTTAAAGTTTTTTTTGGATTAATATACCCTTAATCCAATTGTAAAGTGACGTTTAATTCAATGTCAAACTTATACAAGTAATTAAAGAGGTAAAAGACATTGAATCTTATTATATTTATCACTTAAATACTATATCTTAAGTCAACTTTTATAATTTTAATTTCTTCTTCTACAACACGTAAAATTGAACAATAAGAAAAAAAACACTATTACTTTAAATAGCTCTTGAAATATATATATATATATATATATATATATTTTAGCATCAGTATAATTTTAAGTAAAAAATACTACTTGTATCATTTAAAGATTTAGTAAAATTTAAAGATTTAGTAAAATATAAGTCAAAAACATTCCTTAAAACACAAAAACAAAACAAAAAATCAAATTCTCATTAAAAAATCAAGATCTCTCAAATATAATGAAAAACAGATGAAACCGGTAATAAAGTGCCTGTGAAATCACTATATACATGTGAAATCAATGGAAATTAGGTGAAATTCATGAAAAAGAGAAAACGGATTTAATTGGTGAAATAAGTGAAAAATGCATGAAATCGATTAAAAAACAAGTAATATCGGTGATAAAAAAAAAGGTCAAGTCGGTGAACTTGCTCTCCTGATCTAATTGGTTATTCTCAATCCCTGAACTTGCTACCGTTGTAGCAGGAACGTGATCCCACTACTCTATTCCTTCATTTGATGTGAACTGGCTGGTTAGATTTTTAATGCATTATTTCTGATGTTAGAGTTGTGATATACTTTGTGATCAAGAACAGTGCATTATTATTAGTAATTTTTTGGGTCTGGGGAAATATATATATATCTGAATATTTGCCTTGAACTTTTTGGTTCTTTACATTCAAGAATGTTATAGAGAATTGCAGTGTGATTCTTGTTTGCTGAAAGACTTGATTTTTTTTTCTTTCTCATTTGAATTATCCATCATTCCAAATCGTATAGAGATCTGAAGGCTGAGAATCTCTTATTGGGGTCTGATGGATTATGGAAGTTGTGTGATTTCGGTAGTACTTCTACCAATCACAAACGCTTCGAGAAACCTGAAGAAATGGGAATCGAGGAAGACAATATCAGGAAACACACAACACCTGCATATAGACCCCCTGAGGTAGAAAGAGTACTCTCTTTCAAGAGGCTAACTGTTACTTTTAATGGTTCAACTGTTGACTTTCTTCGTTTTTCAATGGTTTAGATGTGGGATCTATTTCGAAGAGAACTTATAAATGAGAAGGTAGATATATGGGTAAGTTGGCTCGTTCTTAGATTCAGTAGTTAATTCATCAAGAAAATTCAGTTTGCTTGTAATTCTGTGAACTTGGTAAACATCCAATTCTGAGCTTTGTAGTTTGCAGGCTCTTGGGTGTCTCCTTTTCCGCATAGCTTATTTCAAGTTGGCATTTGATGGTGAATCGAAGCTCCAGATTTTAAATGGGAACTATCGCATCCCAGATTTACCCAAATACAGCACTTCCCTGACAGATCTCATCAGAGATATGCTTCAGTCTTCCCCAGATGACCGACCAGATATCACGCAGGCAAGCGTTTTGCTTGATTGGCCATTCTTCTCCATGAACTTAGGTTAGTTGTAGATTATATGCACCCATGGCAATCATGAGGGCTAAGGTTGCATGTATCCTTACTGATTACTTTTATTTGGTTCCTTTTTATTGCAGGTCTGGTTTCGTGTTAATGGTCTTTTACCGGATGGTTTACAGAAGTCATTACCTGATACGCCTCCGGAAATGCAGCAGCAGAGTTCTGATGTGCTTGCAGGTGAGGATACTGTAATTTAAGAGTTGGAATTCTTGGTCAAAGCACATTTACTTTAGACTTTTTATGCTACAACTTTAGTTTTCTGCTGCATTTAAATGGAAATATTGCAACATATGATCTCAGTGCTTCTGGTCTCACACATGCTCTTTACAAAATTTCATTATTGGTCAAACTTTTTATATTCTTTTCGCATTTTTTGTCCTATCGTTCCCGTTACATCCAGTTTTTGCACTTTTGGTCCCATGAAATAGCCTTGGCCACTTTTAATCACATGGAACTATCTCAGTTTTGCATTTTGGTCTCAAATTGCCATTGGATGGAAGGGGGCGATACGATCAAGAGTGGATAACATTTTCAAGATTTGTGACCAAAGTGCAATTTTGTAGAATGCGGAACCAAAAGTGCTGGATGTCCAGTCTTGTGGGACTAAAAATGCAATTTAATCATTTTTAAATTGTGATTCCTTGCATTCAATGACTTCTAAGTTCTAACTATTTGCTGTATGCAGGCTTGCCTAAATCTACAAATAAGTGTAATCCAATGCCTCGTAGAAGTCCACCTCCTCCTCCCTCATTGGAAACACCTCTAAATGTATCATCAGTCTCAAACAATACAAGAACAGGTGAAAACGCTGCCCCTCTAGGTGCCTTCTGGGTCACTCAGCATGCAAAAGAGCCAACAGGCCAAGAGGAGAAAAGCAACCAGAAATCACCTGTGCATGACAAGAAACGTCCTGAAATTCATCCAGCTACCCATGTAACTCCACAGAAGGAGCAACATTTTCAATCTGCTCAGGTCCAAAAGAACCTACTAGGCAGATCTGTCAACAAGCCGAACAATGGCCCCACTAAGGACTTGGAAATTAATCTTTTTCCAGATGATTCAAATCATAATACTGAAATATCAGCACCAAACAATGCATATAATGTTTTTGTTGCTGATTTCAGTACTCGTAAGCAAAGCCCTAG
Source organism: Penstemon barbatus (assembly GCA_003313485.2). Classification (NCBI taxonomy): domain Eukaryota; kingdom Viridiplantae; phylum Streptophyta; class Magnoliopsida; order Lamiales; family Plantaginaceae; genus Penstemon; species Penstemon barbatus. The sequence continues at coordinate 70,620,130 of CM064880.1, forward strand.
CAGTAACCATCAGAAATCAGATAAGGAACTGGAGGCTGAGGTAGAAAAGCTGAAGAGTCAGCTTGCACATGTTGGTGCAGAAAAGACAGAAATAACCTCCAAATATGAAAAGCTCTCCGCAATTTGTAGGTCACAAAGACAAGAGATACAAGACCTTAAGCAAGCTCTAGCTGCAAAAACCCCATCACCGAGTAAAGATTCCAACCAAAGTCTTGCATCTCCTGGAAGCCAACCATCTGTCACACCACCGGTATTAATCCTATACATTAAATTTCTCTTTTAATGTTCTACTTTCAGATACTTGGAAGTAGTAGTTTGATAGCAGCTATAGAATAATTGTGCAAATATTAACTATGTCATTACGAATAAGATAATATACTCCTTTTACTTAGTTCAGTAGGAGTGTTTAAAATATAGATAAATGACAAATTAGTAAAGTGAGTCAAAATTCACCACCTAAATGTGTTGGAAAATATGTATTGTATTATCATAGAATTGGACATTTGATAACTTTACAAGTGTTGATGCCTAAAAGTGGAGCCTTGTCACTTGTTTATTAGCCGGCCAGCTTTAATCATCAATGATACCAAACAGGAGATAAAAGTTGATTAAAAGATACAATCTTATTCTCACGTAATATTTGTTACCGAATATACAGCATCCGAAGATTGAAGGAACTGTTTGGGAACTCCAAGAGGGTTTCTTTGACAGAAAATCTCCAAGCCCTGATCCTGAACAGTGGAGGGCCTTCAGTGATGATCCCAAGCCAAACAGTATTCCTAGATCTGTTAGAACAAATGGTAATCAGAATAAACAGGCTGCACAACTTACTTCAGGTTCGAACACTTGGGGGTTTGAAACAGAGAATTTCAAGGCAGTCCCCACTGCAAGCTCGAAGCTAAATGTACCTATCGGTGCATTGAATAATTCTCAGCGGTTTGGCGAATCAAAGACCATTGCAAGTAAATTGGATTCCAAACCTTCTGGATGGGCTGGCTTTTAGTTCACAGTATCTGGTATGAAGAAAAAAAATTAATGTGGTATTTGATGATTGAGTTGAAAGTATAAGAATCTGAAGTGAAGTAACTAGCCAGAAAAAAAAATTAGAAGACTCTAAAAAGAACAGGACTGGTATAAGTTTTTTGTGGTGTTGAATTTGTTGTGTATTACATGGATTTTTATGACAAAGTACACTATATGATAATTCCATACCTTTTCAAATAATCCTGGGATTGGCAGTGCCAGTGTGTTTGAATTCTGTTCATATCTTCTACTCATGTTAGGATTTGGATATGGCTTTTCTCACCCTTTTTGGCTTAAATTTCCACTATAGTATTTTCATTGATACATATCTATCATATGTTCAACTGCAGTCAATTTTTTATAATATTGTTTATCATGTGAAATGTTTGACACAATTTATCACTACAGGTACTAAACCAAATAAAATTATTACATGTTCAATCATATGGTAATATATTCTCTATTATGCAGGTAGTGAATTTTTTCTCATCTTAATAATTTGCGACTAATCTAACCTTGAGACTCTGCAACCAAACAAGTTCTAAAACTAGATGATTTTATTCATAATAAACACATGTATCCTGTACTCGGGTTTTACGGCAATTTTAATCAACGTAAAGTGTTTGTTAAACTCTACTATATTGTTTAAAAAAAGACTACAATTTAATAGTATTACTACTATTCATTTTTATATTTAATCAAGTTAGACAAAAACTGATACAATTTTACACTTTATAAACAGCATAGATAAACCATTTAAATTAGTTAGGATGGATCTAAACCACAGTTTGACCTTTTTTTTTTATTCATGTTGACATTATAACATCACCCCCTTTTAAATTATTCTTTAGAACTCAAACTTTTATGAGAATTCTTTACAACCCATAGTTTCACGCTCTTTGGGTTTGTTAATTTGGTGTTTGGGAAATTAGTTTGGGAAGGTATTGGAGGTTTGTGAAATAATATCGAGTGTTTGAGAAATAAAGTAGGTGTATATTTTTTTGGAAGAGTTAGGTTGTAGGTGTAAGACTTTATGTCAAATCATGTTTGTATGTGAAATCAATTGTGTAAAGAGATTTTATGTCAAATAGAGTAGAATTTGTATATGTTTTGTTAAGAGATAAGAAAATTGTTGTTTATTTGGCTTTTGAGAGAGTAGTTTGAGAAAATTGTTATTTATTTGGCTTTTGAAAGAATAGTTTGAAAAAAGTGTGAGGTGAAAATTATATTTCAGAAAATATAAAATATATGTTTATTTGACATTTTCTAAACACAAAATAATTTAACACCAAACAAACAGGCCGTTTGTATTCATGTTGACATTATGACAACATTCGCCTTCATAAATTATTGACTACAAGCAGAACTTTTCAAATCATCATGCACCATTCATCTTTATCCTAAATTAGTCTCACACCGATTTGATGATTGACACATGTTGTTTCTGAGGAAACTTATTATTTCAAGATTTTTATTTTTGAGGCTGTACCTAATTAATTAATATTCTTTTGCAGTCCTCTGTATTTCTGAAGAATCAAAAAACAAACACAAAGGGCATGAAAAATGTGTACATTTCTGTCATAAAATTGCTCGTTGGTTCATTTGTACCATTTGTGCAAGTAATATGTACCCATCTTCTTAGTTAAATATCTCGATTTGAGGGCGATAAAGACGAGGTCCAAACGAGGAAGTACTTCACTTTTTCGGTACCAAAAATGAAGAGAAGTAGACCTGAACATTGGAACCTGGAGTACTCGGATAATTTATCTGGTAAAATTTGTTTTCCGTTATAAATATATATATATATATATATATATATATGTTGTATTATGGTTTGAAAGTTTTTTGTTTTTTGTATCTTCAGATAGTGGACAAATGTTAAATGTTGATATACAAGAACAAACTGATCATGTCAGTTTTGATCAATCTAAAGACACATTGCAATCTATTGTTCAATCTTGTATTTGTGGTAATAATCAAGGCCCAATCCCAGAATGCAAGCATGTCTCTACCCTACAGGACAAGTCAACTTTTGATGATTTGAACAATTGGAGCAACTACTCTTTACTAAGTTTCAATAAAAATTCAAATGTGAGTACTTTAGCCTAACTTTTGATCTCCATTTAAGAGTTAATGGCAATTTACCCCCATTTGATATTTGTAATGTTTAATTTATCTCACTGTAATTTGAATAAGAGCACTTTATTCCTGTATAATTTTATAAAAGTTTCAAACCGCCTTGCTGTCATTTTTATGTGTGGCACTTTACACCCCCTATGTTATGATAATGTGGCACATTAAGAGCACTTTATTCCCGTATAACTTTATAAAAGTTATAAAGTCTGAATAAGAGCACTTTATTCCCGTATAACTTTATAAAAGTTTCACACTGTCTTGCTGTCATTTTTATGTGTGGCACTTTACACCCCTATGTTATGATAATGTGGCACATTAATTACCCATTGTGTTATGATAAATGTCACAATTTACCTCCTTATGTTATAAAACACTTTTTAGTCCACTCTCGATTTCGGCTGAAGGGGGTAAATTGAACTTTAAGAATATTGAATATTTAATACTTAATACTTAATAATTTGCTTAAAGTCGGGTTGTTCAAAAATGTAGGTTGAAGATGATCCCTGCATCAAATTTCAGCAAGAAAAACAGCCTACAATTAGTTCTCACGGAACTAATATGATTGTTACGGTTAATGTTGTCTCAAAAAAAGCGGAGAAAACGAGGATTAGATGGAATGAAGATCTTCATAACAAATTTATGGAGAGTGTAAAGCGTTTGGGAGGTGCAAAAAGTAAGTATTACATAATGTAGAAAAAATAATCGAATAAAAAAAAATAAATAATATTGTTCTTGGCTAAATGTAGAGGCAACACCAAAGGAAATACTCAAGCTAATGAATTGTGATGGACTGACTATTTTCCATATTAAAAGCCATTTACAGGTTTAATCCGAATTATGATACCCTAAAAATATTCCCCTTTTATAAAATTTACCAGTATTTTCTTCGTTTTTTTTTTTTTTTATAGAAGTACCGCGTTGCTGGACTTCTGCAACAATCTACACAAGGTTCTTGTTGAGGCTCAAGTTATTCATATATATATACTTGCAATGCTTTAGGCACAACTCATTTCCATATGCCTACTTCTTAAATATCGTTTTTTTTTTGTAATTTATGCAGGAAATTCGGAGCAACCTGACTCAAAAACGTAAGCCAAAAAAAAAAAAAAACATCTTCATAATTCATCGTTTTTTGTTGTTGTATAACAAAATGTGTGTAAATTTGACAGTGGGATTCAAATTGTTGAAGCACTAAGATTACAACTAGACGTTCAAAAGCGATTATATGAACAATTAGAGGTTTAATTGAATCTCTAAATTTAAGCTATGCATTATAATTCATCATCAATATATTATTACCCATTAATTAATTCACTAATTAATTTGTTAATATTTTCTTTTTGTTCAGAGTCAGAAGAAATTACAGGTGCATATTGAAGAACAAGCAAAGCAGCTTCAGAATATGATTCAGTGTCAAATGAAAACAACATATGATCGATGATACTTTTATCAATTATTCTTAACACAGCAAAATTTGAATCATGTTCTTTTTGCTAACGCTAAATGGCCGTTAACTTTTTCCAGAGAATTTTAAGACAATTTTTTTACTATGTATGATCATGTGTATTAATTGTACTCGATATATAATTTTGACAATATGTGTACTTACTGTGATTTATTCGAAAATTACTGTAAAATTCAATAGTATGTCGTTGCACAATTATTGATAAAAAAAAAAGACACTATTAAAATTCAAATAGAAAATAAATATGTAGATATTAGTACGGAATTAAGGGACAAATCTACTTCGTGTAAACTAGCCCCCAAGATTTGATAGATTTTCGCACATAGTTGAACTAAAATTTAGTTAGTTCGATTAAAATGATATTATTATATAGGGAAAATTGTTCAATTAGTCATGTGATTATAGCTTATAATAGTCAAACTTACAATTAGGTCATAGTAAATAATTATTTTCTAACTATTTAATAATCATCTATATGTTTACTATTTCAATTAGTAGAAGATTAACTTAACAAGGAATTTTACACATTTGACATTTTTTAATTACCCCCCAACACGCTTTAAGGAGCAAAGTAAGTTCATGTGATAGTAAAAGCGTGTGTTGAATATATTGATCTTCAATCCGCATGCGTGGAATTTGTTCTGAAGCGAGTCAAACAACTTCGAACAAGGCGGAACTCAAGCCCTTTACTCCTAACCCAATTTCATAAACCTATTTCACGTCCGCTTCCCCTGCACGCACGCACACACACACACACACACTCGAATGCTCACAGGTCACACAAAATTGTTACGCAGTGTTTAACTCGGCGAATACTTTTTAGGTTTTCACCACCGCTACTGAAATCTTGATGAGTACTTTTGGGATTTGAGATTTGAAATTTGAAATTTTTTAGCTGCGACAAAATTTTAAGTCTTTGGTCTGAATAAAACTGGCTATGGATTACGAGCCTTATGACAGTAGTGGTGAGTAATTCTTGTTCCAATAGCTCAAGGATTTATTATTTTCCTGTAATTTGGATGTCGTAGTGCTTTATTTACTTAAATTGAGGTTAGGGTTCGTGAAGCTATATGCATTGTTGCTTTAGCTGGATTATGTTGCGTCATTGACCCTACAGTTAGGGTTTTCAGAGTTGATTCTTGAAATTTAGCTCCAAGCAATGAATTTTACTGGATTTTCTTGCTCAGTTTTATTAGTTTCCACACTTTTAAGGTTTTCTTTGTCTTTAAACTTCCAAGTATAAAGATTTCTAATTGCCTTGACGAAATTGCAATTTCGGGTAAATGCCTGGATTTATATTTGAGCTTTGGACGTCTTGGTGTGGGCTAGTTCATTACAGTCTGCGGTTAATTTTACCCACTGAGAAGTCATAACGCAATGAAGTAATCAATTTAGTGAAAGTTGATGAATTTTAGGAAGATTTTCTTGGATTTCAGCAAATGCATTTTTAGTTAAGAATTTAAGATAGAAAACATATTGGATCTAATGGAATTTGCAGTTAATTATGTTATTTAAGGTTCAGACCATTGTGCTATTTATAACAGAGTTCTTATTACGGGTGCGATTTGAGTAAGAAAGAGCTGGAGATCATGAACCCACCATTATTTTGATAGTATGTTTTGTTAAAAAAACTCTCTGATTTGATAACGGTGGTTGTTTTGAATTTTAGATTTTCATGTCGAGGAAGAACATACTAATTTTATTTCAACTTGGTAAAGGTCCAGTCGGACAGCTGTCTAAGAAATTGAAATTTATAGCATGAATAGAATTTTAACTTTTCTTTTCTGAAATATATGATAATCTTACTTCATTGTTGTAACATTGGGATCTTCAGAAAGTTGAAATAATTTTTTGTAGCCAAATAGTTGCTAATTTACTTTGTTCTCTCTTTTATGCAATTATTGTGGTGTTGGATGACTAGGTGCAAGTTACTGCATGAACATTTTTTATGAGGTTAGTATGGTATGAAGTACTAGCAATGACATTTTTTTCTTCTTCAAAATCTCCTGCTCTTTCTCATGCAATGATTGTCTTAGACAATCCAGGTGTAGATAGTTATTATATTAACTCTGGCTGAAAACATTCTTATTTGGAGATGGTTTGAGTTTTCCTATACAAGGGTGTAAATGTTGGAATTTGGTTCCACATGAAGCTGTGGATTGTGTTAGACATCCTGCATTTCCACTTTTCTAACCTGGTTAATGGAAGCTGGAATTTAGTTTCACTAGTCTAACGTAGATTGTGTTGAATAATGCACTTCACTGAAAACAAATACATGTTCAAGATCATGTCAAAATGGAAGTGTGTGGATGTGTATCATTGAACCATAATTAACAGAAAGACTGCCTGAAAATTTAATCAAAAGATTCAGTTTTGATGAATGTTTTCACACCAATTTTGGGACTATTAAATCACATAACGGCTTTTTTTTTTTTTTCCCATATATGTCACCTCATAATCCTAATCTCGCATGTAGTATCCTGATCGTTTATGTAGATTTTAGATGACATATCTGATTCATTTTAATGTTCCAGGGCAATGTGTTTTCTTTATTTTAGGTTTTGTGTAACAAATCAATAATTTCCTCTCATGTTCGTAGGAACTGATGATGACTTTCCTCCTCCACAACAAAATAGAATTCCTAGAGGTGGTAGAATTTCTAGTAATGGAAGGCCTCCTGCAATGGGTTCTGTCCCATATCCTAGAATGTACGAGGAGACTGATATGGAAGCTAAAATTCACCAGCTAGAACAAGAAGCATACAGTTCCGTTTTAAGAGCTTTCAAAGCTCAAGCGGATGCCATTACTTGGGTATTTTCAGTTGTATTGAACATGTGAATCTAATTTAGGAAATTCTTTTAGTGAAGGTTTAAATGATTGCTGACAGAAATGTATTTTTTACAGGAGAAGGAAGGTTTACTAACTGAGCTTAGAAGAGAGTTAAGATTATCAAATGAAGAGCACAGTGCTCTTCTAAGCAGAGTTAATCCGGACGAAACAATACGAAGAATAAGGTTCTATATATAATACAAGCTTTTCTAGGAATTTGTGAAAGTTGTCTTTCAGATTTAATATTAGTACTCATATTTTATTGGGGATCCAAATTTGACATGTTGTCAGTGAGTGGAGGAAGTCAGGTGGGCATCAACCAGGCTTGCACAGTGCCGGTCAAGCCGTCCACGACCCAGTGCCTAGTCCTTCTGTTTCAGCTTCTCGTAAAAAACAGAAGATAGCTCCCTCATTACCTTCTCAGTCCTATGGTGGGCCATCTCCCTCTTTCCACCCACAGGTTATGGCTGCAGCAAACCAGCCATCTTCATCAGCTGCAAAACGCGGACCTATGATGGGGTCAAAAGGCAAAAAGCATAAATCTGTGAGTTAGAAATATTGCTGCAAGTTCACTGCTCTGACACATATGCTGATACTATATGTTATGTTTTCATGTCAGATGCCCCCTGGCGCATCATCAATGATAATGCAGTATCCCTCTGGTCCACCTGGAAGAGGCCAATTAGGTAACCGTTTACCTTCTGGCGGTTTTGTAAATGACCCTGCCGTAGGAGCTTCATCTCATCCACATGTTGGAAAGAAAGTTAGGACCAGGTGGCCTGATGATAATAGTTTTTATGAAGCTGTAATAACTGATTATAACCCAGCTCAGGTACATCTACATTGTGGTGATTTATGGACCTTCTTTATGCTCATTGTGTGCTTAAGCAGTCCCTGTTTGGTTTTTCAGGGCCTACATGCTCTTGTATATGATGAGGGAACTGCAAATGAAACATGGGAATGGGTCAACCTAGCTGAGGTAAACATTTGCTTTATTCTCCGACCGTAAAACTTTAAGTTAGTTTTATTTGTTTTGGTTTCTTTAATCTATTTTAATAATTCTTTCATTATTTGTTTTTGGAGAATGTAAATGATGTCAGTTTTTATACATTATACTAATTGATGCATGTACGGTTGTGCTGTGTGCTTTAGATAAAGTCCATTGTTAGACGAATTTTTTTGATTGCCCACTGCCATGATATTCTATATAGCACCATTAGTAAAGTTGCGTGGTGGAATTTTAGCTTGGAATCATCATAAACGGAGGTCGTAATCATAGTCCCATCTTTCTGATTTCAATATCGCAGTTAATGCTGCAACACACAAACACACCTGCCTATCTAGCTCATCAATTTTAATTAGGTTATTGTGGAAATTTTGCTATTTGAAGTTATACTCCATGGTTTGTTGGTCCCATGGGTCCATTCATGTAGTATGGTTTTGCCTTTTGCTTCGTATTTGGACATATGAAGTCATTCATTCCAACGAAGGCTTGTTTTCACCGGGTGTACTCTTCACGTTATTACTTGGAATAAACTCCACTAGATTTCATTGAAGACTTTTTTTGTATCATAACCAAGTGAAAACTAGTAATTTTTTCGCCAATTACCCGAATCAATAACTGATTGATTCTAATCTAAGTTTTCACAAGAATAAAAAGGACAATAGTCCTCTTTTTGATTGTGTATTGGCTGATAACATATCCCAGCATGGATAACATGATCATAGAAATTTGACTCCTTAGAAAGTACCTGCTTTTTAATAAAACTACAGTAATCTTTTAGAGTGAAAGTTGCGCTCATCAGTTTGAGTCTTGCAGATTTCTCCTGATGATATACAGTGGGAAGAAGAAGACCCTGGAGTTTCCCATCACGGAGGTTACGGTGGACCAGGTCATGGAATGAGTCGACCCCTTAGTCGAGATATCGCTCTGGGTGCTGGAAGAGGGAGGGGATTAGCAAAAGGTCAATCCAGAAAGGAATTCCCACCATCGCAAAATGGCATTGGGAATAAGGGACCCGATGACATTCAAATACTTCATACTGATACTCTAATTAAGGAGGTATGCAATAGTGACCATATATGGGTGTATATGAGTAATGACTCATGAGTTGGCCTGGCCCAACCAGGCACTATCCTTTTTTTTGGATTGGGTTTAGTTAAGTTATAGGGTCAACAGTGTGCTTTGACTGGGTAAAAAATGAGTCAAAGTAATAAAAGCCCTCGATATGAAAATATAGATTAATATTCTTTTTTCTTTTTAAATTTAAGTATGTTATACCCACATACTACTTACTAGGTTTTAAACATGTATACATGTTGAAATAACATAAGCATTTCTTAAATTTAAGCAAGATATATCTTCTCTTTTCCCCTCAAAAAAAAAAAAAAAAAGATATATCTTCTCTTTAATTATCTTCTTACAAAAATAAATAAATAAATAAAAAATTAGATCATTAATCCTAAACTAGTTTCTTTTATCTATATGTAATTATAAAAACTTCGTTCTTTCTTATATTTATAATTTATGTTTCTTAATGTCAAATTAACACAACAGATAACATTAACAAGCCTTTTGAAAGAACCAGCCCAAACCTGACCATTTTCAACATGTAAGAAATAATGCATATTTGACACGACCCATTTTAACCCGTCCGAATCGGGCCCAGTTTTTAAAATTGACTATAATGTACATTTTCAGATGTGCTACTTGGTGTTAATTGGCTGTTGAAATCTTGTAGGTGGAGAGGGTTTTTGGTGCTACCCATCCGGACCCTGTGGAGATAGAAAAGGCAAAGAAAGTGCTGAAGGTTCGTTAGATTGCAAGAAAAATTCTTTTCTATTTTTATTTTTTACGTAGGCTTTTGTTCTTCATTGTCTTAGTATATTATTACTTTCCGGCAAAGCAGGAGCATGAACAAGCACTTACTGATGCCATCTCAAGGATTGCTGAATTATCTGATGGTGAAAGTGGTATGTTTGCTTGAGGTTTGTTTTCTTTCTTTCTTGAGCATTAATGATCAGCTATTTTTTTTTAAGTTAGTACTCCTTGTTTGCCATATTTACAACTAATAGTTTACCTACTCAAAACCAAGTTGTTATACTTTGTAATCTCTGTTCAGCTTCTAAATTTTATTTGAATTGAGGTATTTGGAGGCAAGGGTTTCCATGAAAACAAGTTTAAATAGTGTTGGATCATTTCGAATTTGTATGGACTTCAAATCCTTAAGTAACTAATTTGATACTATTATTTTATCTAAAATGGTGAATTTTGATACCACTCAAGATTGGAGTCATTAAAACCCTTGGTTCAAATCCTCCGTTAAATCCAACTCCCTTGATCTAAATGTATCCTCAGTGAACCGTAAGATTGCAAAACAATTATGTTTTCTTTCTCATGGTGTCTTTGCACCATCAATGTTAGGAACTTGTCATTTATTTGATAGTTACAAATTTTGTAATTTTTGGTGATTCTTTCCTGACAGGTACTCGTTTTTTACATGGACAAGCAATGGAGAGGAAATAACAAAACGAAGCTAAAATACCAAGATTTAGATGGTTGCCAATTAGGACGGGGCTCAAGAGGGGAGGGGGAGGGGAGATGTATCTAATTATTATCAATATGGTAAAATAATTCCATATTGATTTAGGACTATGTTGTATAATTGCATAATTCAGTTAATGTTACTATAGTTGAGTAATTTAGCCTAGGGGGTAAGTGATAGCTGAAGTTGGGTTTGTTTTAGTTCTTTATTAACAGGTTAGTTCATGTGTAAAATTATTAACTTAACGTTTTGGTCATGTAAATTTTTTTGTTTGTTCATGTAGCTGTGTGTTCAGTTCCTATTATTCACATATGTTATTTTCCGCAGTCTGACTGTAGATGTACTTTTAGCTTTCTTTCTATGACTTTAAATCGTAATAAAATTGTATAATTCTTTTGGTATGTTATACAATATATCTAGCAGTTATCATGGATTTCAGCCCCAAAATGGCAAAAGACGGTACCTTGTTCGATTTCAAAATCAAACCAAGTTAAGAAAACTCAATAAGAAAATAAAATTTGAATAATTTATCATCAAACTGTAGTCAACTCGTTAGAAAGCACAATTCCTCAAAAAATATTAAGACTTAGCTATACACTACACTCTAAGTACACAGCTACATATTTTTCATGATTATAATTTATAATGCAGTTTATTTTTTTTTTTTTTGGTTTTCCAAGTATTTGATCCCTTTCGAAGAACGTCGGACACATAAAGTGGAAATCTCTCCCAACAGGAATTCGAACCTGAGTCCGCTACTTGGTAGTGACTAGTCCCTTCCACTAGACCAATCACCTGTTTAATTAATACAGTTTATTCACTGCAATGAAAATTGTCATATTCTCTTCACAGTTTAATCCAGTTTCCATTTGCAGTTCTCTGAAAAACTCGAGGCTGCCCTGACGGAAAAGTTTCTCTCCAATCAGGGTGGCGAATCAAGTAGTCCCACTTCCTGGAAAAAGGAAACAACTTCGATTTTATTATACACGAACAAGATATATTCCTCGATGTAAAGTTGCACACATCTAATAATATACCTTCTCTCATTATCCACAAAGTCGGGACCCTCGGCAGAAGGTGAAGTTGAGCATGTAAGTAGGATTTCAGTATCGGAAAGGTTTTGCAATTTCAATGCAATGTGGGATTGTCGTATCGTCCTAGCGAGAGAAAGGATATAACATAAGCACAATCAATATGTAAATCAATTTTTATATATCAAAGGACTCCAAAGAAATTGAGGCAGGTAAGCCATTATGTAATACTTAATACAACTATAAATTAAGAAGGGGATAGTTAATTATCTACACATGCCTTGAGGTTTGGTGAAATTACAAAAACACATTTCAATAATTACTAAAATGGGCATTTTCAATGTACTTTTGGTGATTATTTGTGAAGTGAAAGTTAAAATAAGGGAGGCTTCGATAATTGTCAAAATCTCACGGGGTAGTCCTGTAGTTTCACAGGATCCTTATTAATAAACCAGTTAAGGCAGATTTTCCACTTTGACTATACAAGGAATAAAGTTCATGTTCAATTGAAATAAATAAGAAAAAGGCCAACGATTGAACTCTTTACCAAGCGCATGGAGCAATGACAAAATTGTCAGTGTTCGTGTCATATGTATCTAGTAATCTTCCTGTCCAATCAGGATCCTCAAAAGATGCAGTTACTCGAATTCTCCTCACAATTTCATCAGGGCATCTTGTAGTTGCATCAAAGCTGGCTGGGAAAATCGACCCATTTGAGGTCTCCATCTGAGGCAAGATTTATGAATCAAATAGCGACTTGTGCATTGTAATTGATAAACTGTTAAAAAAAAATTAAAGGGATCACCACGTACACACCACGTTTAGGTTAAATTATGAAAACACCCTCTGAGGTTTCACTAGTTAATACTCCCGTACTTTAAGTTTCACTTTACAAATACCCTCCTATCATTAGTCTCCACAACGGCATAGGTGACATTTCACCTCCTCAATTTTTCTTTTTTAATGAAATGTACATTTCACCCTGGTCAGCTTTGAGTTTTAGGACCGAACTTAAAACCTCATATAACTAAGAGCTAAATGCAAAAATACCCCTGTGCTTTGCTTAATTGGCAAAATCTCCTTTTATTAGCAAAAAAAACCTATTTGAAATTCCTTCATAAGTCAATAGGGAGGTAATTGTCAATTTTTTAAGTGAACGGGGGGGTTATTGCCAACTTTTAAAGTTGACATGGGAATTTTTGTGGGGCTATAATAGTTAATTTTCCTGCAGAATATGTATTCCAGCATTGGAGGTGCTTTTTGCCAAAAAAAAAACAACCATGGGGGGTTTTGCTAACAAAAATAACAGAGTGGTTTTTTGTTAATTAAGAAAAGCATAGGGGGTATTTTTGCATTTCACTCAGTAACTAAAGAAAATTAAAAGAAGTAAAAGCTCACCACAAAACCATGAAAAAGTGGGTTTGCAATTCCTTTGGAATCCCATTTGGTGTTATGCCCAAGAACATGGAAAGTTTGGATATGAAACTTTTCACTCCGATTCCTTAAGGTTTCGATTATCTTGGCACACAAAAGATATGAATATCCTTCCATTTCTGTAAGACTGTCTGAATCAAGATTTGAAGAATGCTGCACAAAAGTTCAAAGTTTAATTTAAACATAATCTAATAGGCAACATTTCTAGTTATATCAAAAGCAACACAAGGGATTGGCCAGACTTGAGATGAGATATCATCAAACCCACCGATCATATGCACCTACACAGAATAACATTGCAAAAGTCACACTTTAAAAAGGAACTGACAATTCAAATAATAAGTATAATTAGCAAAGTAAATATTCATACATCCAAAAGATCATCAGAATTGTGATCGGTTACCAAGGATAACATCTGACTCAAGCCGAAATCAACAACACCTGGAAAATCCATATGAGCAATAGATATCCTGCCAACATGTCTCAAGATACATATAGTAAATATAATGTCGAGGAATTATTAAAGACTGAAATGCAGAAATACCCCCTATGCTTTGCCTAATTAAACTGTGTTATTTTTCTTAACAGAAAACCCCCGTGTCTATATTGTTCTTTTTATCTGCAGAAAACCCCCTCCCAAGTCGGAGTAAATAATAATTCGCCTCTTAACTATGAATAGACAATAACCTCCATGTTCACTTACAAAATTGACGAACACAAGGGGGTTTATCCTAATAAAAACAACGCAGGTTTTCTTTTGCCAATTAGGCAAAGCATGGGTATTTTTACATTTAGCTCAATTATTGATTCAAAAGGTTTCTTAAATGCAAGATTTAGCACTTACATTCCGCTTCTGCGATTCCGTATAATGATACCAATGCAAGTTGTTGCCTCATCGGTACCAACTAGCTTAAATGAAAAAATTGCAAATTTATGTGAAAAATCAGAAGGGTATTCATATAACGGATTATAATGTAAATCACAAACAGAGAGATAAATAACATACTTCTACTAATGAAGGGTCAACAGTTGCAAATTCCCTTTGGAATACGTAAATCAATTTACTGTTTCTTAACCCTTGTAAACTAGAAGTTTGAGAAACGGAGATCTTTCTCTCCGGGATAGATTTAAAGGAGTTTGCCGCAGATGCCAAATCCGGATGCTCCATCAATGCAATCAAAGTATCCATACCCTGATTAAAATAAAAAAGGACTAAAATTAAATAGCCAGACATAAAAAGAACAGCGCAATGTGTTGGTAAGTAACTAAGTAAGCAGACAGCAAAAGGAAGCTTGATCTATGGTAAGAAACTCTACAAGAAGATATAATATTATAACTGCATACTATATACCCTAGTTGAGGTCCCAAGTCCAATTAAAAAAATTATATAATTCCGCTGAAAACACCAAAAAGTTTATGTTTCTTGGCTCAGGCGATACAAAACAACTTGGATTTATACACCTTTTCAAATGTTTCCAACATATTTTCCAAAAGTTCCTAATATTTTAGTGAGCAAAACATAACATAAACATATCAAGCAAGGAAACGAAATTTTAATCTATGGCCCAGAGTTAGTTTTCTGAAGATCTAATTTTTACCATTTCATTCAGACTACAGAGATTTGAACACTTGATCTAGGGAAAGTATCCATTTGATTTCAATTTCTAAATACGAAAGTAAAAACCAGTCGACAAATTATCTTTTAAAAAGACCCAAGGTTTCAAATTGTAGAAACACCAGTTCGTTCCAAAATAGTGATTTTTGTTCTTTTTCTTTTTCAAATCTTTCCAAAATAGTGCATTTATTTACTGCATTTACAGAATAAAACATGAAATAGAATGAAATTTTGAAATACCTGCGATGAGTCAGTAGGAGCAAATTGATCTCCGCCCAAATAAATCATGGTGCTATGTGAGGAGAGTTTTGCTGCGAAAATAGCAGAGGACTTAAGGTTATGAATTGGGGACAAAATTAAAAATTTGTGGGATGTGTTTGGACTAGTTTTTGTAAAATTAAAATTTGTTGCCCCCAGGGCATATCTCCAACTGGTCGACCAATAATCCATAAGGCTTGCTCCAGCGACAAGGGTGGGGGTCGACCAATAATCCATAAGGCTTGCTCCAGCGGCAAGGGTGGGGGTTCGAATCCCATCTGGAACTTGGATGGAAGCATTTCTATGGGTCTATCTAAGGGTCATTTGTGGTGAAGACTCCTTTGTGCGCAGAGTGTACAGCAGTATGGTGGGAACCCGGGGCTTGGTGGAGGCACATCCTGCGATTTACATCCTTCAGGATTCTAGGGCAAGGGTTCTGAGGGTCCAGGATTAGTCGAGTGTAAGCTTGTACACCTGGGTTATAAAAAAAAAAAAAAAAAAAAAAAAATTGTTGGTAGATGGTAGGTGGTAATAATTTTTTCTTTTTTAAAATAAAATGTAAATCAAGGTGTTAGTCTAAAATGATAATAAAAATGGAACGAAGAGACTACAATTTTTTTTTTTAATATGTGTGTAGTAATTCAAAGGAATCTAATTAAATGCAAGATTCAATTTACACTTAAATTCCACATTCTCCGATTTCATATAATTATGTATTGTTTGGTTGTCGGAAAAATGAGGGAAAGTGTAGGAAAGTCAAGTTTTTTTTTTTCTCCTTGGATAGCAGTAAATGAAGTTATTATTTTCCTGCATGAAAATTTTGTGAAGAAACAATTTTCCCACCAATTTGAAGAGAAATTATTTAGTGTAACTGGTGCACCACGTCATCAAGTACACGTGGTGCAACCCACCAATACACTTGGAATACGGAGAGTAATAATCCACATCACCCATATTCTGGCAATGTAAACACAATTTTTTGAAACCCTATTTTTTGGGAACATGGCCAAAATATGGGGTTATGTGGATTATCACTCCACATGTCCCGACTGTATTGATGGGCTGCACCACGTGCACTTGATGACATAGTGCAGCGGTTGTACTAAATAATCTCACCAATTTTATGGAAAAATCCAAAGGAAAATTTTACAGTAAATTGCAAAACTCCCCTTGTACTTTGTCTAACTATCAAAATCCCCCATTTGTGATTTTTTCTTGCCGAAAGCCCATTTTTGATTATTTATTATTAGCAAAAAAATACCCTCTCAAGTCATATAACAGTTATACCCCCACAAAATGGCATAAAAACACCCTTTTTACCCAAAAAAATTATCAATAACCCCCTGCTAACTTTAAAAATTGACAATAACCCCCTGTTAACTTTGAAGATTGATATAAATTCAGTGACCTAAAAATATAAAATAGCATCAAATTAATTTATAATAAAGTTAATATAATGAAAACATGATTATTAATACAATTTTTTATCAACAAAAAAAAACGCAATTCATAATCAAACAAAAATATTTATCAAAATATTATGTTTCTAAACTTTTTTAACAACCAAATAATTGCAAGAAAATAGTTTTCTTCACAACTAAACATGTTTTCTGCGGTGTTGTGGAATATTTGGAAGGCTCGCAACAAATTTGTCTTCCAAAATGTTAATACATCTACACATGAGGTGGTCCAGTCATCGAAACGCTTGGCTGTGGATTTGGAAAATGTGTTCTCGGTTAAAGGCAGCACCAAAAAGAAAAATCAGGTATCGGTAAAATGGAGGTGTCCGACAAATGGCTAGTTCAAGATCAACACAGATGGAAGCTTTATTGCTTCAGAAAATAGAGCTGCGGCCGGAGGTTTAATTAGGAACGAAAATGGAGAATGGGTCATTGGTTTTGCTCGTAATTTGGGGAATGTGTCGATAACTATGGCTGAACTCCTTGCTGCTCGGGAAGGCCTCACTATGGCTTGGGAGAGACGCCTGCAAAAAATTATACTTGAAGTTGACTCGGAGGTTGTTGTCAAGCTCATATGCGACGCGAAAGTGGAGCTGCACCCGCTGGGAAACATCATTGAAGATTGTAGGAAGCTACTCGGCATGCCTTGGGAAAGTAGAATTATACATACACTGAGAAGTGGTAATGCTTGCGCTGATGCACTAGCTACAAAAGGTCATAATGCTCCTGATGGTTATCAAATTTGGAATGATCCTCCTCAAGACCTTCTTCCACTGTTGGAAGAAGATTTAACTTAATTAGCTTTTATTTTTGCTCCTTATGTACCAAAAAAAAAAATGTAAAGAAAAATTATTTTATTTTCCTTTTCCTTTTATTTTTTTTCCTACAATTTTCCCTCACTTTCCTGACAATCAAACAAGCTATTAGCGATACCAATGCTATCCATTGCCTCTTCAGTGCCATGCAAACTTGAGACAATAAATAATATATAGCAAATTTATGTTAAAAATTACAATTAACGATTTTAATATTAATTTGTTGCATGCTAAAATTGCAAGTAGAAGGGACTATACATTTTTGTACCACCCGCCTGAAGCTATGCTCGTGATCAATTAATGTGTAAGTTTGCATGAGATCGATGATCAAGACGAACAGGGCCGGCCCTAGACTTGTCCAAGCCCTAGGCGAAGTTCAAAATCGGAGCCCTAAATTCCTAATCAATACTCAAATATAATGTCATCGTCATCACCATTCATCATTATACACTTAAGTACATCACTCACACAATACACTGAAAAAGAAGAACAAATTGTAGTATTCATCTCCACTGAAAATTTAAAATAAAGGGAAAAATACAAATTACATAAAATATTGAATTTAATGTAATATAACAAACTAAAAAAAATACAAATCTTGAATATAAACATACCTTAATTTATAGAGGAAAAAATAGATGAATATTCAAAATAAAAGCTTGAAATTCAATTGTTCGAAAATTGGAATTAAAGAAATTGAGAAGAAGAAACAATTCCAGTTGACTTGTTGAAGAAGCCGAGAAGAAGGAGATTAGGAGAGAGACAGAGATTGAAGTCTTGAAGAATGACTCTTAAAATTCCGAATTCTTGGATTTTTTTTTTTTTTATGCCAATCAACCAATGTTATATTTGCACTAAAGAAAAAAAAAAAGGGCAAGTGGGATACTTAAGAGCCTGCCACATAGTAGGTCCGTTAATTTTGGTGTAAAAATTGGGCTAAGCCCATTTTTTTTCATTATGTTAATATACATATATATATATACTAAAATATACATGCATATATTGGCTATGGGTTGGGGGCCCAAGTGAATGGGGCTCTAGGCAGCTGCCTAGTTGGGATAACTAGTGAGCCGGCCTTGAAGACGAACAAAAAGTATATAATAGCGCAAAATATAATGGAATAATTAAAAAGATATCATATATATGTTCGTGTACTAATGCAGGATTAACAGTTGCATAGTCCCTTTGAAATGTAAAACCCATTACGATTTGTGAACTGGTTTTGTGATATATGATACATAGAATAATATAGTTTAACAATATTTTCATAAAGAAAAATAATATGAAGATAACCAAATGTTGATCAAGGTTTTAGGCTATGTTTGGTATATTTTTTGGCATCTTCGAATTCTTTAAATAAAATCTTTGTTTTTTACAATTTTAGAAAATAAGATATTACTACAATAAATTTGTGTATTAGTGATAAAATAAAAGTTATCACTATTTGCATGTGATCAATATTCTTTAATATTTAACTTCTGTCTTTTATTCTTTAATTTTTTCAATATTGACCAAAGTTAAATATTTTGAAAAATATTTAAGTTCCTGACAAATATTGATAATAAAGTTAAATATTTAACTTTTACTTTGTCATTTATACACAAATATTTCTGACAAATATTGATAATAATAATTTTAGAGTGAGCAATAATAAAGTTAAATGTTTTGAAAAATTAAAGAATAAAAGACTGAAGTTAAGGGTGAGTTTGGCCCAGCGATTGGAGCTCTTAAAATCACTTTTACATCTCTATTGTGATTTTTAAAGTGTTTGGCCCCGATTATAAAAATTACTTCTGTTCAATCGTGATTTTCATAGTGTTTGGCCCCCAAGATCATGATCACTTTTGGGATCCTCAGAAGCAAAAAAATTAACTTATTTTAGAAGCAACTAAAGTGTTACTTTTACAAAAGCTATTATACAAAAGTAATTATTCTATAATTAATTATTATCATAATAAATTATTACCAAAATCAATTTTAGTAAAATATACAGTCTTTTGTGTTTGCACTTTACTAGTAATTGAACATTTCAAGTTTTGTTCAACATGGACACAAGGTGGTCAATTATAATGAAGTTAAATATTTTAAATAATTATATTAATAATAATAAAAAAAAAGATTGAAGTTAAATGTTGATCAAGAATCAAGATTTTAGGCTATGTTTGGTTTATTAATATTTTCAATCATCTATTCTTTTAAATAATTAGTCAAAATTATAAATATGTTCCTTTTTGTAATTTTCAAAATAGTTATGAAAATATAAAGATCAAGGAAGAAAAGAATTGATATTGTTCATTAGTTCAAATAGTTATGGTAGAATAATAGTTACATAGACATGTAGTTTTATATTAAAAATACTTAGTGATTATAGTTCATTTTTTTTTTCAAGATTTGATTTTAGATATTTATGATACTCCCTCCGTTTTTTATTATTTTGCGCTTTGGGAAAAAAATTGTGTACTTTTATTTGTCACTTTATAATTTCAATGTAAAATTAATGTTATTTTACCAATTTTAACCTTCTTACTAATACTTATCGTTAATGCTAATTAATGCTAACCTTATTTGATTAAAAGGGTATTTTGGATTTTTTACTTCAAAAAAGTGATTATTTATTACATTCCTTAATCGTGTGCGATTCTCCAAAGCGACAATTAAGAAAAAGAGGGAGTAATCATTTTAAATTCTTGGGAACAATTTAGTATTAATTAAAGCGATTTAGTTAAAAAAATTATGTGATATGTCATTAAGATCATAATATGATGAAAAATAATTATATGATTCAACTAACATAAGAAATTAATTAGCCATGCAAAAAAAGTTGAAATAGGTGAAAAAATGTGTTGAATCAACATCATAATAGGTAAAATCTACTAAAATTGAGTTATATCAGACAGAATGGATAAATTAATTAATAAATGGGAGAAAACACAAAAACGCACGTTAATTGCACGTGCACTTTTCTACTGTACAAGAAAGTATAAATAACCACAATCATATTAATGTTGAAATTAAGAAATCGAGTATATACCAGAAAGAAATTACGATTGAACTTCTAATTCAGCACTACATTGGCTTTAAAGCGATTTAGTCAAAAAATATATGTGATATGTCATTTTTAAGATCATAATATTATGAAAATGATTATATGATTAAACTAACATAAGACATTAGTTAGTCATGCAAAAAAAATTGAAATAGGTGAGAAAATGGGTTGAATCAACATCATAATAGGTCAAATTTACAAAAATTGGGTTAAATCAGATAGAATGGATAAATTAATTAACAAATTGGATAAAACACAAAACACATGTGCACTTTTCTAGTAGAACTAAATAGTTATGTAGTTAATTTTTATCAATTCTCAAATGACATAAATTAAACAACTAAAATCCCTCTTTCAGAAAATCGATGACTTAAGTACTCGACCCCCAGGCTTTGCCTCTGCATGTTGACACTACCAATTCATCATCCACTTCAATTATTGTGGTAGTCATCGTCATTGCCTCAGCGGCAATGCTCTCTATACTAATCAACCGTCTACTCAGACGTTTCCATATGTTGGACGCTTCGGCCAATGAAGCGTCCAACAAGTTGGCCTCGATTGTTATCGAGGGCAATAACAACAGCGGACGAGGCAGCGGCAAATGCACCGTGTGCTTGTCCGAAGTTCGAGCCGAATGACCAGTTGCGGTTCCTACCATGTTCCCATGTGTTCCACGCGGAGTGATGACTCATGGTTCCTCACAAGCAGAGCGTGCTCTGTAGGAGCACAATACCGGATCAAAACGAGATGTTTGGGTGAATTTTGCTATTTAGGATCTTATATTTTATTTTTTGTCTGTGAATATTAATGATATCAGTTGTAATAATTTTATTAAATATGTTTACCACATAAATTATGTTTAATATTAATGATTATCTCTTTGTGTTAAGCTGATTATAAATGCTATATTTTGTAATATGGAGCTTATTGTAGAGTTAAACTCTTGAAGTTAATAAAATTGGATTGAATGGGGATTTTAAGTAGTAGTAGTAGTAGTTTGATGAATGATAAATTATTTCAATTAAACATGTGTTCTGCTTCTGGCTATGAAGATATGAAAATGGTATGTACGAAGGTGTATGACCTCTTGACCTATAGTAGATCAACAATATAAAAAGATTATAAAAAGTTTGACCAATAATGAAATCTTGTAAAGAGCATGTGTGAGCCCAGAAGCACTGAGATCGTATGTTGCAAAATTTCCATTTAAAAGCTTGTTCCAATTAATTTCCATTTAAAAGCTGCAGAAAACTAAAATTGTAGCATAGAAAGTCTAAAGTAAATGTTCTTTGACAAAGAGTTCCATTGATTTGAGTTTTCCCGGAAATAGCTTAAGGCGAGAATTATACAGTAATACTCCTTGTCCTGGCTCAAATTCTCGACGTATTATCTTTCCATCATGTATTCTCTTGGTTTTCTCTTTGTAAATCCTCGTATTTTCATATGCTTGCAACCTAAATTCTTCCAATTCATTTAGATGTAAAAGACGCTTTTCCCCCATTGCATTGTCCAATCTCATACACCAATCTTTTCGAGACGTGCTCACTGTCTTCTCCAAAATTCTTTTTAACTCACGATTGGAAATCAGTCTGTCATTGTCAGAAATTGGATAAATAATACCCGAATCTAACCACTTGATAATTTTCTTCTTTACCACTTCTTTCATCACAGGTTTAAGACGTCGTTGATGCTCAACGGTGGGTTTATGATCATCTTCCAATAGGATTTTGTGCATACAAATGGATGGACTTATACCTCTAATATCTGCTATCGACCAACCAATTGCTTCTATGAATTCTATGCACATCGGAGGATGTTCTGAAAATTCATTCAAAATTCGGTCCCATCCACTTTTCGCTGGGGCGCCGTCCATCTGCAAACCGCCCAACTTTCACTTAGCTTTTTTTTTTTTTTTCATTATTTAGCATAACTCAAGTAAATTTAGCACCACTCGCACTCATAACCTGTTCTAAAGAAGCAGTCAACATAGAGGAGTACAGAATAGGTAAGTTAATGCACCCATACATCCATCTCCTAAATATATATATATTTTGACTAAATCTCTTTAAGATCATATTAAGATCATAATATGATGAAAAATGATTATATGATTCAACTAACATAAGAAATTAGTTAGTCATGCAAAAAAAGCTGAAATATATGAGAAAATGTGTTGAATCAACATCATAATAGGTAGAATCTACTAAAATTGGGTTATATCGGACATAATGGATAAATTAATTAATAAATGGTAGAAAACACAAAAACGCACGGCAATTGCACGTGCACTTTTCTAGTGTACAAAATAGTATAAATAACCACAATCATATTAATGTTGGAAATAAGAAATCGAGTATATACCAGAAGGAAATTACGATTGAACTACTAATTCAGCACTACATTAGCTTTAAAGCGATTTAGTCAAAAAATTTATGTGATATGTCATTTTTAAGATCATATTAAGATCATAATAGGATGAAAAATAATTATATGATTCAACTAACATAAGAAATTAGTTAGTTATGTAAACAAAGTTGAAATAGGTGAGAAAATGGGTTGAATCAACATAATAATAGGTAAAATCTACTAAAACTGAGTTAAATCTGATAAAATGGATAAATTAATTAACAAATGGGATAAAACACAAAAACACACGTGCACTTTTCTAATAGAACTAAATAGTTAAGTAGTTAATTTTTATCAATCCTCAAATGACATAAATTAAACAACTAAAATCCCTCTTTCAGAACATCAATGACTTAAGTACTCGACCCCCAGGCTTTGCCTCCGCACGTTGACACTACCAAGTCATCATCCACTTCAATTATTGTGGTAGTCGTCGTCATTGCCTCAGCGGCAATGCTCTCTATACTAATCAACCGTCTACTCTGACGTTCCCACATGCTGGATGCTTCGGCCAATGACGCGTCCAACGAGTTGGCCTCGGTTGTTATCGAGGACAATAACAATAGCGGAGGAGGCAACGACGAATGCACCGTGTGCTTGTCCGAGTTCGAGCCGAATGAGCAGCTGCGGTTCCTACCATGTTCCCATGTGTTCCACACAGAGTGCATGGATTCATGGTTCCTCACAAACAGAACGTGCCCTCTCACTAGGAGCACAGTACCGGATCAAAACGAGACGTTTGGGTGACTTTTTCTATTTAGGATCTTATATTTTATTTTTTGTCTGTGAATATTAATGATATCAGTTGTAATAAGTTTATTAAATATGTTTACCACATTAATTATGTTTAATATTAATGATTATATTTTTGTGTTAAGCTGATTAGAAATTCTATATTTTGTAATATGGAGTTTATTGTAGAGTTAAAACTCTTGAAGTTAATAAAATTGGATTGAATGGGGATTTTAAGTAGTAGTAGTAGTTTGATGAATGATAAATTATTTCAATTAAACATGTGTTCTGCTTCTGGCTATGAAGACATAAAAATGGTGAGTACGAAGGTGTATGACCTCTTGACCTATAGTAGATTAACAATATAAAAAGTTTAACAAATAATGAAATTTTGTAAAGAGCATGTGTGAGACCAGAAGCACTGAGATCATATATATGCTGCAAAATTTCCATTTAGAAACTGCACAAAACTAAAATTGTAGCATAAAAAGTCTAAAGTAAATGTTCTTTGACCAAGAATTCAATCTCCTAAATATTTATATATATATATATATATATATATATATATATATATATATATATATATATATATATATATATATATATATATATATATATTTTGACTAAATCGCTTTAAGATCATAATATGATGAAAAATGATTATATGATTCAACTAACATAAGAAATTAGTTAGTCATGCAAAAAAAGTTGAAATATGTGAGAAAATGGGTTGAATCAACATCATAATAGGTAAAATCTACTAAAATTGGGCTAAATCGGACATAATGGATAAATTAATTAACAAATGGGATAAAATAAAAAAACGCACGTTAATTGCACGTGCACTTTTCTAGTGTTCAAAAAAATATAAATAACCACAATCATATTAATGTTGAAATTAAGAAATCGAGTATATACCAGAAGGAAATTACTATTGAATTACTAATTCAGCACTACGTTGGCTTTAAAGCGATTTAGTCAAAAAAATTATGTGATATGTCATTTTTAAGATCATATTAAGATCATAATATGATGAAAAATGATTATATGATCCAACTAACATAAGAAATTAGTTAGTCATGCAAAAAAAGTTGAGATAGGTGAGAAAATGGGTTGAATCAACATCATAATAGGTAAAATCTACTAAAATTGGGTTAAATTAGATAGAATGGATACAAATTAATTAAAAAATGGGATAAATGGAAATATAGTTTATGCTACAATTAGTAATATAGTAATAATAATGCAGTGTTGTTGATATCAAATGAAGGAATTGAGTAGTTGGATGATGTTCCTGTTACAAGGGTAGCAAGTTCGGGGGGGGGGGGGGGGGGGGGGGGGATTGAGAATAACCAATTAGCTAGATCATTTCCTAAAATATGTGTGTAGTCTTACATAAAAAGAGCTAGGAATCAGCTCCCTACACACCTACGTATCTAAAAGAGTGACATTGACAAACAATCAAAATTAATTACCGGTGAGCATTGAAAATACATCCCTGAAAGAAAGAACCCAGCGCATTCACATATGCTTGCTTCCATGAGAAGTCACAAAAGAATATGTTTAGTTTAGTTTGGTGGTTGGTGAAGACTGAATAGAGAGAGTAGGGATGTGAATGGGTCGGAATCTGGTCGGATCAGTCTCATCCAGATCCAGTTTCATTGATATCGGAACGAATTCTGTCGGATTTGGATTTTGCTCGGATTGTGCTCGGATCGAGATTTTTTAAATCCAATGGATCTTGATCGCATTCAGCCGGATATCGAATCTTTTTCGGATCCAATAAATTTTCATTTAAAAAGTTAAATTAATATTATTTCCTAAAACAAGTTTATTAACTTTTCAATTTTATTTAATTTTAGCTCATATGTTCAAAGTTTCTTTACTATATTCATATTTGTAGAATTAAAATATTGTTTTAAATAAATTTATAAATGAGTTATAAATTACTATCTTCTTAAATTAACGCTGAAATATTATTAATGATACTTACTATTATAAAAAATATGTATATATATCTTTCTTTTTATTTATTGTCGTATACGGATCGGATCGACCTAAATCCATATTCGCTCCATGAGTTTCGGACTACGGATCTTTATGATCGGATCAGATCCATCGAATCTCTAATCGAACAATTATCCTAATAAATCGGACCTGATTCAGACGGATTCGGATTGAAATCCGCCCCATTGACAGCCCTAGGAGAGAGGTTCAGTATTAATTGGGCTGGATCAAGATATGATTGGGCTGGCTCATTTAATTTGGAAGTGGAAGGATTTTTTGAATAAAAAGGAAGTTTCCTTTAATTTTTTTTTTTTGATAACCCAGGTATCCAAGCTTATACTAGATCAATCATGGATCTTCATAACCCTTCCCCTAGAACCCTGAAGGATGTAAATCGCAAGATGTGCCTCCTCTAAGCCTCGGGATCTCACCATACTACTGTACATTCTGCTCACAAAGGGGTCTTTATCACAAATAACCCTTAGACAGACTCATGAAAATACTTCCATCAAAGTTTCAAATGGGATTCAAATCCCTACCCTCGCCGCTGGAGATTTCAATTGAGGGTTAAGTTAATTTGGGAAGAAAATCATTCAGAAATTTTCCAAAAAAATCTGCATTGATATTTGATTCTTCTAAAATTGCGCTTTCCTCAATCAACAAATAATATATAATATAAAATACAGTGAGCATATTTTACCCATCCTCATGAAGAATAGAATTTGGGGACACAGGAGTAATTAATTAGTATTATTGAGTTACTAATATTAATATAAATATAGCAACTATGATGCATATGATGCATGAATACTTCAAAAAATTATAAAATGTCGAGTTGAATATTTTTCGGATACGATACTCCTCAGATACTTGTCGGATACATATTCGACACTTCACGTGGCGTGTCGGTAAATATAATTAAAAATAAAAATTGGACACACGTATCAGATACTTATTTAGACGTATCCAACATATTTCATATTCTGAATTTTGTTAAGTCACCACAATTGGTAAGAACAATGTAAGAAAACCACACTTTGTATTATATACAACTACAATACAAGATAAAATATCCATAACGGGACATGTTTTATATAGCATAATAAAACAATAAACATAATGTACAATTATTAGTATTAAATCACTAAACAATTATTTTTTCTAAAAGTTATGTAGTTTAGTACTTATGAAATTTAACTTGATCTATTTCAATATGTATGAATATAAAAATTTATTATTTTACTTATTTCAATATGAATAAATATATAGATATATATTTTTTAGATTCGTATTCATGTCGTATCGTATTCAGTAAATTTTTTAAAATTCGTGTCGCCGTATCCGTATCATCATCATGTCATATTCGTTTCGCCGTATCCATATCCGTGTAACATAGAATAGCAATTGACCATTCATTTTAATCTCTGCTACAGTTTGGAAAAAAGGTGACTTGGCAGGTCTGAAAAGGATCGAACTTACTTGGACAAATTATTAAACCAATATTAGACCATTCATTTCAATCTATGCTATAATTATTAGTTTATTACCCATACACAACACTCAATTACATTTACACCCCCATTGGTTGAGCCCCACCATATACAAATATTATTGTAAGTTAAAGAATTTGGGAAATATAGAAAAATTATAGATTATTAATTTGAGCATGTTAATATTATACATATTTCAGAATTATTTGTCCAACAAAACTACTTAATTTACAATACCATGACAATAAATATAAAATTATTTCACAAAGTGATTTATTAATTAAATTCAACCAATATTATAACAATTAAAATCAGTTATATAAAATTACAATGATGTCTAGTTGAATGAGTGCTTAAATAGTATATACCTACGAAATACAAATGAAAATATTTACAATTTATATGTGAATTATATAATTTTTAGGACCATAAAATCATGGATCAAAGTTTCGTTTTCGATATATATTTATGCCAGTTGAATATAAGAAACTTTACGAAAAGTTTCCGGAAACGTTTCGAAAAAAACTAGGAAAAATTATGAAAAAAGTTACCAAATTAAGAAAAAAAAAGTTTCAAGACAAATATATAATTTCAAAAATACATCTTATTTTTATTTCGATTGATTCAGAAACAGAAATTTTTCGATGTTTTCGATGGAAAAGATGGAACTTTGATCCATGCATAAAATAAGTGTTTATATATATAGGAGTTTAGTAATTCAGAAACAAAAGAAGATGTTTTGCAGCGACCGCACGATTCTAAAGAAAAATTAAACATTCATGAAATCAAAAGTTATAGGTTTGGATGACCAAATATCCAATGCCAAATACAAATTGCTATTTGTAATTGTTTGCAAGAAATGCAAAACATTAAAATATTACGCCCATAAAACTCCAAAAATTGATAATTTTTTTTAAAAAAACTATTTTTAATTATGAAATTAAATGAACAAAATTAATATTATAAATATATCATTATTATTTATATAAAATACTTCCTCCGTCCCATTAATATTTATCCCTTGGTATCATTGACCAGTCAACTTTACTAAATTAAAAAAAATTAATAAATAATTTAATTAATATATTTAACTAATAATTTGATAATATTATATGACACTATGTATATTAATATTTAAAAGATTTAATACGCCAAAAATGTGAATAATTTAACATGATAAATTACTTAAAAGATTGAAAATTTTGACTGGATAATATAGCTAATTGAGTAAAAATAATGGGATAGAGAGAGCAATATATAAAAGTTATATGTTAAAATATAAACTAGTTGTTGGAGTGCAGAGTAAAAAGTGAAAGTGTATAACACTGTTCATTACTTATATTTTAGGATAAGAGGCTGAAATTTAAAAGAGCGGTTGGAAATGATAAGTAAATTTGTAAACGTTTCTCTTAAAATAAAAATAAATAAGTTTATCTAAAAAGAAAAAGTAATATTTTACAAATTAAGACGTAGTTTATAAGTAGTATATGGCTGGACATAGACATTCGAAGATCAAGGCCTCGTCTTATTGAAAAAATATACTCAATTTTTTAATGCAAAACTTCCAAGTAAATAGTGTTATATTATTTTTTTCTAAATTATTATTTTTCAGATATATAATTAAATAATTACATTATATATAAAATTTAAATTGAGTCAAGTTCAACTCCATCAAAGTTATTTTGAGTTCGATTCATTTAAAAATGACCTCAAATAACTTAAGAAAAAAACCTAGGCTTTAATAATTGATCGCTTGCCTATATTACACTCGGTTACATCCTTAATTATATTATATATAATCTATGTATAGAAGAAATTATACAACATATATGAAATTAAAAAAAAAAAAAACATATACATTATCAACATGGGCGGAGGTAGACAAAATCTATTGGAATTTGGGGGGAGGGGTTTCTTTTGTGTGCGTAATAAGTAAGGAAAATAATAAGCAAAAACCGTAATTATATATTCTTTTTTATAATTATTATAAATAAAATAATTTAAAGAACATTTATTAAGAAAAAATTAAAAATAATTATTAAAAGAGAAAAACATTAAAAGAAAAATTAGCAAGGAAGAAGAAAAAGAGGACCATAAACGAAAAAAAAGTTAAAGAATATATAGAACAATTGACTATTGGGTTCCGAAACCTAGTCCTCCCATCAAAATGAGAGACCATAATCAGGTGAGCTAAATAATCTACTGGGTAAGACTTTAAGGACCCATTTGGATTGATGGATTTGAGTTGGGTGGATTTGAAATCCCTTGTCAAATTCATCGCGCTATTTGGATACAAAATTAAATCCATTCATTTGAAATCCTGGATTTTAGTCCAATGGATTTCAACCCTATTTTAAGTGGATTTGAAATTTCTCTAAAAACTAGTCATTTGAAATCCACTTAAAAAAATCCACATTGCATATTTTCAAAAATTGCAATTTGATCCCAAATTTTCAAAAAACCTAGAATGCAACTCAGTCCAGAATTTTCAAAAACTTAAAATTTGCAATTTGGCTACTATTTTCAGAAATTCGAATTGCACTTTTGGTCCCTATATTTTCAAAAATTGCAATTTTGACCCCAAATTTTTTAAGAATCCAAAATTACAGTTCAGTCCAGAATTTAATAAATTCAAATTTCAATTCGAACCGGATTTTCAGGAACAAAATTTGCACTTTTGGTCCCTCAATTTTTTAATATTACAATTTTTACACTAGATTTTTGAAAAATCAAGAATTGCAATTCAGTCCAGTATTTTAAGCAAAATAAATTTTCAATTTGGCCCCTGATTTTCAGAAACTCAAATTTGCACTTTTGGTCCCTCAATTTTTGGAAATTACAATTTGACCCCGGATTTTTTATAAACCAAGAATTGCGTTTCAGTCCAGAATTCTCATAAAATTAAAAAAAATTCAATTTGGCCCCAGATTTTCATATATCCAAATTTACACTTTTGGTCCCTCAATTTTTAGAAATTATAATTTGACCCTGAATATTTGAAAACCCCAGAATTACAATTCAGTTTATTTCGGAAGATTTAAATTTTCATTTCGGCCCCTGATTTTCAGAAATCCAATATTTCACTTTTGGTCCCTTAATTTTAAAAAATTGCAATTTGACCCCATATTTTCGGAAAAATAAGAACTGCAATTCAGTCCATAATTTTTAGAAGATTAAAATTTTCAATTTGGCACCTGATTTTAAAAAATCCAAATTTGCACTTTTGGTCCCTTAAATTTTCAAAAATTGTCATTTGTCCCCAGATTTCCCAAAAACCCTGAGTTCCAATCCAGTCCAAAATTTTCAGAAAATTAAGATTTTCAATTCGGCCCCAAATTTTCTGAAATTCGAATTTGCACTTTTGGTCCCTTAATTTTCAAAAATTATAATTTTGCCCCAAATCGATTTATGTGATTTTATCCCGATATCAACAACAAGAATTAATTGATAGAGCAAATTATAAGGCATGATTGAGAATTTCGAATAACACAAATGATATATACCAAATAATGGATTTCAAATGAATGGATTTGAAATCCTTTGTAAATTTTTTTTATCCAAACAAGAGATTGCAAATGAATGGATTTCAAATCATTGGAATTTCGAATCCATTCATTTGAAATCCCTCTTCATTTCAAATCCACCCATCCAAATGGGCCCTAAGTGAAACTAATGAATATGTTAGTATTTAGTTTACAATTATTTCTTGAATGCCTTTTTTGAAAATTTTGAGATCTCTTCACATTTAGGGCCTTAGACGTAAATCAAAGTTGTCTAGCACTTTGGTCAATATCGTATAAGAAATATATAGACTTTGTTAGAAAGAATTAGTTACATCATTAATTGTTTTGAAGTCATGCTCCTAAAACTAATGGTATGATTATTTTCTTAAAAAAATCATAAATTAATGTCTTAGCATAAGGTTCATACAATTTTTGACGAATTTAGTTCATAATCATATAAAGAATTTACGTTCATGTATGCAAGCAGAGGCGGACGGAGCATAAGATTTAAAAAAAAAAAAAAAAATCAATAAATTAGTCTAATATGAAATTTTCAGCCCAACTATAGTCTTAGGATTGAACAAATGACTATCGAGCATCATTACAAAGTTGAGAGATTCAATTTAGTGATAGATAGACAATTGCAAGAGTTAACCAACCGTTTCAATGAAGTAAACACGGAGTTGTTTCTTTGTGTTGCATGTTTAAACCCATCCAATCACTTTGAAGCTTTTGACAAAGGAAAACTTGTTCATCTTGCCGAACTTTATCCAAATGACTTATCTTTTCTTGAGCTATCGGCCCTT
The DNA here is from genome assembly GCA_003313485.2 of Penstemon barbatus. Taxonomy (NCBI): domain Eukaryota; kingdom Viridiplantae; phylum Streptophyta; class Magnoliopsida; order Lamiales; family Plantaginaceae; genus Penstemon; species Penstemon barbatus. The sequence continues at coordinate 70,651,731 of CM064880.1, forward strand.
CAACTTGAAAATTATATTAGGGATGTTCGACCAAGTGATAATTTTTCTAGATTGAAAGGGATTTGCGATCTTGCTAAGGAGATGGTTGCAACTAAAAGACATGTCGCGTTCTCAATGCTTTACAAACTTGTGACATTGGCGCTTATTCTACCCGTTCTAACTGCAACAGTGGAGAGAGCTTTTTCGGCTATGAAGATAGTAAAGAATCGACTTCGTAATCTAATGAGCGATCAATGGCTAAATGATAGTTTAGTTGTCTTTATAGAGAGAGACATACTTAGTAGTATTTTAAACGATGCTATCATGGACCGATTTCAAAAGATAAAAAACCGTCGTGGTCTATTATTAAAGTAAATATGTAGATATTTTTTGTTCTTTTGGGACTATAGTAGGGTATCATATGTAATTAAAATATCTCGTGGGGTTTATTTTTGTCAAACTCCACCTTCTCATTTTTGTATTGCGTCATACATTTTCTCGTGAATAATATAAACTCTAAGTTTAACTGTTTGATAGAGTTTTTCTTTCATAAGTTTAGCTTTCCCTAACAAAAAATCTTGAATCCGCCCCTGTATGCAAGGTGGCTAGTGGTGTCTACATCATCTACTCAAAATTATGATCTGTTTTTAGCATTAGTATTCTTAACATGGTTAGGCCCTTCAAGATTATGAATATTGTCCCGAGTTTAACCCATAGGTGCTACCTTCTTGTACTTTTTTTAGTCTTTTTTCTTTCATAACAAGTATTATTTCAATTTATATTAGTTTTCCTAATTGGTTTAGGTGATGCAAAATTATTAACATAGTGATATTTTTTGAAATTATTAAGATAAATAGTTTTGGAGTCATAATGAAATATTATGTAATTAAAGTAATTTTGTGGGGTTATTTTTTTTTATCAAATTTGACATTATCTTTTTGTATCTTCTCATATATTTAATCATAAATATAAATATAATATTTAAATTTGATTTATTATTTTTAGTCTCGATTGTTAAATTTATGATATAACTTTACCCCACTACACTAAATACCTAATCCGCAAAGTATGTGCTACTGGTAAATCAAATTAAGTCAAATAAAATCTTTTTTTTTTTTCTCTCAAAGGAATTAATCCATCTAAATGAACTTCGTTAAATTGGTCAATTTGGTGTTATCTTGAAGTAAACAAAAGACAGAGAGAGGATCAGATTCGATTTGACTTGAGCCTGCACAAAAAGTAGCTACGCCATTATGAGTCAAATCTCATGCTTATCTCTTCTTTAATGATTCGCTCATAATGCTTTTTCCTTAATTGCATGCCCAACCGATTACACCAACTCCAACGGTTTGTTTGGATGACTATTGACGTGGTTTTAATGCTCTTTTTTCCGAGAAAATGCCAAAAAAAAAAACGAATTCCCTTTTAAAGTTTTTTCGGGATGATTTACATTTAATATAGTGGAGATTATCAAAATACAAAATAATATCATCTCTAATAAAAATAAGTACTGAAGTTTGAAATTGTGATATAATTTAAATACATATCGAAATTTGGAGTATGAATTGACATTATATAGTTCATTTCAGTATATATTGAGATTGTTGGATGGTTGAAGTTTAGAAAATTAGCCTTGTCAATTAAATTATTCCTTTATATATTAGTTTGATATTTTTATATTTTACTAATAATTAAATAAGTTCTTTAATGTAGTGATTATTCACTGTTTTTCTAAGAAAAAAAATTGTTGGGTGCAATCTATTATTACTAACATTAATATATATAAAAGCTAAATTATGTTAGTACGCAGCTCAACATTGTGACAGAGCAACTAAAAGAACATAGTAAGTTAAAGTTGTGACATTTAATTAATATTTGTTGGAAAGCAATCAATGTTGAATAATAGATCGAGTCATGTAACCATTGTTATTTGAGAATCACATATGGTAAAACCCAAATTATTGAAAAAGAAATAGTAAAACCCCTTTAGCTACTCCAACTTTAAAAAGATCATAACAACATGATGGAGAATTGTTGAATTGGTAAAAAATATATATATATAAATATGTGAGATCCACTAATTAGTGACACCTAGTTGTATATTTTCTTGGGCCCACTCTATTTCTTGATTCATGTTTATCGACCAACTTGAATGATTTCATAATTGACTCAACATTAATGTAGTTATTGTATCAAAAAAATTGGGACTAAATGAATACATATGGAGTATTTACCAACTTTAGTAACTATGTGATATTGAGTGTTTTATGTAGGGTTTTCGGAAGTACAAGAAAGTTTGATGCAATAAAAATTTTACAGAATAATTTTATGCAGGTTTAACATAATATAGGGAAGTATATAGTATTTTCTAAATAAAATGGCGTAACTTACTAATTTATAAGTGCAAACAATGCAACAATAAGGTAAAAGTGGGGAAAAACATGTACGAACTGTTTTTAGCAGAGAAATAAAAGTCACAAGTTATACACCTTATTTATGTCGAAACAAAAACATCATCATCAAACACTATTAAGTGGTTTTTCAACCAATTAAGCTAGAAGACACTTTTTATACGTAATTCATGAAGACACATGTTAGACAAGAATTAATCTCCCCTGCTACACGCCCGAGTCATATTGTCAAGCAATTAATGTTCTAAACCAGACTAAATTCCATGTAATCAATCGTGGATCAAAATTTTCATTTTTTTTATTAAAAAGATCAAAAACTTTATGTTTTTGAATCAATTGAAACGAAGATAAACTGTATTTTTAAAACTCTATAAATTTTTCTAGTTTATTGAAATATTTCCGTCCTATATCCAACCGACTAAAACATACATAAAAATCGAAACCTTGTTCCAATATAGAATTGTAGAATTTAAAGTAGTAGTAGGAGTAGAATATAGCCCATAGGGTCCCCCAAAATCTTGAAAGAGAGACATGTCTCTCGGCCTCATAAAATTAAATTAGGGATTTCACGTGTGCTCTTTGTCAACATGAGTATGTCGGTCAAACTTCCCCTCCATTGTTATTATATATGCTAATCATCACAACTAAAAATAAACAAAACTCAAGAAGAAAAACCTTAAAAAGAAGAAAAAGATAATACTAAATCATTAAAAAATAAAAGAAAAAGGGGTAGGACTTGGGACATGTTTGGGACATGCCAAAATTAATTAAATAAAACAAATTTCCAACATTGAATAGATGGAAGAATATCTATAAAGACTCTTTCCCCTACTTCCCAATCCAAAAACCCTCTCTCTCTCTTTCTTCCTTTCCTTTCTACACCCCATTAATGGAGTTGGGTTTGAGTTTGGGAGATGCTTCAAAACCATTTAATTTCTTAACAGAAAACAACACACAAAAAGAAACCCAACTTCAAAAAACCAAAATCAGGAGCAACAGCTTGGATTTCTGCATTGCTTTGGGTCTCAATCAAGAACTCCAAAAAACCCATAAATCTCATGATGAAGAAACAAATGGAGGACATGGAAGTGATGATATACATAATGATACTCCTTTGCAGCTTAATCTTCTCCCTCTTTCCCCTGTTCTTTCCCCTGTTCCTCTTCAGATTTATTCAAATCTTCAATCCCTATCTTATAATGGTAAATTTATAATTTTTTTTTTTTTTTGTGAATGATAAATTAATGGAAAAAAATTTATGGGTATTTATTATTTTTTGGCTTTTTTTTTTTCTTTTTCTTTTTCCAAAGGGAGTTCGGATAATGGTTCATCGGAGAACATGGGTAGTAACAAGAGAGAGTTTGAAGCCATCAGAAACGACGTCGTGGAGGCCGATTCTAGAGGAAGTGATGAAGAAGAAAATGGGCTCAACACTAGAAAGAAACTCAGATTATCTAAAGAACAATCTGCTTTTCTTGAAGAAAGCTTTAAAGAACAGAGTACTCTAAATCCTGTGAGTAGTACCCTCTGTTTTTTTCTCATTTTTAAAAATTAAAAAGATAAGATATTTAAATTGATTTAATATTGTTAATTGTGTTTGATGAAGCAGAAACAAAAGATTGCACTAGCAAAACAGCTTAATCTTAGAGCACGACAGGTAGAAGTGTGGTTTCAGAATAGAAGGGCAAGGACAAAGTTGAAGCAGACAGAGGTGGATTGTGAGTACTTGAAGAGGTGTTGTGAAACTTTAACAGAGGAGAACAGAAGACTGCACAAAGAGTTGCAAGAATTGAGAGTTTTGAAGACTTCTTCTTCTAATCCTTTCTACATGCAGCTTCCGGCCACCACCCTCACTATGTGCCCCTCTTGCGAACGCACCGCCTCCGCCGTCCCACCACCGGTTGCCGCTTTTGATTCTTCTTCACCCCAAAAAGAAGTCATTCCTTTTCCTTTAACTAGACCAAGATTATTTTTCCCTTTTTCACAAACTTCAAACCATCCTAATCAGCCTGCATCCTCTTAGAATAATTTTTATTATAATTGGGTAAATATAGGAATTTCTTTTTCTTTTGGATTTCTTAATTTTGGATTTTCTTTTCTTGGATATGTTTGGTTTTGGAATGTTGGTTGGGATTTTTTGAATCATGTTTTGGGGATTCTCAGCTTGAGCATTTTTTTAGCTCATCCTGTGGGAAAAATTAATACTCCTACTAGTAAATTACTAATAGATTAGTTTCAAAGAAATTCCAAAAACAAAATATTCTATGCTAAACAATTTAATTTTTTTTTTTTGCATCTATATATAGCTATAGCTAGCTCCATTGAATTGCTGATCTTCAAATTATTTTATTTAATTTAATTTAATTATTGCGACTATTAGCATACGAATTAAATTCAATGCATGATTACATATATAATTTTTCGACTTCTTTATGAAGACTTTAATTTCAATATAAATGTGTTGTTAGATCATAAAAAATATGATAAAAACATATGGTTGAATACTTGAATGAATCTGATGATAGTTCTATCTTATTTAATTCTTAGCTAGTGACTAAGGTCGAGTATTATAAATTATTATTATTTATATATGTAAAGAAAGCTTTGCCATACATGGCAAAAGTGACCAAAAGTCAGAAGCTTTTCGTTTGAATACTTTACATAATGTAATCCTGTTAATTACTCCATTTTGCTTTTAATTGGCATCCTAGGAACTCCTATTTTCTGATAGTTATCTATATTAAGATTTCATTAAGGTTATTTCTACTCAACTTTGTAGTAGTTAGCACTTAGCACTTAGCACATGCAACTAATTTTATGTAAAAATTAAATAAAATAGTGATTATTAAACTCAAATTTGCTTTAAGTGGCCTCAAGCGTATTACTTCCATGGAGATTCAATTAATGAAATTTTGAAGTAAACAATTGAATTAAAATTATGGTTGGTTTGTACTTTGTAGTTAAAAGATAAAATCCAAAATAATAGTAGTATATAACTAGTCTTATCATTTTGAAGGCTTTATTTATATATATGATGATGATGATTAAATAAATGAGTATGATGAATAAGCATGATAGGTGGAATTATGTAGGATGTCCCGGGGTTCAAGGCACACTTTAGGGAAGGGATGCTAGCTCCTCTAATTTTATTTCATAAAATAATAGTAGAGATTTCAATTACTCCATATTCAAAATTCAATTCAATTATTTGAAAAATCTTTTGTAGAATTCCATTCATTTGATTTGAGTCATTTGACTAGTGGAATTCAAGCGTAGGCGTGGGGAAAGAAGAATTATTACTACTACATTTACATTTATTATGGGAAGGAGACTGACTGAAATGGGGACAAAGGGTACCACAATTATAATTTATTTGTCTGCTAAAGTGAGGTGTTCTTTATTACCACCAATTATGAGTACACACGCCCCAAGTACATTTCTCATTATTGATTTGAATCCAATTTGTATTACTAAATGCTCCCCACGTGACTCCTCTCACGTGACATCATTTTTTCTCTGAAACCTTTTTCCCTTTTTTTTGGGACCGCTCACACGTTCAATATCTTCATATTACAAGTTCCTACCTAAATTATTATTCATTTTATTATTTATTATAGCACTAGTATATTTCAAATGTCTTACGGTTAAAAAACATTATCAAAATCTAATTATAAGACAAATGTGACCAAACTTGATTTGGTGAGAACTACCCCAAAAGTTTATACTAATTCTAATCCCGATCAAATTCTTAATTAAACATACTCTCAATATATTAATCACAAAATCTAACAACATATTAACTGATTCGATTTCGTATTGTGTTTAAAATTATTTTCAATTTAGTTTGAATTTCAAAAGAACAATGAAATTTAATTGCATTGAACAAAAGGTAAACTCTCGAGTTTGATAATTTTCATAGTTTGTATTTGATGACAAATTAAAATAGTCACGTACCAACGATTTACATTCAATGAGTCACTTACCGACGATTTACGTTCAATGAGTCATATAATACTTGTATTACTTATAAAGAAAAGAGAATATTTTGTATTAAATGTTCCACCACATTGATGTTGCAAAAATCTATTGGCTAAATCTAAGGCTCTATGTCTATGAGGTCTTAAGTTCAACTTTTACTAGTGTGGTATTTATCTAATTTAATACTAGTCTTTGTAATTAAATTCAAATATATTTTTTGATATAGTAATCGATTTAATAATGTATTCACCGTTAAAAAATATATATTTTACCATGACTGCACAAACACAATCCTCAAAATGAATAGAAAGGTTCATCTTTTATACTTACCCATCAATTGAGGGGGTGGGTTTACACCTACATGAAAAAAGTTATTTTACTATATATATTGATCGATAACAATGTCTACTTTATTGTTTGTTCTATACCACTTAACGAAGTTGAAGAGGTAATTGTTACTTCAGGAATTAAGATAAGGGATAAAGTGAATATATATATATATATATATATATATATATATATATATATATATATATATATATATATATATATATAAAGATGGGGTATTTAGTAAATATAACATATATACATATATAAAAATGTGAATTAATTGTATATTTTAATTTGTTATGAGTCATCATTTATCTAGATACACGGCATGATCGTGTACATTTCATGCACACTACCTTCACTCAATTAATTAAACCATTTTAATATATTTTACCAAACCTCTGATATATTAAATTTAGAGCACTCATGAGTTGTTCTTTTGACACATGTGAGAACCCCATCAATTTTAAAGTATTGAATATCCACGTAGTTAATTTATAGTATAGTTAGGAAAATGATCGCTTTCATTAATTTTTAACCTAAAATGTTCTTTTTTTAATTTTAAGGGTGTCAGACATATTTTATGAAAAAAATTCTTAATAGGAATTCGATCTTAGGATGTCATTGTGAGGATATTGGTTCCTTTCACTAGACTGATCATATGTTCGTTAACTTAATATGAATATATTTTACTAGTTCTTTTAAACAATCATAACTTAATTCTGTATATCTTGTTTACTCGTCATATTAAAGCTTCGAGTACTAGAAATCTAACATGACCTAGTTCAAAGTGAAGATTAATTGCAAGACTTTCAACCAAAATTATTCAAGATCAAAATTATATAGTTGAATGAGAGTGATTAACCACAAAGAATGTATGATTATACATACTTCATATGTATACGATTCAGTCAACTGGTAATATATATTAATTTCTAGACCTTTATTTTCCTTTAGTAGATAGTATAAAAGAGAGAAATAATAAAAAGAAAACAAGAAAAATAAATGGTAAATTGTTGTCTGTTTTGTGTCATTTTTAATAATTACATCATAATTACAAGAAATCTTGTTAAGGGCCTAACCATATACACTGAGGTAAATAAAGATGTCTTGTAATTAATCACTCTTTCGATTTAAATGAGAAACTTATATTGAACCAGATTTACCTATTTTTATCATTTTGAAATTAGTGGTAATTACTGGTAAAGCTAAGGTCTCATAACATGGGTTCAACTATTATTAATGTGTCTTTCTCTAGTTTAATACTAGTGTTTGGTAGTGATTTATTTTTTGTAATTATTTACACTTAATTAGATAATTATGAAAATAATTTATATTCATATAATGATTGATGATGAATGCATTTAAAAAACATATATAGAGACAAATCAATTAATCACCTAGGAGTATAATTCATGGCGTGTGATTAGGGCTGAGCATTCGGTAAAAACCGAACCGAACCGGACCGAACTTCGGTATTTTTTCGGTTCGGTAAATTTCAGATCGCGGATCGTTTGCCGAACCGAAAATTTCGGTTCGGTTCGGTTCCGGTTCGGTCCAAAAGAACCGAAAATTTAATTTTTATTTATTTTAAAAAAATCAAAAATTGAATTTATTGCACAATATACAAAAAAAAATATATCTTACGACACACAAACCATACAAAAAAGCCCCCCCTTCTATTTATTGCGTAACATCCAATATATCACCAAAGTTCATACAAACCATTCAAACATAAAAGTCTCAAACATAAAATAATCTTAATCAAATACAAAGAGGTAAATTATTTTTGAAAAATAATATTAAGTTTATACAAACCATTCAAACTTAAAAGTTATAAATCTCCAAAATCGTAATTGAAAAACACTAATTTTCTAAAAAAAAAATAATAATAATCGGTCCAATCGGTTCGGTTCGGTAAACCGACCGGTATTACCGAGAACCGACCGCTCCCAAGGATCGGTTCTCGGCCGAGAACCGTTTACCGAACCGAAATTTCGGTTCGGTAAACGGTCCGAACCGAAATTTCGGTTCCGGTTCGGTTCGGTCGGTTTACCGAACCGTGCTCAGCCCTACGTGTGATTATGAGATGATGTTCACAAAATATTAAAAGACAAAACATGCATATGAAGAAACTAACCAATATAATTTTGATAATTTAATATAGGAACCGACCATGGACCCATCCAATAATCCTTATTGGGAAGTATAGTAAAGGTGAATAGGAACTTGACCTAATCACCACCTAAATGGAAAGTTCAACTGTCAATATTATATGTCATCCAATGATTTAATATGTGTGCTAAGTTGTGATTTGTCTCTCCCCTTGATTGCCTAAGCATCTTCATCATAATAATTAAAGAGAAGAAAAAAAGGTCCATTGACTATATATATAGTTGCATAAGATAAAGTCTTTTTTATGATAATGTTAGCTAGAAGACAACAATGGTCAAAAGAATTGTAATCCTTTTTGAGATAATGACTAATCCTAAATTAATTTGTATTTTATTTATATTTTATAATAATTACGTGTTCTTAGGACTAAAAGTCATGTTGTAATTACTTGTTTCTAGGACTAAAAAAAACCATGTTATAATTAATTATGTATTTAGGACTAATTTTGTACAATTTATTTTATTAATTCTTAATTAACTTTTATTAATATATATTAGTTCCAATCTTTCTCAATTATATGCAAAATACTTAATTATATTTAAAATTCAAAAAGGCTATTTACAAAGCAGCGTGTGGAGCCCAACTTTCGTAAAAATATACCAAGGCCAATCAGAGGCACACATACATTATCTATAAACCTTTGTAGATACACTAATCGCTAAATCGCGCTTCTGTTTTATCAGCACTTTTAAAAGAAAATGAAAAGCGGGGACAGGTTGAGTTCAAGATAAGGCTGAGTTGCATCATTAAAGTTGTTGATTAAAACCATGCACACGTAATGAATATGGATATGAATTGACACAAAAGTTTTCTTTTTATTTTTTCATTTAAAAAGGGGTGCCTTAAGAGTGAAGATAACCGATCGATTAGAATTTTAATTGGTCAAATAACTTCCATTACTCGCATTCCACTTTCCTCTTTTCATGCATAATTGAACTTTTCTTTGGTTGTTAGGTTAGAAAATTTATGCATTACAAAATATTGACTGAAGGGTCAAAGAGACAGTCATGTTTGGGACTTCTAATCTTCAAATATATGACATTAAACAGGTTAATTGCTCAAATATTGTTGTAAAATATGTAATAGTGACTCATATATTAAAATACAAATTAACAAAGTATGTAGTTCAAAATAATTAGAGAATAATTCATATATGTATAGCTCTTCTTATACATCCTATGATATTCTATTGTTCACTCTCTTGGTTTAATTGATATCGAAATTGATAAAATTGTTGGGTGATTCACATATTAGAATATTCCTTGTACCTTCATTAATTCATATTTTATGATGGGATGTATTACCTTTTTTGGACAAAAAAGGATAACCTTGACTGTGAATTTAGAACTCAAAAAATTGGTGCATCCTATCCATATTATTCTAATATATCAATTAATTTCCAATTTAAAATCAAATCAATTTCTTAGTTGATTGAAGGAAAAAGAAGCATAAAAATAATGTACATGAAGGGTCCTATCAACAAGGTGGCAGTTTCTTCACGCCATTGTAACGTTTTGGAATTTAAAGAGACAATATGTATGTTGAAATATGCATGGAACTCAATTAAGACAAGAAACATATATAGTTTGTGTTTTCCTAAAAAAAAAGTCATAGTTTATTTGAAGTTGACTATGTAATATGAGGCACATTTAATTTCAACCCTTGATTAATAATCATCCATTCGTTTTATCGACGGAAAAAGAAACGATAACGAGAAAATAATTTGAATTTTTTTTCTTGTGGTAGTAGGTACGGAATCATTACGGGCATCATTAAAATTTATACATCTTAGTCACTTATATATTGATTAAATATATGCATACAATCATACAAATTTCAATTGATTTTGATTGGCTTGCTATTTGATGTGTGAAGATAAAGGGAAATTTTTATTTAAATCAGATTTGGTCGTACACAAAGTAATTGCATGATAAGTGTAATATGGAAAATTCTTACCCAGACCGGGTTTGGTCGAACCCAAAGCAACTACACAGCAAGTGTAATACACTTGCTTTGGGATTGAATGTAACTCTCAGGAGAGTGGTCAATCACAAAGCAAGTGCAATACACTTGCTTGGTGGTTGGATGGGTTTGGCCAAGCCAGGCTTGGACAATAATTTTCCATGTAATATACTTGTTATGAAATTGGATAAAACTCCTAGAAGAGTGATCAATTATAAAATAAATTAATACATTTATCAAGTGATTGAATGTGTTTGGTCAAATCATACCATGACAAGAATTTTGCAATGTACTTGCATTTGCAACATTACGACAAATGAGAGAAATTATTGGTTAGCTTTTGATTTAGTCAAAGAGAGGGAAAAGTTTAGTGGTAATGACCAGGACAAACTAGTGATAAATTAAAGAATCCCACTCATGGATGTAAATCATACTCAATTGAAGTTTCAGACAAAAAATTTAAACCGGGGGCTCTATGTTATAAATATTGTTTGTAGTATATCTAATATTCACTTTTCGTTTTTTGATGCAAAAATATTAATTATAAAATCTTATATTCTACTTATCCCAATATATCTTTTCTATGAATAAAATAACAATTCACTTAATTAATCTTTTTTTAACATAGTAGATTTTAAACTAACTTCTGAAAGCTTCTTTTTCGATAAATAATTGTCACATGCATAATGAATATTGTTTCATACTGTATTAAATACACGCTAGTGAAGTATACTCTACCTCATCAATATGAATCAATAACTAGTTATAATACTTCTATATTTTTATGTAAGTTAAAAAATAGGATTCCACAAGTAGGTAGGGTCAAAACGAGCCGGACCAAGAAAAAGTCGGTCCGATCAAATTTCACAGTTGTAGCGCAAAGTAAGAAATTGTATGATAAATTTGTTAATTATTTCTTCTACGTACTAAATCTATTTTTACCTTATCAGGTTTAAATTTATCTCACTAATATTTCTCTAGTCCAAATCAAGATTTAATTACCTGTCGATCTATATATTTATGCAATTACTAATTATAAAAAAAATAGAAAAAAAAAATATAGCAATTATCTAAAAAGAAAATCTCTCTTGACACGATAAAAACAGAAATACATATATCCTTTATTTTTCAAAATTGTCCTATATTCCATAGTAAAAATATACCAATACCATATTTCAGATATTATATGAGAAATAGTCAAAAAGAATTCGTTAGCAATGAATTTGATTGTCTAATTAGCTTCCAAGCTTGTCTCATCTTTTCATTTCATCCCATAACATTCTCAGTACCGAATTGTATGTAAATTTTACACAAAAAACACTTTATAAACAAGTTTGTAAGAGCCCAGATACTCAGGAACAAAATTTCTCAGCTTAAGTGGGTTGGGCCGTCGATTGATACTTCCTTACTATACTATGATCTCTGAAATTTCCGTTTTAATTTCAGGCCCACCACAAATTATTTTTCCATCCATATATTATTATTAAGTGGTTATTTTCAGAACAAGAACAATACATACTGAAATAATGTTTGCTACCTAGATCCGTTGATCAAAATTTCGATACGTGTTACATTCGAAAACACCAAAATTCTTAGTTTTGAGTCAATTAAAATGAAAACGTAGAGTAATTTCTACTTTAATATTTTTCTTTAGATTTACTATTTTTCCATATGTTTCTTGAAAATCTGCAAAAAAGTATAAAAAAGATTAATTTCTAATATTTGATTATCCGAAACATACCACAAATATAAGACTTTAAAATTAGGGTGACTAATATGCATAAACCGAGATTTAATTTATCTACATAATTAAGATTAAAAAAAAAAAAAGGGAATTATGATAATGAAAAAGGTCATGCATCCTTGTAATGTAACTCTAAATTATAATCCGATTGTTGATAAGCTTTGTCTCCAATCTCTACGTATCTTTGTCTCCAAGTCTCTAAGTAGCTTTTCCGCATGGCTCAAGGTAGATGAAATCAGATGGATCGACTCTGGATCAACGCTATTAATTTCACTATGCCCCTTTAGTTGCTGTGTTTGATTGTGCATGGCCCCAATGGCAACTCTCATCCCCTTCAAAGATTCATTGACGTCAACACGAGAAAAAGCTCGAGCCAAGAGCCGTTGTTTCCGAACGCTCTCGATTCTAAGACCTTTGGGCCTCAGGGGTATATTCAAGTCGGATCCAAACCGATCACAAGCATGTTGATCGTCGCACCCATTGCCGTAAATAGGAATTACCGTTTTATTCGATGTCTTTCCTCTACAAATTGGACACAACTTACCAATTGAATTTCTATAAGGAACCTTATAAAAACAGGTCCAACAAAATAAGTGACCGCATAAAGCCAGGACAGGTTCCTTCGCCTTGTCCAGACATATACTACAGTCATAAAAGCTACCACAATTCTTATTACCAATATCGAAACTATCTCTTTTACTACAACAACCTTGTCCCCTTTCAGTATTAACATTAGGAGGTTGGTTTGTTGGTTCTTCATTCAATTCAAGATCCATCATATTATCATCACCCATTACAAAATTGAGTTTTCAGCGTCACGTTTCTTAAAATAAGAATGAATAAAAAAAAAATGTCCTGGGTATCAAACCATAAGCAAATACAAGAAATATATTCATATATATATACAGACAAGTACTAAACGAATAAATAGATGATAGATGCTTACAAGTCCTAAGGCCATCTCGATTCCAAACTCACATTTCCCTTAGACTCTCATTCTCTTCGTACTCCCATTTCCCTTCAAACTCCTCTTTTATAGTCATCTACGCTGATTCAATCTTCTCATTATATTTAATTCTAATTCTCATATTTCCACACTCTCACTTAATAATAATAATAATAATAATAATAATAAAAATTAATAATTAAGTCCATAGTAAATTATGTAATGCATTAATAATAACTAATTTAGTATTGGCTATTGGCATTCGTAATTAAAGAGAATTAATACTAACATTACAACAATATTACAATGTGATTAAATTTAGTTTATTTTATATAAATTATGTAACATATAATTATTTTTAATCCACTAACCGTATTTAATTTCAATGTATTAAATTCTATAAATCATTTTTTAACAAGGTGATTAAATTTCAATCAATAAAATAAATTAACGTTAAGTCTATTATGTAAAAGTTAAAATATTACAAGTAATAAAGTTAAATCAATGTTAAGTTTATTACCATTTATTGCACAAAATTCAAATTTTCATATTTTTTCATCTCACTTAATAAAATTAATAATAATAGAGCTAAATAATAATAAGAACTAATAAACATTATACATAAAATTACAATATTAGAAGTAATAAAAGTACAAATTATACAAGTAATAAAAATAAATTAATGTTAAGATTTATAACTTAATTTACAATACTAAATTAATATTAAAAAATAATTTATTTTATAACTTAATTAACATTAACTTAAAAAAAAAAGCAATAAATAAATAAATAAATTGGGGTTGGGCTCGTTGCCCAGCCCCAAGTAGAAGTGTGTGGTTCATCCACCGCCCAACATCTACCTACCTCTCCTCACTAAAGTATATTTCTTCTCCTCTTCTCCTATGGACTTCCCCTCCCCCCAAAGCAATTGAGATGCCCTAACTCATCGTGTCTACTAACTCTAGTCCATTTTTAATTTGGCCTCATAAGAGTCCTAATGATAATTGTATTATTTAATAGTAGCATTTGTTATTTATTTATCTTTGTACTTTGATACCACTGTAATAGATTCGATATAGTGATTAATATAATAATTAATGATTGGTGTAACAATGTATTCACCTCCTAAAAAATATACAAATAATACAATCCGAGTTTTATAGCTGCCATATAATTGCTTAATTTATTATAGTAATTAACTAATTAATTCCATTCTAAAAAAGGCTTGTTAGATCTAAAACTTGACCTAAAAATTGCACATTCCAAGATTTGATCTACCATTCTATCCTAATAAACATTTATAATTTAACTATAGAAAAAAAAAATATCAAAGTCACATCTATGTGCAGTTTCTTTTACTTCATTAATTCTTTCAGAGTCAACTCTTTCACAAGATTATAAAACAAATTATATAATGCAATCAACGTGCAAAAGAGTAAGCTCATCTTCTTTAATTAAAATAAATTAAACATTTGTAATCTTCTCATATATCCCTTGAAATAGTAGTGATTGAATAATCTCGTTTCTTATTGAACTTAACCAATCCCACCTAAAACATGGCTCTATTCACAAAAGTTCTACCAATTAAACAACAATTCAACCATTTTAGCCATCGCCACCCTTTAGAGCTTTCACAATTGCACAAAGAGGATAAAGCCATTTGCTCCGGTTGTGAGCTAGACATATTGGGCCCGGCCTACATTTGCACCAAGCCCAAATGCATGTTTCTCCTCCACGACTCGTGCTTCGATCTTCCCCGCCAAGTCCGCCTCCATGGCCATCCGAAGCATCCATTAGGCCTATTCTATTCCCCGCCTTATAGCGATGGGGAGTTCACGTGTGATGCATGTGGTCATTCGGGGCATGGTTTTACGTATCATTGTGCTACGTGTAAGTTTGATCTTCATGTGGAGTGTGCTTCTTTGCCTCAAATTGAGAAGAGAAAGGATCATCAACATCCTTTGGAGTTGTGTGGTTTTTCAGATGAATTGGATGATTCAAATTTTGTTTGTTATGTATGCAATATTGGTATGGTGAAGGGTTGTTGGATTTATTGTTGTTTGGATTGTAAAATTGGTACTCATTTGGAGTGTGGAGCAGATCACCAAAACTCCGTTTAGGTTTACACTTTTTCCATGTTGGGTTATATTCACTTATTGTTGGAGTTAAAAGGCAATTTACCTCCCTCCTTGTAATTTGAAAAATGAGCATTTTACCCCTGTATATATGTAATTTTATAAAATTTTACACTGTCTTAAACTTAGAAAATATTAAGAAGTCTCAACACGACCCCCCTTCTATGTGGCACTTTACCCCTTGAATATGGCACTTTACACATGTATAATGATAAATATTGTATTTTACCTCCACGTTACAAAAATACTTTTCATGTCCACTCTCAATTTCGACGAGTGAGTCATATTATCCGATTGAATGAGGTAAATTAGCTCATCGTTTATCATGTTTACCTTGAATTTATGTATTTTAATTAGTTATTTGTTGTATTTTACTGTTCAAGGAAAATCACAAGGATTGCCTTAGCTGAAGAAATGTAAACTTAGTACAATTGAAATCTGTTTTAGTTAAAGCATGTGATTGTATTAGATAAATCAAAACAGTAAAACTGAGGCTTATAAAATAACGAATTTTCGGTGAACTTTGCAAACAGGAAATTCATCAAAATTGTTACAAATTAAATGAATACAAAAATTGACAAGATTTTATTCTATTTATAAACGTTGAAGGTGGTTTCGAAGAAAAATATTGGTAGGTGAACACAAACAGATGCAACTCTAACTCTCAATTATTTCTATTCACATCAACCAATAAACCAATAGCTTTAATTTATATCGTGCAACTCATAAAAACACACTTAAGTTCCCAAATTCATGCAAAATGGTAAATTAGAAATTTAATATTGAGACCTAATTCATGCAAAAAGAAGCAAGTACCTGGAAAAGATTAAAATTAATGCGTGCATCTAGGAATAAAGCAGGGAGGCGAAATTATGATTTGGATTTAGTTAACTTGATTTATGATAATTGATATATAACCGTAATATACATGAGAGCTTGTAAAGTTTTTGATTAAATGCCAAAAAAACCCATTGTTAATTTTATTAAGGCAAAGCTGCATAAAACGTCCCATGCTTATTAATAACTTTGGATTTTCGTCTCGAATTGTATCATCTCACCAAATTTCGTCCCGTAATTTAATATTTCTTTGGAATATTGTCCAAAACTAATTACTAATTTTGATCTTTCGTCACAAACTATATCAACTCGTCGAACTTGATCCCGTAATTTACCATTTTGCATGAATTTAGTCTCAATATTAAAATTCTAATTTATAATTATCTCCACGTTGTTTCACAATTAATGTTGATGGTGGACTTAATTGTTATTTACTTATTTAGATGTCATTTGACAAATGATGTGCAGCTTGCACGACTCCTTAATTAATATTAATGCACGGAATTCCCTTGTACTTTTTAAATTTTGCACATGATCCCCTGAACTTTATATATCTAGGGGTATTAACCGGCATTAAACAACAACTAACGGAGTAAGAAGGTGTGCAAATAATGTGAAGGTGCAATAAAAACTTTCATATGTGAGTATCCTCCTGGATTTTCAAAAAATACAATAGACCAATTTCAATATACTTAATTTGTTAAGAATTTTATGGAAGAAAACTATACTTACCATCTTATTATCTTCTGGTACTCATATTTCCTAATATATATAGGGAGTTAAATGATACATATATGTACTCTTCAATTCCTCATAAAATTAACGGGGAATTGATTGATTCTTTGTTTGGTATCATCTAAAGGGGAATTGGACTAACGTGCACATTTTTAAATCATAGAGAGAAACTAACAAATGAATATTATGAATACCGGGGGAGGGGAAAATTGCTATTAATTCACGAAAGAAGCCTTATAATAGTAATTATTTGGTACGTATATATTTTAATACAAACGTCATGCATACAACTAACTACCTTAACTTAATTAAGGCACCAAAAAATTATCAAGTTGTATCAACTCTAAGTAACCTTCATTCAACTTGCTGATAATTAATTCCAATTCAAGAGAAATAAAAAAGAAAAAGGAAATTAAAACCAGATTATTCCACTATAATGTTGACAACTTCTATTTATAGTAAAAAAATTGCAACCAACCTCAAAATCACACACAAAAGAAGAAAATAAATCAAATTAAGAAAAATTAAAGATGAAGCATTTCAGCCACCCTCATGAGCTATCTGCTACACCAATCTTGAGCACTGAAAACAAAGGCGAAATCCCCTGTTTCGGATGCAAATTGCCCTTATTCGGCCCTCTCTACAGTTGCTCAGGCTGCAATTTCTACTTGCACAAATTCTGCTTCGAATTCCCACAATCTATTCAATCTAAATCGCACCCTAAACACTCACTAGGCCTTCTTTACCCACCCCATTGCAAAGGGGATTGTGATGCTTGCGGTGAATCTTGCAATGGGTTTACATATAATTGCAATCTATGCAATTACAATGTTCATGCTAATTGTTCTAATTTGCTTGAATCCGAGCCCAAAAACGAAAACGCTCAGTATTTCAAAACGTTTATGGAGCAAAAGTTATCCAAGCTAAAGTTGTTGAGTGCAACAAATGAAAACGATGCGGGACCGAGTTCAACTAACAAACACTTCAGCCACCCTCATACCTTAAATCTTTTGGAACCACTAGATAAGTATTTCAATAAAGAAACAACGATCATCAATTGTTCAATATGTGAACAACGAATTCCAATCAACAGTTCCGCGGCCTATGCATGCCCAAACCACGTTTGTGATTTCGTTTTCCACAAATCCTGTTTCGAAACACCAAGAACAATACTAAATCACAAGTCCCACCCGGACCACCATCTAGCTCTAATACCAAATCAAACAAAACAATGCTGCACTGCTTGCGGTGGCACAATCGTTGGCTTTTACTATGGATGCAGTAAGAAATGTTCGAGTTTTAAGGTTCATGTGAAATGCACTTCTTTGCCTGAATCCGTAGACTGCAGAAGACATGATCATCCCCTTGCTCTACGGTATGGTACCGAGGACGAAAACAGGTTTTGTGACGTTTGTCGTGGCAAAGTCATAGGATGTCGTTGGTCTTACTCTTGTAAAGGTTGCGATTTTGATGCACATACAGACTGCGCGTTTTCGGCTGCGAATGACCAGGTACTGACGCTTAACTTTCAAGAAAAAAAATGCATATTTGGTCCTTTGACTTTTACTATATAAAAATGTTTTGGTCCTTGAAATTTTTTTTTTTTCTTTTTTTTTTTTTTTTTTTTTTTTTTTTTGTGTGTGTGTAAACTGGTCACTCTTTTAGCGGTGTTCTTTTTGGGTTAGAATTTTCCCATGACAAGTATAATAGAGACCAAAGGTGCAATTTTGTATGGTACGGGAAGGAAATTGTAGATGGTTATATTGGTGCATATTAATTTATTTTCTTTTTTGCAACGCTAAATGTAGTCATTACATTTTTTACACACTGCATGCATCAGGAACTAAACTATGAAAAAGAGGAAGAGATTTTGAGACAACAAGAGAGGGAAAACAAATTGTCGGAGATGAGGCAAAAATTGTCTGATGATCAGGCGCAGAGAAGTCTTGATAATGCTGGTAGATTCAACCAGGACGTTATGCCACTTTGGAAATATACATACAGATATTATTGAATTTTTCGGTATAAAATTTCCACTCACATATATTCATGTCAATATATATTGGGAAAACAAAAAAAAAAATATATATTGACAAGCGTTCGGAATTTGAGTATTGCGGACCCATGAACTTATGGATATATGTACGCATATATGTGACATGAAAATATAACACCCATATGTGATAGAAGATTTCAAGTACGTTTGAATTTTGTTCATTAATGTGGGTTGGAATTTGTGTTTTTTTTAATCGTTTTAATTTGTATTTCTCGAATGTTATTTTTGTTGTATTTGTGTGCTTCATTCCGTTATGTTTGGTTTCTTGTATCGATGTTATTCTAATGACCACACGTTGTCATTTTTAAATAGTACTTTCTCTGTTCCATTTCTTGCTTCTATTTATTTTTTTGGATGTGATCTAATAAGCGGTAATTCTTGTTCAAGTCGGGTATGTCCGAATCCAACTTATTTACACACCAAGTGCAATGGACTTGCTTTGAATTTAGATAATACTCATCCAATCAGAAAATAAGTATATTTCACTTGTTTTAAGGTTGAATGAGTTACATTAAGCTTGGTCTGGGTTAGAATTTTCTAAAATAAGATTCTCGTTCATTTTATTAAAATTTTTTCTCAAATATACATTTTCAGTTAGAGTAATATTTGACACCACTTGTAGTCAACCATTACTTTTAAAAGCGAAAAGTAAAGATATATAAAACTTTCATTTTTTTAACTCTTATCTAAAATTTTGTGCTAAAAGTCAATGGAAAAAGTCTTGCTTGGACATCGTCTAGGAGAATTTTTTAGACATTGTGGTTGTAAATGCACCACATCATACATTGTAAGAGTACGTATGTACAATCAACAAAATGAATAATGTATATTTACAACCACATAGTTTATAAAATTTTCCTATACCAGGTCTAGGCATGCAAGAATTCTCCAATAGTAATACCCAAATAGGGCAAATTCTATATCAAAAGTCGATCGGACCATAAACAACTACATAACAAGTGCAATGCACTAACTTCGAAATTGGATAGAATTCCTAAGAGAGTTATTAATTACAAAACAAATGCAGTTAATACACTACCACGTGGTTGAATATGTTTGGCCAAATCATATCTGGACAATATTTTTTTTCAAACGGACCCTCCAAGATTATTTAAGAGATTTTAGCTTTATTATTTTCTCAAAATTTATGCTTGACACATGTGATTGGAAAAAAGAAAAAGTAAAAGCTATAACGTATAAATTGCACATGAGCAGAGTTATTTGTAAATCAAATTGATTAGGCACATAAAATATGTAGAAAATTGCAATTTGTGATTAATTAGATATAAATTGCTCGGTGTAATTAATTGAGTTAAATGAAATCACTTGATTAGTTAGATAAGTAAATCATCTCATTTTATACGCATCAATCTCAAAAATCAAATTTTATCAAAACAAGTAACTTAACTAACTTTAATATAAATAAATAACTTATTGTGATATGTTCTATGAAAAATCTACCTGTTATGAAAATAGATAATTTACCCCATATGAAATAAAATAATCAACAATTGACCTCATTCTTAGTAGAGGTGTTGGAGCTAAAGATAAAAACACCCCCTATGTTTTGTCTAACTCCAAAAATATCCCCAGTGTTATTTTAACTCCCAAAAAATTCCCTGTATTTGATTCTAATTACCACACTCAACCCAAGTAGAATTTTACGTTTGACTTTTGACGGAATGACAAGATTACCCCTAAAGTGGTTTTTTTTAAAGTTATTTATTCTTTTTGAAAACCTAAGTATATATTACTTGGATCGAGTGTTGTATTTAAAACCAAACATAAGGGATTTTTGGGGATTTATAATGACACAAGAGGGGGTTTTTAAGCATAGGGCTGTTTTTTGGGAGTTAGTCCAAATATAGGGGTGTTTTTGTCTTTCGATGTCAGGGGTAAAATTATCATATCAAAAGCAAAATGTGAACAAATACTTGCAATTTTGGCGTTTAAATCACTCTCTTTTTTGGGGGTGTATTTGGCACTTAATTGAGATGGCGGTTTATTTGGAGTTGAAATAACACATGAGGTCTTTTGAGAGTTAGACAAAACATAGGGGGTGTTTTTGTCTTTCGCTCCGACGTGTTGCACACACGCACTATAAAGACCAAGACTTTATATTCACGTGAAAAATGATAAATTTAACCCTACATTGGCAATATAATCACTTCACTTTAACTCTATGATATGCTTAAATAAATAATTTAACTCGTTGTGATATGCGTAAATTGACACTTTTTTTTTTTTTTTATGTATTTCACCTCCTTGTAAAAATTAAAAAATCAAGAAGAAGCTTATTTTTTTGTATAAAAATACTTGGAGATATTTTGTTATTTTATCAAAAAAAGGTAAAATGTCTATTAAGAATAATACATGGAGTTAATTTGCTCTTCACTTGTAAATAAAGAGTTAATGACAATTTATACTCTATAATATTCATAATGTTCAATTTACCTCATGTAATATAAAAATAATACTTTACCCCCTGTAATTTTATAAAAATTTACACTACCTCCTGAAATTTTTATATGTGACAATTTACCCCATATGTTACAGAACACATTTCATATCCACTCTCAATTTTGATAAGTGAATTACAATCTCTAGCTAAAGGGGAAAATTACTTCTTTAAAAAATTTTAAAATTGAACGTTATGAATATCAAGTGGGAGTAAATTGCCATTAAACCTACTTGTAAATAAACACCGGAAACCCTCACACTGTCACACATACAATAAAACAATCAGTAGCAACCTCTCTCCTCCCCTCCGCCTCCCGCTGCCGAATATTCCGTTTTTCTAATCATTCTTCTTCGATTTCTTTTTGCTGACTATTTTGGAGTAAAAAAGCTGAAATTAATTAAGGTTGTAAATTTGAGCCACTTCTTTTCACAAATTGATCATGGCGGGCAGGTTAATTCTCGCTGATTCGGATGATTACAACACAAATAGCCACAAAAGAGTGAAATCAGACACACCAACAACAGAGGATAGGCTCAGTGCACTTCCAGATTGCCTGATCCTTCGCATCCTATCTTTCCTCCGCACAGAAGAAGTTGTAAGGACTTGTTTGTTGTCGAAAAGATGGAAGTTTATTTGGACAGGTATTTCACAGGTTTTTTTTAGCCTATCCTCTGTGTCCGACCCTGAAGAAATCCGCATTTTTGTGGATTTTGTTGGGAGGATGCTTTCTATGTGCAGCGGTTTGAAACAATTTGGTGTTAGAATCACCTTTAGAGAATGTGCTTCAAATGTTAATTCCTGGATCGATTGTGTTGTTAAAAATAAGGTGAAAGGTATTTCTTTAATATTGTTTCCCGAGTACGAGTTGCCTCAGATGTTGTTTTCGCATTCTTCCTTGACAGATCTAGTTGTACATCGTTGTGTTATGACTCCTCGAGGAGCCATTGAGTGGAGATCTTTAAAAAGGTTATCAATTGAAAATATGGAATTGTCGGATTTTGCAATGGAAAAAATATTATCAGGTTGTCCTGTTTTGGAATTCCTGAGTATAATATCATTTTGGGGGTTAAGTAGTTTGAACATTTGCTCTCCAAATCTCACTACACTTGAGATAGAAGAGCATGAAGTTTATGAAGAGGTTGTGGAAATATCAGCTCCTTATGTACATACTTTGTTGATTTATAAGAATGTTGAAGGAATGCGGTTTAGGTTCATAAACCTCTCATCTGTTGCACGAGCTAGGTTTGAATTCTACGGCGATTTCAAGGATTCTGATAACTTTACATCCCCAGAGTCGATGCTTTATCTAAACCAACTTTTCCAAAGCCTTCAGTCCGTCAAGGAGCTGGAGTTGGGAGATCATTGCATCGAGGTGTGAGCTCCTACAACCATGTCTTTTAAACTCCAAATAAGTGATTTTAGAATGTCAATGAATTTATGTTTTAACCATAAGTTTAATCATGATTTTATTTGTTTATGTATCATATGTACAAGGTTCTTTCAATTTTGGAGATGAATGGCTGGAATATTCCACCATCTACGCGATTGTTCTTAAAACTAAGAGCTTTCAATCATGAAGGAAGCATTCCAGGCATTCTAGGCATTCTGAAATCGTCTCCGTACCTTGAGACATTGGTTATAAAAGGAACTGATATCCTTCACTTTGATGACGACAGCGACGATGTATACTACTCTTTAACAAAATATTTCCTTGTTCCATATCATAATGTGACACTGACGACTGTATATTACCGTATATGGCGTAAATCATAGTGCACACCATGGATTAAAGTTTTGTTTTCATGGTATGTTTCAGTTAGTTAAAAACCAGAAACT
Organism: Penstemon barbatus; assembly: GCA_003313485.2. Classification (NCBI taxonomy): domain Eukaryota; kingdom Viridiplantae; phylum Streptophyta; class Magnoliopsida; order Lamiales; family Plantaginaceae; genus Penstemon; species Penstemon barbatus. The sequence continues at coordinate 70,675,316 of CM064880.1, forward strand.
TTTCAAGATTTTTCGTTAAACATTTGGAAAAAATTGTAAACTTAAGAAATATGTTGAAGCAGAAGCTACATTATATTTTCGTTTCGATAAATACAGAAATTTTTCGCTCTGTTTCCTTCCGGAGGAAACGTATCGAAATTTAGATCCATGGTGCACACTAGTTCCAATCTACATTACCAGGTTAAAGATATCTTAATTTGTATCTTTCAATTTATCCATTAGTAGGTTGCAATAAAAGTGGGTGTTAGTATGTTAATACAAGTCAAATTAATTTGACTTATAATATGTTTGAGACTAACTTATTTGACATTGCTTTATTTAGGAAGATGATGTCATCACTCGTGATCCAGCTTTAGCATACTTAGCGAATGGCAATTTAGAGTTAATCCTAAATCATTTGAAGACTATAAAGATCAGCTTTACAGACGAAGCAATGCTAACATTGGTACGACTTCTTCTTAAGAGTGCAAAGGTCTTAGAAAAGATGGTTATCAAAGATACGTATAAATTTCCATCACCCCTAAATGAATATCATCATGGCGAAATTGCTTCAAGATTGCTTACTTTTCCTAGAGCCTCGCCTGAAGCAGTAGTCATGTTTTAATGATCATATGGCGACCATGGTAATTAATAATATCTCTCTTTTGGTGATCATACTGCAATGTGTAGTAAAAATTTATGTACGGATTATTTTTTTATCTATTTTGTCGGTCCAAAAATAATTTTATTTTGTAGGATGGTACTGTGTTGAAATCTATGATATAAATGCTTGGTTTTCATGTTTTTTATAATGCAGCTTAATCTATGGTCTGTTGTGATGAAATCTGAGTATATGTATTATACACTTTTTTGGTGTGTTCTGATTCATAACATGTACAATAAAGCAAATAAGCTACATATACTATTGATTTGTTTATTTAATACTCTAAAAGAGATGGAAGAGTATTTAGAAAGCATTTCATGAGACCTATAGAGACATAAACAACTACTCGATAGTCGCTCGAGATTGTTTGGTAAAAGCTCAAACATAGTTCCGATACAATTTCAAATTTTGAAATCAAAATTGAACAATGTGTCACTTGATACTCCAAACTCATTTTGATTTAAATAGCTACTCGATATTTGAGTAAAATGACACTTTGCATTTCAGAATTACATTACTTTGATACTTTGCTACTTTAAATTGAAACTTTGACATTCTGCACTCTCCAATTGCATATTTTTTGCAACACAACGGGCATTTGCACCCCCAGTAGGGTGTATTTCGATTATAAAAAAATGGCATTCGAGGGTGTAAAGTGCAAAAATTTTAATTTGAAGGTGTAAAGTGAAAAAACTATGTGGAATGAAATGAGAACCGAAAATTTATAGAGTACTAATAGGTCCCATAACTTGGAGGTTGGGTGGAGGAAGAAAATCCAGATTATCCCCTGGGAAATATTATTGATGAATATTTTCTCCATAAATTAATTATTATAATTTAAGTCATATTGTCTGGGTAGATTATATTTTAGTTCAGAGATGATTCAAATAGAACTGAGACATTTTCAATCGCATATATGTAATATATTTATCCTTTTTGAATGTGACAAATACTTATATTTTTATGACAATTGGATACATGGGCGCCAACTTATGAAATGCTATAAAAGGTGGAAGTTGAATTAGACTAGTCTCTATTATGGACTTGAATTTTTTTTTTGTTTTCCAAGGGTTTAATCCCTTTCGAGGCGGGTTGAACACATTAAGTGAGTACCTCTCCCAACAGGGATTCGAACCTGAGTCCGCTACTTTGTTGTGACTAGTCCCTTCTACTAGACCAATCACCTGTTTGTAGCAATTTTTTTTTTTTTTTTTTTTTTTTGTTGATTGACCTACAACTAATTAAGTCTCCCCTTATGTAGCAAAAAAGATAGAGAGAATTAGTGAAAGTGAAAGTGCAATGGTTTAGTGTAATTACACTTATCAGTAATTATGTTTGAGAAATTATTTAAATCATCTCTAAGATATTGAATTCATAACACTTAACCCTTACGAATTTAATTTCATCAAAATAAATTAAATTAAAATTAATTTATGATGTATATATGCTCGATTTTGTATGCCTACTGCTGGAGTAAAAAAAATTGTGCAGGAACTAAAGACTAAATTGATATTATTATTTTTTTTACGCGGACTGCCGGAGATGCTCTTATAGGATCAATTTGGCATTATATGTTATTTATGTTTTATAAAATCATCATAATATTAGTGAATATTGTAATTGTGATTCTCTAATTAAAAATCCTTGGATATTTATTTTCTCAATAGTCAATACTACATAACATGCATACAACTACCTCAACCTAAGGCATCAAAAAATTATCAACTCTGAGTAATCTTCATTCAACTTGCTCATAATTAATGTGAATTTAAGGGAAATAGAAAAAGAAAAAAACTGTGTTATTCCCACTTAATTTTGAGAACTTCTATTTATAAGTAATTGCAACCAACCTCAAAATCACACACAAAAAAGGAAAAAAGAAATTAAATTAAGAAAAAGATGAAGCATTTCAGCCACCCTCATGAGTTATCTTCCTTATCAATGGTGAGCAATGAAAACAAAGAAATCTCCTGTTTCGGATGCAAATTGCCCTTATTCGGCTCTTTCTACGGTTGCAGAGGGTGCAATTTCTACTTGCACAAATTCTGCTTTGACTTCCCACAGTCCATTCAATCGAAATCGCACCCTATACACTCCCTAGGCCTTCTCTACCCACCCTATTGCAAGGGGGACTGCGATGCGTGTGGCGAATCATGCAATGGGTTCACCTACAATTGCAACATATGCAATTACAACATTCATGCTAATTGTTCTAACTTGCTCGAATCCAAGCCCGAAGATGACCGTGCTCACTATTTTAAAACGTTTATGGAGAACAAGTTATCCAAGCTAAAGTTGTTGAGTGCAACATACGATGTGGGATCGAATAGTACTAGTAGTCGTGCTTCCAAGGAGAAAGAAGAATTGGAAAGGTATGAAGAAGAGAAAGAGCTTCTGAGACAACAGGAGATGAAAAATGAATTGTCCGCGATGAGGGTGAGAATGTCTATGGCTCAGACGCAGAGAATTATGGATGCTTCTAATTTCATGAACCATACTCCGAATTATACATACAGATATTTTTGATTTTTTCGGGACAAAAGTTTCTATCACATATTCGTGTCACAGTTTTTGTTGTCATATGTATAGATCAAAATCTATTGACAAGTGCTTGCAATTTGTGTGGACCCACACATGTATAAACTTGTCGATAGATGTATACATGTGACACCAAAATGTGACACGTATACGATAGAAAATCTCGAATTGAATTTGGATGATTAATTTGCTGCGTTGAAATTTGTTTTCTATTTTTAATTGTTTTGATGCATACACTTATGCGCAGTCCTTTTGTGTAACTCTCATTTGTTGTTTTTGTCATATTCGTGTGCTTTAATTCATTGCAATTGGGTTCTGTTATGTTTGATTTCTTGAATTGATGCTTTAACAGATTTTAATTCTGGGGTGTTTTTTCATTTTTCTTTTAGTTACAAATTAATAAAATTATTATGATCATTTGATCATTGTATAAATTGGTTAGCCCTTGTCCTTCTTAATTAGTTATTGCGACTTTTAATTTCATGTCCGTCCATAAATACATAACCAAGTCAATTTTACGGGACAAAAAAAAGATCGAAAGTGCATTTATTTTATTTTTATTTTATATCCAAAGTCAACTGAAGAGTTGTGAGTTTGATGGTTACTTTAAATTTAAGCCGAGAATATACGACTCGTAACATTATTTAACTTTTCCAGCTAATTGTTATTTAGTCCTCTAGTAATAAATGTTGAATAGTTCTGGAACTCTAAATTTATAAAATCTTAAATTTCAATTAAGTAAGAATGTATGATTGATGGTAATTAATATTAGGATTATTAATATTATTATTGAAGATGTCAATTGAGAAAATGCCTAAAGTCGCTTGTTGAGGCAAGAGCTTAAATGCGACATTCTTCGTGAACTCCAAATATAAATTAGCACCGCGTTTGGTTCGAATCAGCAGAAACAATTTTTTTGGGCGATTAGAAGAAACAAATGGCTGAAGAAGAAAGCAGAACTCCTGCACCAAAGCAAGCAGCCCCAGATGCCCAGCTTTTTGGGCTTCTAACACATCTTCTACAGCAGGTGCACTAATCTCTCAAATTTTTGTACGAATAATTATGTATCCATCTATTTTTCGATATTTTCGCTGATTATCGATCGTAAAATTAAATTCCTGATCTGGGATTTCTTTTTTGATAATTAAAAATCTAGGGCTTTACTTAAACTGTTAATGTGAAATTCAGGCGATTGTTATTGTTTATAGCTAATGATCTCTTTGTCTCATGGTTTTTAGCTTGCTATTTTTAACATAAAGATTCAATCTTTGTTGTTGAATCTTTTAGTTTTTTGATTTAGTGCTGGAAATTTGCAATAGTATATATTTTTAAAAAATGCTAATCAAAATTCTACAGATTGAAGATTGACCCATAAGTGTAGAAAGGACTATCTAGATGCTAATTACCAACTTCAAAAAAAAAATTCCTATCTAATCTTATTGGTAAACATATCAGTATTTAATCTTGAATGATCAAAGAAGTAAGCAAATTAGGTATTTCTTAACCTCAGCTCAGCATATGCTAAACTAGTTTTCGCAGACACATAGGTTTGAAACAGGTGAAATTAACTGTGTTCTGGCAAATGTGAGAATCGTATACAATCTGCATTCAGTTTTTATATTTTCATAATGTAGTTTTTGTGAAGCTCAATAGCTGTGGGTCTACTTGAAACTTTTTCATTCATGTCTGTAAGAATCAAAGGCAAAACTTAGATTTATTTTTGTGTTGGGTTGCATCATATTCTGAATACAAAGTTGTTTTGGTTAATTCACTCAAATATAAAGGAAAACCTGATGTCTTTATCTAACAGACTAAAACCATTTATTTATGTGTTAAAGTATGAATGGTTTGATTGTTGAAACTTGAAACATGAAACTATTTTCTCGTTTTGGCCTTAATTTTCATTTTCTCTTTCAGGTGGAATCATTAACCAATCAAGAAGAGGTAGAGTTACGTGCCAAAATTGAAACCCTTGGCTTGGAGGTCCGAAAAGTTCCTCCTAAATCTTCTCGACATCTTAATGAGGTAATCTTAAGTTCATTTGAATCCATGTACTCACTTGTTTACCGTGATCTCTCTTTCTCCCTCTCTATGTATATAATATAATCGACATAAATGTATGTATATATGAATCAAGCTTTTTGTTTGCTCAACTTCATATAGGTGGAGTTAGCACAAGAGTTGGACAAATTGTCGACAAAGTTAGATCATGTGGATGAGATGATATCCTCAACAATGGCTGAAGATCCGCAAGTCCGGACTATCTTAAGCAGCACGGCTGATATTTGGATGCCGGTTATTACCGCAACATCTGACGACAGACGTAATTTTACCTCCATGGCTGGAGAAGACCACCATGAAGGAAAGGGGAAAGGCTCTGAATAGTGTGATAGTATAGTAATTTAATAACTTTAATAAATTGTTTCTACCATATGCAATTGTATTGGAGCACTTTAAATATTCACTCTGCAGGGATATAGAATATAGGAAACTCAATCAAATTCTTAAAGGTAATACATTTATATTTGCAGTGCATCAATAGTGTTTCAAAGTAATGCTCTAAGATCCAATTTTAAATATGTATTGTAAAATATAAGCCTATCAGTTGAATTACATCATATGGCATGAAATACTCCATCACTACAAAAAAATTAAATTTTAGTGACAAAATAGTAAATGACAAAGTGACAAGAATTTTAATATTGTCACTAAAATAATGTATATAGACACTCTAGTGACAAGAAATGTATAAAAGTTGTCACTATTGACATTTAGTGATACCCCAATAGTAACGACTAAAAAGTTATCACTAAATTATAGTGACAATATTTATTGTCACTGAGTTGTCACTGAAAGAGTGTCACTAATTATCAATAGTGACAACTTAAGTTCCATAAACTTGTCACTAATAGTCATTAGTGACAACTTAAAAATATATTTTGTCACTATTGCACTTGTCACTATTATTATTGTGACAAAACTAATATTCTTATCACTAAATGTATGCAAAAAGTGACAATATCAACAATGTCACTTAATATTTTGTCACTAAAATTCATTTTTCTTCTAGTGCATGTATAATGTATGTATAAATATTAGTATAATATTAAGAAATTTAGTATTATCTAATTTCGATATAGCTCTTGATCATATGTAAGCATAATGTCAAGCGTGGCATACATAACAAACAGGCAAACTTGCAAAAAAATTCTCAAAACTAATATTATATTTTTTTGGAATATTGTCCCACTTGTCACATGGATGCTTAAATGTCATGACGTGGCAAATTTTATCATAAATAATTATATAAGATTGCATAATTCGTCTCAAACTAATAAAAATTTTGATTTTTCGTCCCAAACTATATTAATTCGCCGAAAATTGTCTCACAATTTGTCATTTGGCATGAATTTAGTCAATTATTAAATTTCTAATTTTATGGAAATGACGATTCATCTTTTACTTTTTTAAGGGACTAACGACAATTTATCCCCTATGATATTCATTATGTTCAATTTACCTCTTATAATTTGAAAAGAAGCAATTTAAGGTAAATTGAATATTATGAATATTACATGGAAGTAAATTGCCGATAACTTCTTTTTAGAGAAAAAAAAGTATTTATTTTTTAAATTCATGTGCGCTTTTGATAAAAATATCCTATCTTAGTTCATTAGGAAAAATTTGTGCTTTTTTTTTTTTTTTTATTAATAAATAATAAATAGTTATAATAAGTTGGGAACAAAAAAAAAATTCCCATGTCATTTCAATTACGGACGAAAGTCGGCTTATTGATATAGTTTGGGACGAAAAATCAAAATTTGTAAGTAGTTTTGGACGAATTCTGCAATCTTATATAATTATTTATGATAAAATCTGTCACGTCATGACATGACATGTAAGCATCAATGTGGCAAGTGGGGCGATATTCCAAAAAAATATAAAATTACGGGACTAATTTGACAAAGTGATATAGCTTAAAATGAAAATTCAAAATCACTAGTTAGTTTGGGAATTTTTTGCAATTTTTCATTGCAAACATTATGGGTACATCAATAGGTCTAGTTGACTATTCCCTTCTATGTGAATTACTTCTATGCTAGTTTAAGAATTGTGACATGAATAATCAATATGAAAGTATTAAGTATATGATGTTTAAAGATAGTTAAAAGTTAAAATCACATACAATTCGCTTGAATAACATGGCTACTCATCATCTAGCAAAATTAGTTGTCTTTTATTTTACTTTTACAATTGTTTTACCTAGTTCTATTCAAGATACTGTAAATTCGGAATTTCCATGATTTATGAAACCTGCAATTGATCCTAAAAAGAAAAGTCCAGGTTAAAAGACACGTGAAAGAACAAATCAAATTATTAAACGTATCATGGTTTCAAATAATTGTGCTTGTAATGATCAACAGGCCCTTTTGGTCCATGAATTTGGAGAGCACAATTGCTAACCCATTATACTTCAAAATTTAGGGGACAAATGTAATAAACATTACAAAATAAACATGCTATGTGATACAATAGCTTTCCCCAGAGTATAACATGCTTTCCCAAGCAAACCATTATTAAGAAAATTGTCTTACGTGTACTACACTTTCATCAAATTTCAAACTTTTTTGCAGTGATTTTCAAGCCATTCCATTGTCACGCTCTTTGGTCTCTCAAGTGGCAATCCGAGAGCTCGATCCCATATAAGCTGGACCACCAAAAAAAAAGCATTCAGGAAAAGTTCCACATAGAATTTGGGAAATTACTAGTTGGAACATGTCTACTAAGAAGTAAAGAAAACCTGAGAGCAAATGCCAATAGACCTTGACACACCAAAGAGAACAGTGTAATATCTGTAAAAACGCCGATTAGTTTCATTTGTAATAGGGAGAGAGAGAGATTCAATCTAGGTAAAATATGGAAGATAGAACATCAAATATTGGAAATAATACGAAGTTATACCTTGCTTCAGTCAAACCATAATAATTGAGCAATACTCCACTGTGGGCATCTACGTTGGGCCAAGGGTTTTTTACCTACATGAGTCAGATTCCAGAAACAATATACATCAGGACAATATATATGTACATACATACATATGAAAATGACAATATGAAGATTTTTGGATAGGAAAGAAAAGCTATTCGAAGATTATATCTGCAGGGTTGAAAGAAGTGACGTGAATTAGATTCAGAAGCAAGACAGAGGGCTGGCTTGGATTGCTTTACAGATAGTATTTTCAGAAATGAGAGTAATGAGGGGATTTTTAAGATGTTCTGGAATTGTAACATGTTCGTATTAGTTTCTTAAAAGTTTTACTAATAGTGTATAGTGTAACAACAATGTTTATATGAAGGAAATAAATATATGGGGTTATGTTTTTTCCAAGTGAAAGTTGTTCAAATGTCAAATCACTAGAGTGAAAAGTTTGAGTAGAGAATAATCATGATACGTTCTAATAGAAACATTTCTTTGAAAAATTGCTGCATGTGTTTTGTTTGTCTTTCTTAAAAGCCAGAAACTTTTCAAGAAACAAACCAAACAAGGCCAGATAGTTTTTGTAACAATTTGAGGAAATACCAGAAAAGATCTAGGCTTGTTCACAGCAATTTTCGACATCATAAAATTTTCACTTACATGTCCTTTTCATACTCCCTAATTTTTCTTTTGAAGTTAATCAATTTTCAAGCATGTAGAGCCACCGTGTAGATGGCTAATATTATTCAGGTATAAGTAGAAGAAACTACAAGTTATAAATAGTCATGTTACCTTGCCCAGTTCCAATAGTATCGGGGGCACAACTTCATAAAGATTTGAAACCTGAATTGAAAGAAGGTAAGGAAATAATCAGATCATGCATAAGAATGAGCATGAACATGTCTGATATCACTAAATCATATTATCAAGGATAAAATAATTACAAGCTTAAATAGTGGATCTTCAGGCAAGTGCTTAAGAGCGAATTCTCTTTGGCATGTGTATCTTGGATCAGTCTTCCGTAAAACTCCATGTCCAAATCCAGGAACAACCTATAATATCAATTAAAGGGGAAAAAAAATGTCAACCTTAAATAGATCAAATTCGGGAACATTAAATCCACAAAAAGAATTATCTTGCAAAACTTAAACTTCCAGTACAATACCTTGCCACTGTTCAATGTTTTCCAGACATAGTCTTTCAAAGTGTCTTTGCTGACATTCTCTCCAACCTCTTCTACCACAGATTTAATCCATAGAAGGACTTCCTTTAATATCACCAAATAAAAGGAAAGGGTAAGTAAAGGATTTCGATTGGCAATAACTTCATAGCGGTATTGCATTTAAATTAAAGAAAAGAGCAGAAAAGACATGGAAACTTGTATCAGTAGATATTAATTGCTCTTGCAGGTTGATAACAAGAGCTAAAATCATCCAGTGTACTTATCCAGGTGAATCAATCTCAAACACATAAAGTAATGCCCGAATATTAAAAGGATGTCCAAATGATTATGTTACCAAGACAAATATGGCAGAAGAAGTGTATATAGACAGCAATCAGGTTAAATTAAAAATACCATCTGAGAAAAAATAACTGAAAGTATTCAAAATTCTGGAGATGTAATTATTAATCTGAAAGTGTCGATGTTCACCTGCAATGGTTTCTTCCCCCTTAAGAGTTGAAGAAAAAAGGGACATAAAAAACAACTTAATCATGAACATGGGCTAAAGGTTCAAATGATACAACGCAAGTGGGTGGCTTTATTAACCCAAAATTTTCTTGTTATGTTCATAACAGCTGTTGCACCAGTATAAGTAAAGATAGTTGGTGGACAATCTTCGGCAAAGGATTGAAATTGGATATAAACCGAAAAACAGAATAATTACCTGATTAGCCAAGCCGTGAAGTGGACCTGCTAAACCATTTAATGCAGCAGCAAATGAGAGATAAGGATCCGAAAGGGCACTAGCAACCTGACCAAGTATAAAATCAACTGTCAAAGAATACAAGAATATTTACTTGACAGATCTCGTGCTGATGTGACTACCATAGTAGTTCAAATGTGAAAACATGAACTTGGAAAGCAATTATAGGCAACTTCAACCATATCCAAGCATAGTATGTCTTTATAATCATAGCAGTTACAAGAAGATTGAAGAAAGAGTTAAGTCACTTACTAGATGTCCAGTATGTGCACTAACATTCCCACCTTCATGATCACTACAAAAAATTGTATATAAAAAGTGAAACCTAGAGCTGATTCAATATTTTAATTGGGGAAATTGCAATTCTTTTACTACAAATATTGTAGTTCACTAGTTTGTCTTGATATAGATTACCAAAACACACCTGTGGATAGTGACATAGAGCCTCATGAGCTCCAGCATGGCAGGATCATTAAAACCTAGCATCTGTGAGAAATTTGCACCATAATCCAGGGAGTCATCCATTGGAATAACTTCTCCTTTCTTGTACATCCTTCACAATTTAAATTAGATAACCAGATTATTTGATACACAGAACCATCAGAGTTCATGAAAAAAAAAAGGATAAACACGGAATCTAACATGAATAGTTCAATTCAAGCACTCAAAGTTAATTCATTAACCAACCTCCGGTAGACATAAGCAGCTACAATCGGAACTTGCGCAATTAAACTGAGTGAGTCCTCATATGTTGGTTCCCAGTACCTGAACAACGCAAACCATAAGCATTTGAAAATTGGGAGATATTAATGTATATACAATGTCTGGTAAAAAACTTACTTAGATTTGTGGATCCCTTTCTCATAAGCCTTCTGAAATTCACTTTGAACCTTGAGCAGACACAATAATATGAATTTTCAATAGATCTCTCTTTACATAAAGTCGAGAAAGAAAATTTATTTACATAATGAGAAGCTTTCGAAATGAGAAACAAAATCAACAGAACATGGATCACAATGCTTTCTATTTCAAAAGCTACTACAGTCATTAAACTATCACACCTCCATACTCAAGCACATATTTTTAGAGAATATAGGCAACTTTTATTTTGGTTACCATTTCATTACTCAAATAGTGTGTTGCACAGCCATGGACTACAAACATTATAGGACATAGCAAGACTAAAATTAACTGCTAATAAATCTAAGAATCCTACTATTCCCATATGGGAACTCCAACTTATATCAATGCAGAACCTTCCCATATGTTATCAATATGTAACTGCTCATATTTCTCAATAATTTTACCTAAGGGATGGAAAAAGGAGCACTTTCCTGAGGTTTTTGCATGTTTCTCAGTTAAGCGAATATTTTTCACATCAAAGTACAGATTTGGACAAACTGGACATATAGAAAACATTTAAAGCTTCAAATAGCATTAAAACATGCATATAAATATGCAATAACCATTGAAGAAAGATGTGTAGCATATGACCCATTCACGTGCATTCAGGATGACTACATGCATAAAAAAAAGGATGGTTACCTGAAGAGCCATGACGCCAGTTGCAAACTGAGTCATTGGATGAGCCGTAATAGGCAAGGCATCAATGGTTTTATATACATGATCTGCACCCAGAAATGAGAATCAAAAGATGAAAATGTTGGCATGTCCTCTGAAACGTCTATTAATGTGTCAGAAATTAAGAGGTTGGCATGACTTTATATGGTGTACAAGTAAGAAATTATGGATGAAGACTGGTCTAGCCTATGCAACCATCGCCTAAGCAGGTAAAACAAGTTGTTAGTTGAACCTGGGATTGTAGCACGACTTCTCAATTCCTTCGATAACGCATCCACTTGCTCTTTTGTTGGCACCTAAATGAAGTGAGAAAAAAAGGGAAAAAAATTTACTTTTGAAAAAAAATCAATTATATTAACTTGAGATGCACAGTTAACAAATAGAGACAAATAAAGCTGGATGTCATGTTTTGAACACCAATAAGGTGCATTCTAACATAACTCTACTTGGGTATTCTTGCATTTAGCAAAGGATGTCATGTTTGACATTTTAAGAAATTAAAAAAAAAAATCAAAAAGAGGCACATTTATTCATTATCACCCTTTCCAATATTGAATAATATATTAGTACATAACCTATTAATCAAGTAAAAAAATAAATTAAATAATATTTGGTGGCCACTTAATTAGCCTCTTTCCATAACACTCCATCATAGATATAATACTGTAAATAAACAATTTAATTAAATTTTATCAGGTAAGAATTCAATGGCATGAAACGCACGATAGGTACTTTATACGACAAAACATTTTGGGACAAATAATAATGGATACAAGACATCCTTTATAGGGAATTGATTTTGAAATGTGCAGTACAACCAAAATACTTTGATGAAAAGCTATAATTATACGGTATAGAAAATAGCAACCTACTTTTCCTGTTAAAAGAAGCCAGAGGAGACCCTCGGGCAATGGTTCTCCACCAGGCTTTGCTGCAGGCAACAACTTCTGACATTCTGGAATAGACAAATCCCGGAAGCGAATTCCCTGAAGCAAATTAAGTGAACAAAACACGTCAGAAATTGACCAGTACTTAACCTTCTTATGAAGTCACTAAAAGATTGTATTCAGAAAGTACAGGAATATTAACGAGCCCCGACTGAGTAAGAGAGTGTGTACCTCATCTGGATCCAGCAATGAGGTTTCCCACAATAATCCTGTCATTCCTCTCATCCCTCCAAGTACCTTTTGGAAATGTATCAACAAATTAACTATTTCCGGAGTTACCAATTTTCCAATAATCTTTTGAGGAATGCATAGAAACAAGAGAATGCATACCATATCAACAGTGATGTTCCCCAGTTGTACCTTCCCATGTTCCGATTTGAGTTTCTTTAGACGTTCCTGCGACAATTAAAAATGGATGATGCATAATATGGCCAGTATTCACTTTCACTCTTAATGCTTGTCAATTCATCCTTTAAATATGAACACTATCAAGCAATCATACATGTACATGCTCAGATATGTTTCTTTATATCAAGCAATCCTTTAGTCTTAAAGTTCTTGAATGTATATGTAAGCATGCGCTATGGTTAAATTGCAAGAGTAGATGAAAAGTAGAGACAAAAGCAATTCAATTGAGCATGACGTTGAACTAATCAGGTAGTAGACTATATGCGATGTTTTGGCATAGTAAGAAATACCTGCTGTTCCGGAATCAATTCCTTCAGTTGAGAATGAAGGTCCTAAAGATGAGTCAACAACGACAACGACGTCAGCCCATATTAACTTAGTCGTTAGAAAAATCAAGTCATAAAACAAAGCTACAAAGAACTCTTGATCAGAAACATTAATTTAGAAATAAAATAAGGCAAGTATTCTGCAATTCCAACCTACTATAAGCCCGGTTTCTTTCAGGGCCCCACAGCACTAACTAACCATTCACTTGAACCTCATATTAATATCAACGTTTAGCATAACACCTAGACACATAACTCCAAGATGAACATCCCCGCAAATCACAATTCCATACTTCCTCCGATACAAGTAAAACTTTTATTTAGTCTTAAGAGTTGAGGACTGGACAGATGGAGCAATGACCCCATTACTCACTCCAAATCTTCAAGCGTCAATTAATGCTTACTTGATGCAACCAAAATTCACACTATCCTAAATGCAGAATCAATAAATTTGCACGAATCAAAATGCACAATCTCCAAGATGGACAGAAGTCTTACTAGATCAGATGATGTCTGGACTTGAAGCCAGCGGACAGAGTTACGGGCGCTTGGCTGTTGAACCTATTACATATATAAAGTCAATTTAACAAAAATTACACAACAAAAATAACAAAACTCGATCACATAATAAATTCATGATAAAAATTGGACAAAACAATAACGAAAACAGTTCGTAACAGTTAAAACATGATTCAGCAAGATAACAAATGAAATTACAGATAACTCACAGCTCGCGACCGCAGCTTGGATAATAAAGAAACGCTCCTGTAGAACACCATTTCTCACGGAGCAAAATCTCACTGCACGCATCATACAAGTTATTCAAAAAAATAAAATAATTTTACACAAACACTTTCGCACAAAAAAAATCCATAACACAGATACAATTGAAGTGTTTGCTTCCGTACAGAAACATTCAACGGATCAACTGGATAAAATAATAAATCGGAACAAAAAAAATTAAATAGTAGTTCTAAAAATACGCAAGATTAGGACATAAATCGCCTGTTTGCTTTAAAATCGGATTAGAAACGGGAAAAGTAAGAAACATGACGGAAAAACTTACAGTGTGGTGGAGGACTTGTGATTGATTGTATGAACGATCTGGAAAAAAAATATTACTCTACAAACTATTCATTAATGGCTGCCGATTTAAAATGGTACCGATGCCTTATTAGTCTGATTTCCAGAAAAGTAGGCCGTATGCTTTGACACGTTTTAGACAGAAAATAAACTAGTATATAAATATGAATCATAAAAAATAAAAAAACTAGTAATATAAATATGATTAAAATGAAAATATGGAAATAATTAGGTTTGAACCTAAGTTACTAGCTCGTACAAAGTAGCATTTAGTGAGACATAAATAGATAAAAACAACGATATTACTAAAAATCACTTGGCAAATCTCTGATAATACCATCTAATTTCTAGCAATTTAATTTGTATGACTTATTGTTATTAAATTAAAAAACAGAGATTATTGTTGAGTAAAATGCAAATATATCCCTAGCTTGTGTTTTTCTAATTGATAAGAAACTTTTGTGTTACTTTTATCAGTACAAAACCTTTGAACCAATATTTCATATATATTAACAAAAATCTCCTCTACAACATTTCTAAGGTGTACCCATTTGAAATTCCGCAGGGAGATTATTTACGGTTGTCATTCTTTTTAAGCTAACAGGGATTATTTTCAATTCTTTAAAATTAAGAATGCTGTTTTCACACTTAGTTTCAAATAAAAATAACATTTTGGGATATATAATTGTCAATTTCCCTGCAAATCATAAGTAGTATTCGCACTTACAATGAATAAAACACACCATGGCCTATAGGAATGGATCAAATATCTTTAACTTGTTATCATATCAGATTTTTGCTAATAAAATATGAGAGTTTTTGCCTATTAAAAAATAGTAGAGGGCTATTATTTCACTTTACTCAATACTCCATCCGTTCTTTTTTATTTGTCGGTTTGACTAAAAAAATTATTTACTTTTATTCGTCATTTTAGGATTTCAATGTAAAATTAATTATTTTCTAACAATATTATCCTTCTTTTTAATGCTAGTAATAAATGTTAATTAATGATGTTATTATTTGATTAAAAGGGTATTCTGGATTTTTTGCTTAGAAAAAGTGACTACTTATTGCATTTTTTAATCCATGTGCAATCCTCCAAAATGACAAATAAAAAAAAGGAGAGAGTATTCTATAAAGGGTTTTTTGCAGGTTAACTCCCTGTGATATGTCTAATGGGTAATTTACCCCCCTGTGAAATAAAAATAGCCAATTTAACTCCCTGTGAAATGAATAATGAACAATTTACCTCTTTGTGATATAAAAATAGACAATTTACCTCCCTTTGAAATGAAATAATGAGCAATTTACCTCCCTGTGATATGAATAAATGAGCAATTTAGAGGGAGGCAGAGTGCTTCTTTTATAAAAACACAGGGAGGCATTTTGCCCTTTTTCTTATCACAGAGAGTTAAATTGCCTATTTAGAATATCACAAGAAGGTATTTTGCCCTTTTATTTATCACAAGGAGTTAAATTGCCTATTTAGAATAACATGCACGGGGAGTTAATTTGCTATTCACTCATTCTATAAATCTCTACGAGGTATATAGATTATATATTACTCAAATCCTTCGAAGTTTGATATTTTTGTGTTTAAGCAAATAATTGAAAATCAAATCATATTATAAGATACTTAATATGAGTTTGACCATAAAAAATTATCCAAACTAGATATGCACATTATATGACAAGTTAAATTTAACTATATCTGAAAAAATTACATATTATTGCATTTTCCTTTCTACCTTTGTTACTTTCATTATCATACCAAAAACTGCAAGAACTTTGTCGTACTTCCATATAGCTAGGGTCACCCTAAGAATAAATGGATTTCAAAGTACAACTTCTTTAACCAAAAGTTCGTAAATTTTTCTTTCAATCCTAAGTCAAATTAAAACCTCTGAATTCGATTCCAAATGAATCGTCAAGGTCAAAGAAATCCAAGCATCAATTAATCTGAGCCTTGTTCAAAATTCCAAAAACAAAGCCTTCACTCTTCGTAAGAAAACAAATAATGAATTTATAACCTTTCTATCCACACAAACAAGCAGAAATTCTTGGCCAAGTTAATTGAGCCCAACTCAAACGAATCTTCAAATTTCAACTAGCATAGAAGCAGAGTTATATTGTTGGTTGTTGGCATGTTCCATCAATATTCAGCCCTTCGTCGCTCTGATTCGTTCAAAAAAAGAAAAAAACTAGCAAAGAGGAATCTCACCAAATGTATTGATATTACAAGACCTAGAAGAATATAGCGGATATTCATTCATATCATTAAAGAAACCATCTAAATCGCCCATAAAACTCAAAAAGCTATTTGAAGTAGTATCTCCCCAGTATGCTTTTTCAGTACTCTCCTCCTTCATTTTATGTGTAGTTTGCAATACATGTACGCCCAGTGACTCTACATTCTTTTTTGTTGTCTTTTGCGATAGCGCTTGATCAGATGAAACGTGATTTGCCTTCTTCGTACTAACTTTCCTTTCTACACATTTACCTGTTAGTCTTTGTACGAGCTCGCGGAAATTTTGGACATCGGTCTTAATGATCTTTGGTTCAACTATGTGAATTATGCGGATCTTTGGCTTTAGTTTGAAAATTGCATGAGATTTTTCGTGAATCGTGACTAGCTTATTGGATGGAACTAAAGTTGTTGTGTCACATGAGTATGGCTTCATGTTGTTAGAGATCTAGAGAGAAAGATTGATTTGGTTAAATTGTTTGTGTTTATGTCTATGTTATTGAAGATTGTATGTATGTCTATATATATTTATATGAAAGAATGTAGGACAAGAGAATTGTCTAGTTGAAGCAACAAAGAATGTCCAAGTACGAGAAAGAAAACAATTAATGTTTGCCTTTTGGAAATTTAGGACAGGCTAACAAGTACTTGGTGTATGCATACCTACCCCTATCCATAGCCACAAGCTTGGAAATATTATTTGTTTTTAGTACATCTGGATATGTATAGTATAGTTTATCAACTTCTGATCCATATTATTAAAAAAAAAACACGTCATTCTAGTGATGTAAGCATAGTAGTTTACTTGTGAATTAAATATTAATTATACATTTCAAAAATTCTAGCCCGAACCTAGTTTGATCAAACTAATTCATTGACAATATAAGTATATATCATGCAATACACTTGTTTTAGAATTTTCTGAGTATCATCTAATTAATACTAAAACAAGTGTATATATATTTTGTTTTATATACATCTACTTACGATATATCTATATTTTCAGCTAATTAATCATTTAAATCAAGTCGACATTATTCTTTATACCATTAATTAATGAAAAAGAGGTTAAATTTTCACCGACATGATCTCAGCAAATCCTTGCTTTTGTGTCTATTTTTCTTTCAACTGAAGTTGGATGATACTAGATTCTCATAATTAATCTAAAAGAATTAGAATTCATCACATGGGTTGGGCTAAGTTCATTTACTTGGCTTGGTCATAACTCAACCTCAAAAACCAGCTTATAAGATAATGTGGACTTAACTATTGTTTTCAACCAATATGAGATATTTAGTCTCAATAAAAAGCTAAGGGTCAGTTTTCAAACGCTTTCACAAATAACTTGTTAGAGCTTTTCACAAGCACTAGAAAAGTTTCTCAAAAGGGATATTTAACTTTTGAATTCTGAAAAGCTAGTTGTTTTTCGATTTTCTAAAACACAAGTTCTTGTAAACAAAGGCATCCTTTAATTTGATCTCTTCCATAAAAATCAATTAATTAATTAGTTATTTCAAATTAATTGGCAAGTTGGAGGTATTGTTGTTATCCAACTAAGCTGTTTTCTGAAAATTCAGTACGCCAGTTGCTCATATATACTTAGATTATTCATTGACTTTTTTTTTTATATATATAAACTTTTATTCATTGACTTTGGTGTGTTCAAAATTTGAAATAAATTTGTTGGTTGAAAGTGCAAAGTCATTGTTTACAAGCAAGAACTATAACCAAAGGAGCTTCTATATATCTGACTCAATAAGGGGGCAGGGTAGGAGAAATAGATGCGACATTAATCGTGATATGATTATGCCTTTTGTTATAACTACAGGATAAATTAGAAATTTGTACCTATTTAATGTCACTATGTATATACAGCTGGCATAGCATATTATTCTTGTGGGGTAGATTTTTTTTTTTTTTCTGAAGCTGATGGATGTCCTTTTGATGACGAGTTGGGCTTAATAATGTTAATTAAATAGAGGTTAGCAAAAAACAAGTTGGTGTGAACTGTGAAGAAAGGGACTAATTAAGGAGCCACTAGAGATCGAGGGTCAACTCTTCTATATAAATTAATTTACATGATTATTAATTAAGGATAAACAGACAACTCATTAGCTAGTATTTAATTTAATTTGTTATGTCCAAGTTGGAAATTCGGGCTACAACTAACTTTAGGCGACGACCCGAGTTGAGGAGGTACCAAAATATGTATTTATTTTTATTTTCTATTTTGGGTAACATTATAGGAGTGTGTGCGATACTCCTTTCAATAATGATTTAGAATATAATATCTTATCTAAAATGCTCAAAAAAAAAAAAAAAAAAAATCCTTTTTTTTTTAATCAAATTGGAGTCATGTTGTAAATGGACCGCCTGTCATATATTCCAACTGATGTTTTTCTTGATGGTTGTCTTCCCTTCTCTCAAAATGGCTCCTCAACGAAAAATTATAGACTCAGCTCTTAAGTAAAAGAATGTGTGTCGAACACTAAAGTGTATATTTAGACATCTTTGAACAAGGTCGAATGTTGTGTGTTTCCAAGTTAAAGTCAAAATTAAGGGTAGTTTATGTTTGCTATCCCTCGTGTAGATTTTAATCATACTTGTTATTTCTTTTGTTCAAAAAATTACCAGAACTCCGGTTTGGTTAAGAATGTTAACTCAAACACCCTTTGAGGCGTCAATTTTCCTTACAAAAACATTCCTCACAATTTGAATACATAAAGGATGTTTTTGTATAGATATTAAATCCTAAGAGGTGTTTTTGTGTAGGACAACTAGGACTTTTAGTTAATTAGAGAATATTTATTCGATTAGAGATTCAATGAACCTGATATGTTTAAGAGATCCATAATTCGAATTATATGAAGCAAATATGGATCTAAAGCGGTCTGATATGTTAAAGTATGCATCCGATAATACGTTATATATATTTGACTTCAATTGGATCAAATTCTAATTTCTGATAATTTTGAATTTCTTTTAATAAAAATAAATTGGAATAATTAGTTGGAAACTATGCAATAATGGTAAATCCTATTATTTTCGGTATATTTTTATTACAATTAAGAAGGAACTTTCATCCCGTTACTAAAAGAAAATCATTTAGTTGCGACTGTATATTTAAATTTTGAATTTTGGTCAAAAGTTACCATTAATTTTAGTAAACTGACAAGAAATATGCTATGTTACTAAAAGTTTCGGCAGCTCATACAATAGATAAGTGTAAAAATTTATTTTTAATTAACATCGATAAGTTTGGACACCACTATAAGTAGGAAATTTGATTTAGAAATTAATTAAAATTCTTAACTCATGCCAAAAACTTAGCCGTGATCAATGCTAATCAGTTTATCATTTCATAACTCTACATAATTCTTATTTTCTTTCATTTATATAGTTAAATATTACTCTCGGATAATACCATTGCCCCTCTCAAGTTGTGATCTCATTCTTAATCTCCAGCCATTGGACAATTTTTTTTAATTTGTATCTATTTGGTAAGTTTGTTTGTGTACTATTATTATTTTAATCACATACTTCATTTTTTTGGATTTAATCGATTTTAACTTCTTGATAATATGGATATTTTAAGAGAATCTTCCTCTGATTTAAGACATCAATAGGTTTGAAATTCGTTTTTGGTTTTATTTCCTTTTATTATATGTTATTAATCGCTATTTTTTTCTTATACGTTTGCATTAATGTGTGAACAATATGAAATATATTCTGATTATTGCTTAATTTTATTTACAGGTTTGGAAGAACTTGAATTCTTTGCTGCAGAAAATTTTAATCAAGCAAATTAATGTTTGTAATCTTGAAAGATTGTATTGCTAAAAGGTAATTATTTGGTCTTGAATAGCTTTTGGCTACTAGAATTTATATTTGTGAAATTTTATTATAAAAGTTTTTAATGTGGTTGACATAGAAATAAGCCGATACATGAACTTATGAAAGTTTTCATCCTGAAACTTGAATCAAGAAATGGAATTCCAATTGCCACATAACTTGAACTAAGATATGGAATCAGTGAATCACGTTTTCTATGGAAGATATTGGAGCTACCTCATGTTATTTGAAATACTCACTACATATATCAAAATTGCATATTGAAAAGGAATTGTAGAACTATATAGCTCATGTTGTTGGGGTTTTGATTTTTGGCGGAATAATAAAAATAGAATGTTCATACTTGAGGACTCATATGTACAATTTAGCGTTTGATTCAACTAAATATAAAATAGCTATTGTATTTTGTGCTCTTTTATGAAATTTTTGTCCATGTGAATGGACTTCGAAAGGGAGATTTTACAGTGATCAATTTAGACACAAAATGTTGTTTCCTTGATTCTTTCATAATTTAAAAATTACCTACAAGTTTTGTTAAATAAATTTGGGAGGTTGTTTTCTATCTTATTTAAACCACTATTTTTTTTATGACATGCAGGTGCATATCATAAGAAAATTAGAGTGCAAGAAGACTGTCAAGAAGAAATATGGGCATGTAATCCCTTTCACTAGCCTAGATTAAATATGCGTAAAGTAAATTTAAAATAAATTGAATAGTTTGGACTTCTATATTGATATGGTGATATATAACGTATCAGTTCCTTTATTTTAGTCAATTTTAATTGTACTTTGTTGTATTCATACATTTTCATTTGTGCAATTTCAAGACATTATATATCAAGTCTTCTTGAATTTCATTATAATCAAGTAATTGTCTAACTCAATCAATTGTCCCAAGTTCAGGTTACTGTTTATTCCATCATTTTTCTACTTTCACGTGAATTTCGTTCATAATTTTGTTTGATGATGATAATTCAATTAAAAAATTTAAATTTTATTTTTTTCAGTATATGTTTTCTATGATTTCACCTAAAGCCAAGAAATACATAAGGAGTTACTCATTTTTACTATTATTATGCAAAGCACTTCAAGGCAAGTATAGTAGTTGTAAACCTGAAGATTGACAATTAAAATATGTCAATTACTAGATTATTATTTTCCTAAGGTTATTAAATTATACTGCTAACTAAAGTGATTCCTTCATAGTTGAATGCATGCATTCATTAAGCCCATGGGGTGTTCAAATAATTATGATTTCTTATTAAAATTATATTTAACCATTTATTTATGTAAATAAATAATTATTTTCATGCCGTATTTTTTTCCTATTATGTGAGTTTTGAATAGTATTAACTCGAATTATTTTAATGAACTTTGTGCATAGCATGAAATTAGACTAGTATATATATATATATATATATATATATATATATATATATATATATATATATATATATATATATATATTCATGTATTACAAAAATTATTTCGATCATTAATATCATTTTTTCCTAGTTAAAGTAAGTTAATTTGAGAAATTCTCATATTTACTTTTCTTTCCGTAATTTATTATGTTGACTTTAGAAATTGGAGTTATAATTTTTGAATTGTGATAGGCTAGCCTACAATTGCTACAAATGAAAGAAAACAAAATTGCTATGTTGCAGGATACGGATACGGATACGACGACACAAATACGATATGATAAGGATACGACAATAAGGATTTTTATAAATGTACTGGATACGATACTACATGGATATGAATCTAAAAATATATATTTATATATTTATGCACATTGAAATAAGTAAAACAATAATTTTATATATTCATACATATTGAAATAGATTAAGTTAAATTTCATAAATACTAAATTACATAACTTTTAGAAGAAAAAAATTGTTTATTAATTTATACTATTAATTATATATCATGTTCATTGTTTTATTATGTTATATAAAACATGTCTTGTAATAGATCTATTATCTGGTATTCCAGTTGTGTATAATACTAAGTATGCTTCGGCGTCTTACATTATTCTTACCAATTGTGGTGACTTAGCATAATTCAGAATATAAAATGTGTTGGATACGCCTAAAGCAGTATTCGATACGAGTGTTCAATTTTTCTTTTAAATTAGATTTATCGACTCGTCACGTGGAGTGTCAAATACGTATCCACAAATATCCGATGAGTATTGTATCAGGAAAATATCCGACACGAGATCTTATAATTTTTTGAAGTATCCGTGCTTAATAGCAAAATTGTCTCTAGCTTAAACAATAACATTTTTCATTCTATTTTATTAACAACAATTTCAGCGACTTTGTGAAGCCTCTTTCTTCTCTCTTTCTCGTTAATCAGCTTCTTGTTCTCTATTCTCACACAATACATTATTATTTAGTTGCAGATTTTATTTATGCTCTACATTCATATCTTGATATTTGATATACAACAAAATCGAAAGTATTTCGTAAACTCTCTTTTACTTTATATTTCAATTAATGTTTTACATTTGAAAAAGAAAAATAACATAATTACTTAACTAATTAAGCTCCCCATATATATTTATTAATACAATTAACTAATCTCTCAGGCGGAAGAAGCCATTGGAAGATTAGATGACTCACCGGAAGCCGCTGGTATGTCCGCCAGTGCAGCGGCCCAGCGCCGAATGCTGAGCGTACGAGCAGTCCTAAAGCTGTGTGATTTTTGTGTCTTTGAAAAAATATTGGAAGAATAAGAAAGAATTAAATAAACTAGTGCTTGAACCAGAATGAACAAAACCACCTTCATTAACGTGCTTCCAATATCGATTAAAATATCCATTTTCATATTAAGAAAATTTAGTGAAATTTTTTATACATGAATTTGGGATATCTTTGTTTATTTTATACATATATATATAGGTGGGAAATAGCAGATCCAGTTGGACTTGGATTCTCGTGGAATAATTATATTCATGAATCATGATAATGGGTTGTGAAATTATTGCCTTTATTTATATTATATTCTATAATATTTATTCTTTTTAATTCTTTTAATGTGCAGTGTAAATAAGATGTGACAACTAGAAGTTTTAAGATTATTTTAGTAGAACTCAAATTATTATTATTATTATTATTATTATTGAGAAGAGAACTCAAACTATGTAAAAATAATGTATTACTATTATGCGGTGTTTTAATTAAAAGTTAAACTACTTTTTCGTGGCTGAAAAGGAGTAGAATATTTTTTTTCAAGAAAAACAAAAGGCACGGCTGAAGAAGAACTGATAACTTTTTTATTCATACGTAAATAGATTCTTTCCGATAGGATATGCTGTACCAATTTCATGATAGAGGCTTAAAGTTAAATTCATAACATTCGATATACATGGTCCGATTTTTTGTACAATTAATGCCCTTCACACCAATTTGTATCCCTCATTCCTAGAGCTGAAAATCAAATCAAATTATTTGATACTTGGTTCGTGCTTTTTCGATAAAAGTTCGGTTCATCAAATAAATCAAATAAGCTTAAACATGATTTCTCGTTTGATAAGTTTTGAAGCTCGAGCTCAATGAACTAAATATTGAAAAATCAAACCAAACTCAAACACAAAACTTCAAGCTCGATTAAATTCAAATCAAGCTTGAACAATGTGCTGCTCGATACTTCACGACTCGTTTACGCCCCTACTCATTCCATCTGTAATATGAACAAATCAATAGTTTTAATTCGGTTCATGAGAATTTTCTTCAAAGAAAATTGGATTAAATTTCCTAGTACAAAATTTGCCAACATCCTTCAGATTCTGCTCTGAGCACAAATTTCAAGATTTAGTTCCATTTGAAGGGCTTGTGAATATTAATTCACGCATATTGTTTACCAAAATCGTCCAAACATATATGGCTGTAAGATTATGAATATTAAATATTCTAAATAGTACTCCATCATACAAATCTTTTTGAGATGATGATGGAGATAGAGTATTTAGTAATAATGTTAATAATATACAAAACCAGATATAAGTTTTAGTCGGAACCGAATTAGGAGCACGAATTTGGATTCAATAATAATAATTTCTATTATTAACTATATTAAAAATATTTATTTGCAGAATTGAAAGTCTGAAACCATAAGAACTGAATTATATATAATACGCGCGTATTTTGTATAATTGTTTCGTCTTTTTTACACTCTAAAGATTTAGATTCTTAAACTAGTAGTAACAATTATTAGCACGAAGGCCCATATCATATATATACAAGCCTCTGAATTTCACTAAACACTTAAACAGAGGGCAAGCTAAAGGTTAACTGCTATTTAAAATTTTAGAGGGTTAAAACTCGAAATATAGTAGAGTATATTGTAGAGTATATTTTAAGGGTTGAAGTACGAAAATTATGGTGGCAAAATCTTCAACAAAACCCAATTGATAGTTGCTTGCGCTTTTGAGTAATTGAATCCAAATTAGGGTTCTTGCATTGGGGATTTTCTACCATGGACCTGAAAGATTCATCTCCTTCTCGACCCTTTGCTGCTAAAACTGAAGTACGTGCCGTTAATACGTTGTTACTTTTTAATATCTTTTGTTGTGTTCTTGTCAACATTAGGTATGTTTCTTTCTTTTTCTTTTCCGTTCTGTTCACTTAAAAATTGCATGATTAATTTTTATTAGTATTATTTGAGTGTTTTAACAAACTGAGCTCTTAGACCTGAACAAGAGTCGAGGTTTGAGTATTTCTTGATTTCTTTTATGTATTTTGTGACTTTTTGGCCTATGGAGTCGGGTTCTAAAGGTCCATTGATAGATATGTTGTTCAGACCCGATTTGTTTATTTGTTATGTATAAAGAACTCATTTAGATCAGCATTTTACTGCAGAATTCAAAATAAATATCGAGTAGCTTGGTTTGATTCTCGATCCTACCAAACCTGCAAGAATTTAAGAAACTCCCTTGGGAAACATAGGTATTCAATGGGGAACTATGCGTGCAAAATGGGATTTTTGACACCATTAATTTTTTTTTTTTTAAATTTTTGGATATAGAAGGGTATCTAGCTAGGTGTAGACGTGGCTTAATTGCTTTCGAGTGACTCGAGCACATTACGTGGCATCCCTCCCAACTGGGATCGCTTGAAATTTAAAAGTGGTGCACAACTCGGAATTTGCCATTCTACATTCGAATGGTTCAAAGTAGATTGACTGTAAAATAATGATTACAACTTTACAAAGTTGATCTTGATTGTGATCATGTTAATATGATCCCTCATTCAATTATAAGCTTTAAATGCTTGCCTTTGGTACATTTTTCACCGTAAAAATTAGTACTATTTAGTAAATAACCTTAACCAATCCACGCCTTTATGCATGTTAAAGCAAATGGTCTGGTTTTCTAGTTGGATGTATGCAGTTTGACCTTAGATATTATCTTGGAATTATTTAGCATTGAATGTTAAACGAGGGCTTTTATTGAAAAAACTCGTTGAATATTTAAAAAAATATACAAGCATTTTAAATTTGAAAATCTTGTGTAGGTCCTCTCAGGGTCATATGCTCCAGTAAACGAAGAACATTCTGGAGTAGAATACTCCTATTTTTTGTCTGCTCAAAATGAGGTATTTGTAGTTTACTTTTCTTTTCTTTCTATTATTTTTTATCTGTTTACTTTTATATATGTAAGATCATGATATATATTTGTATTCTGGATATTTGGAATATGTCGTAACTTTATGAATATTGTGTCTTGTAGACAAAAGAAGTATTTTGGTGTCTGTTATACTGTTCTTTTTAGTAGTTTCTCAACTTAAAATTGTATTTCAATGGTTAGGAATTTGGAACAAGTAAGTTCATTGATTGTGGGTACCCAAGTCGTCTAATGTCTTTGGAGCTTTGCTCTACGAGCTCGTTAAGAAACTAGGGAATTTAATTTTTTATATTTCATGTATTTTTTATTATAATGTATAGAAAAAACTTCTCTTTTCTATTTTCTCAATCGAGAGATGCATTATTGGTAACTTAGTTTGAATATATTTTGATATTTGTTAATCTTGTAATGAAACCAAGAAAGCAAAATAACTATGAGTTGTCACCCTATACATTTTTCTTTCTTTAATTATCTGATCGCTAATTAAATATAAATTCCAAATGGGAAAAATTAAAAGCTTTTCTTTTCAGCCCATAAGTCTTCCATGTAAGGAGCAAGGACCACAACAGTCGAAGACACGGGTTGTGCAGAGTTCTGAACCAACTGAATCGGACGACGATGAAATTTACTATCTTTCTGAAAAGTATCCATTTTTCGACGTGGTTTTGACAAAAACACAAGTCAATCCTATATGCCAATTGGTATTTACTACTCTGTCTTTTCTATATTCTTTTATTTTAATTGCATTAAATAGTTGGGGCATTTTCTTGGCAATACAATGTGCATTCTGCACCCTATTAGAGGGTGCATTTTGCCAGAGAATGTAATTTGGGGGTGCAATGTGTCAAAATTTTAACTTCAGGGTGCCAAATGCCAAATACTCAAACAAATTTCTTGCATGGTATTTGTTTATTTCCAATTTCCAATCATTTTACTTTCTAAATTCTAATTACATGAGTTTCGATACGTTTCTTTTGTAGCATCTCCCTGTAAAGATTATCCGTGAGCTTCCTCGTGCCATAGTTCCAGTAGTTCTAAGACATGGTGGTAAGAACTGGAACTCGACTTACTTCGGAGACGGTACATACCAGAGGTTTGAGCCCTCTACCTGGAGAAAATTTGTTGTTGATAATGGTCTCAAGGAGGGAGATGCTTGTGTCTTTGAATTGAAAGAGTGCAGCAACACAAATATCAAGTTCAAAGTTCATATTCTGAAGTGTGATTTGCCTCCTGAATTGATGGCAAAATTCAAACCTCGTGGTACCCTTGACAATCCCATACCCGTCGACTAGGTTAATTTGTCTGAATTCCATGATCCAATTCCGTAGTGTTGATTCGGATGTGAATTATTATCTCTTAAGAATTTAAAACTTTTCTGAAGTCCAATCAAATTGTTGTCTGAAATCTGTCATCTTTCTCTGAACTAATCTTCGAAGGCAAACTTGCGTATTTAGGGCTATTATAACTTTTGGTCAGTAAACAAAATTGAATTTTATCTCTCGGATTCGTCTTAGTTTCTTCTGAATGTACATGTTTGTTGGACGTCAATTTATTTGCTTATTTGCTGTCTTGATATAAATTTATTATTATAATTCTCATGGCTAAGTGAAGGGGGTGTATTATTTTTACTTGGTTTAACAATTTTATACAAAATTAACATGTTATAACCCAAAAAAAAAACAAAATTAACATGTCTAGTATCTAAAAGAACATTCAAAATTAATATTTTGCTTCTAAATGTGTAGTTATTTAATATTGCAAAATCTTGCCACCGATGGGGTGCATTTTCTTTTAACCAACTTAATGAAGGTTCATATCAAATGGTTGGCAACAAAAAGTAACAACTTTGACAGTACCTTTTAAAATACAAACCAAAAATTCAACCAAAATTATTTGGACAACAAGCATATAAATGCTACATAATCATACCTTCGTTCATGTGTTCTAACAATCAAACTTTCTAAACATTTAATCATTTTTTTTTGATGGATTTGTTAGAACTTGTTGGAGAATAGTGATTTTGATATTTATTTCATGATTTAGATCTAGGGCTAAAATCAAACTAAGCTACATGATACTCGATTTGAGCTCGTTCGATAATTTGAGTTCGGTTCGTCATATTTATCAAAAAAGCTTGAACAATATTTTCAGATTGATAGTTTTTTAAGTTAGGCTCTATATGCTGAAAATGGACAAACTACATGTAAAAATATCAAGTAACTCGATACTCGGTTCGAACTTGTTCGGTATAAGTTCGTTCAAGCTCGATTATCTATGTAATCAAATCAAGCTCAAACATGACTTCAAACTCAAACACACCCCTATTCAGATATGTTTCATAATCTTGTTAAAGGAAATTATTAATTAGGAAATGGAAGGCAAGAAATTAACTGCATGCACTTAAAATGTGACATTTGGTCTAACTTTGGTACATGCATTGTTAAGTAAAATGCATGTAGATCGAATGAATATAAGATATCTAAGAAGCTGCTTAACATATAGCATGCAGCAACTACTACTGCTTGATACTTTCTCAAAACTTTGACCATACATGTTCAAGTGGCAAAAGCTAGCTAGCTTGGACTAATTAATTGGGTTGACATTTCAAATGCAGAGCATAGTTGGCGCAACATAATGTTGATTTTGATGATTTTATAAAGTCTAGCAATTTTATATTAGTTGAATAAATTAAGGGACTAGTCCTGCATAACGTAAAAATGTGAGTCCGAATTTTTGTTCGAAGGGACGTCCATGTAATGTCACTACTAGAAACAAGAAAAATTTCCATCGAAATTCTCATTGATTTTGGAAAAAATCGGTGAAAATAAAAAAATTCCCACCAAAATTTCCACCGGAAAAATCGAAAGAAATTAAGTTAGATTTAAAACATGAATACCAAATAACAAGCAACCAATCCCATCAATTCATGAGTCTGTTAATTTCTCTAATTTTGTGACACATGAAAAATGTTGACTTTTACACATGCAAGCATGAGCTCAATCGTATTCTTTTATCAATTTGCACATTTTAAAAGTCTACTTACTGTCAATTAATGCTCGTCTCTTCTTAATTAGGAACTGAAATTTGTTTGTGTCAATCTACTCCACCACAAACTTGTGCCTTTCTTACACAGAAATTGCTCCGAAATCACTCACCAAGGACCATACTTTAACCCTTAATTGCATGCTCACCTTGAGTGAAATGCGAAAAGATCCCCGACTTTTATCTAATTGACTAAAAACCCATAATATTTGTATTGAGTGAAATGCAGATATATCCCCGATATTTTCTCCAGTTAGCCAAAAAAAACGTACGTTTTTATTAGCGTGCAAAAACCCTTATGCTATTTTTTTTATTAGCATGAACCCTCTCTCAAGCCAAAGGACATATTTTTCCGGAAAAATGACATTTATACTCCATAAAAAATGCAAAAACACCCTTATTCACTTAAAAATTTAACAATAATCACTTTGTTAACTTTCAAAATTGACAATAACTCCTTTATTCGCTTAAAAAATTGTCAAGTAACTTCGAAGAAATCCCAATCCGTCACTTCTCTTCTACATTGGTGTTACGCTTGGATTCAAGCACATTCATACACTGAAAAATGTACGTTTAGAGAGGCCTACATAAACTATAAATTATACATTTGTTTATAAAATAGTAATATGTTATACTAAAATATATGTGAAGTAGTAAAGTATGACACAGATTAAAAAGAAAATCCTCTCTGTCCTCCTCGTGATTCTAAAAACAATCATAACTATGCCCGTCAGTACAACTCAATTATAAGATAATTAACAATTAATATTTCACTTTTGTGCACGAAAAATGATGAACGTACAATATTTGCATAGTTATTCAAGCAATAATAGAGAATCTCCAGTTTGTTCAATCCATTGACTAGGTCACAAAGTTGACATTTACACCCAAAAAAAAACACAAATTCTCGCAATCGAAGGAACTTAATTATTTACTACCTACTTGACCATAAAAAGAAAGGAGAATTTTTTAGGTTCAGTATAGTAACATGATCATCTTTAAAAAAAATTACACGCACTAGTTTTGAAATATTAGATTCATTACAATTATACTCTTTACGGTATTAGTTTTTGAGCGTGCATTCTGACTTCATCCAAAAAACCTTTAATGTGAAAAATTGGGTGAATTGATGAAAATGAAGATTAAATTTGGGATAAATCAGTGAAAATGAGTGAAATGGATTTGTCAACCTTGAGGTGTGTGATTGCTTCGATAGTACTCGGGGTATGTATGGGATTCAAACTTTTTTTTTTTTATGAAATTAATGGCATAAAGGGTAACTCTAATGAATCTAATACCTCATGGGTGATTCGAGTAATCTTCCAGACATAAAGGGTGATTAATATAATTATCCTAAACCTCAAGTTAATTGCTTAATTCTTCATCAAAATATTATACCTGATTAGTATGATCCTCAAATAGTGTTTAACGTTTGCTTTGGACTAATGGATATGAATCAGAAAAGGAAAGACTTATAAGCGATATATGGAAAAAGTGTTATATATAATCACATGCTATGTAAGTAAGTCGAGTAAGGTCTGATGAAGGTATTTTCAGTAAAATGATTTAATAATGGTGTCGGTGTCATGTGTCAAGTATTTTTCTTCAATATGAAGTCGAGATGGTCAAATCAGACCCCACTTCATATCCTGGAACCTAATATGTAGTCAAAGAGAACTCGTCAAGAAATTCAGGTAGTGATGCGACGATAGTTCTTTCATGCTTAAGCAAGTATGAGATCGAGATGAGATAGGGATATCAGAGCTCAAAGTCAAGTATTTAGTGTAACTTTTGGCGTATTAACGAGGAGTATTTATTGTTGAGAAATAAGTCAAACGGGACCAGTAAGTAAGATACAAGTCAAATACGGGTTTGGTAAAACCTATTCAGACCGTTATGGAATAAAGACCAAGGTTTTGTAGATAATAACCGCCTTGAGAGGGCTAATATAGTCCATATATATATATTGAGATAACCGTATCAAGGTCAAATTCACTTAAAACAATACTTGGGTGCAATGCAATACATATCTAATTAAATCCTTCTAATTTCTCATAACAAGAAATTAAAGTGATAAAGATATATATAATTAATGTTGTAGTGGTAGGAGTGTTATCTAATCATACGAACTCATTTTGCAAATACAATGAGTAAAACAAATTTATTATTGACTTAGTTCTACACAATCCACATAATATCCAATACTATATAAATTAAATAACAACATTAAACCATTTTCTCAATAAAAGAAAATTTCACAAAACATTAAGAAACAAACACTTACCAAAATAACATTAATTGTAAATGGAATGAGAGACCAACAACCAAAGACAAGTTTCATGAACGAAACATATTGGCAATTGTCCTTGCATTAAGTTCAGCCATTTGCATTTGGAAATTAAGCCTTGCCATCTGATCCATTGCCTTGATATTTGCTCTCATTAGCATCATTGCATCTGATAATTCCTCTTCCTCTTCCTCTTCCTCTTCCTCATCATCTTTCTCTTCTTTTTCTTCATCGTTATCTTCTTCTTCTTCTTCTTCTTCTTCTTCTTCTTCTTCTTCTTCTTCATCATTATCAGCAGCAGGAGGTTCAACCTCAGGGGAAAACGCGCAATTGAGATCAGTAACAAAATCGCAATCTTTACAATAATAAGACCAATATCCTTCAGTGATACCATTATCACAAACACCACATGAAACAATATTATAAAATCCTTGTTCAACATTAGATTTCGGCGGTGTACGATACAGAAGAACAAGGGGATGCTTATTATGCCCTTTGCATTCTACAGAGTCAGGCAAAAAAGCGCATTTCACATGGAGTCTAAAATCATCACATTCCTTGCATTGATAGGAAAAGCCATTGATTAGATCACCGCAAGCGGTGCAGTTGTAGTAAAGACTATACTGTGGTGGCTCGGATAATAGGCCGAGAGGGTGATTTGGGTGGGATTTGTGATTTAGAATTCTTGGTGTTTCGAAACAGGATTTGTGGAAAATGAAATCACAAACGCGGTTTGGGCATGCATAGGCCGCGCCACTGTTGACTGGAATTAGTTGTTCACAGACTGAACAAGTGATGACCATTGTTTCTTCATAATACTTATCCGTTCCGAGTGGTTCCAACAGATTTAAGGTATGAGGGTGGCTGAAGTGTTTGTTAGTAGAACTCGATCCCACATCGTTTTCGTTTGTTGCACTCAACAACTTTAGCTTGGATAAAATAAACCCCAAAAAGGTCGAAAAATACTCATGATCATGATCGTTTTTGGGCTCGGATTCAAGAAGGGTAGAGCAATTAGCATGAACATTATAATTGCATAGATTGCAATTGTAGGTAAACCCATCGCAAGATTCACCGCACGCATCGCATGGACCATTGCAATAGGGTGGGAAGAGAAGGCCTAGCGCTAGCGAATGTTCAGTGTGCGATTTCAAATGAATGGATTGTGGTAAATCAAAGCAGAATTTGTGTAGGTAGAAATCGCACCCTGTGCAACCGTAGAGACTACCGAATAAGGGCAACTTGCATCCAAAGCAGGGAATTTCATGATTGCTCACCATTGGTGCAGCAGCAGATAACTCATGGGGGTGGCTGAAATGCTTCATCTTTTTCTAAATTTAATTTCTCTTGTTTTTTAGTGCGTAGTTGTGTGTGGTTTTGAGGTTGGTTTCAATTACTATATATAAATAGGACTTCTCAAAACTGATAAGAATAGTCTAGTTCTTTTTTTTTTTCCTTATAAATTTATATTTACATTAATTATCAGCAAGTTGAATGAAGTTTATGTAGAGTTGATACAAGTTGATAATTTTTTGATGCATTAAGTTGAGGATAGTTGTATGCACGAACTTTGAATGAAAATATAGAATTAATGGCAATTTACACTTATAATAACAATAATTATAATAATACTAATATTTAATTTACCTTTTATAATTTTAAAAAGCGTATTTTATCTTTTTTAAAGCGTATTTTATCTTTTTTAAGCTTTATTCTCATAAAAGACTCACACTGCTTCATGACATTTTTAATTCTTAAAAACATATATGATTTGACAAATATACTTATGTATATATAGACCTATTTTTAACATGGAAAAAGTTTTATCCTCGTGTAATTTTTTATGGACCAATTTACCTTCTATATAATTTTATATGTATCATACCCTCGTGTTATATATGAACATTGTATCCCATGTACTAAATTTTTATTTAGAGAAAGAGAATGGTACTTTTGTCTTTTTATGCGATATTTTTTACCCCATATTCAATTTTGGGCTAGAGGAGTAAATTAATTCTTTAAATTTTAATTCAAGGTGGTTGGTGTAACGCCCCAAAAATTTCGAACCCGTTTGATTGGATTTTTAATCCAAATTTATGTGCTACATTTTATTTTCAAAGTTAAGCATTAATTTGAACTAAAATATACAAATTAACTAAATCTTGTGATCTTATGAACTTTGATATAATTAAAATTTCAAAAGTTACTTTAAAATAAGATCAAGACCTTTTTGAAAATTTTTGGGCTTGGATGCACAAAAAATTTGTTTTTGTGGACAAAAATGTAAGATTTCAAAACTTCGGGGGGGGGGGGCAAAGTGTAATTTTGCCCAAAGTTCCAGATTTTTGTAGGAGAGTAATCATTTTCTCTCCTTGCACACTCCTAGGGCTTTCAAGCATGCCCTTGGGTAGATAAACTCATCCACCTAAGTTGACATGCATTGGTGGAAAATGTGGAGTAATGATACTCCTTCATTATCATATTGTATGTATATGTGTATATACATTAAAAATCTGATTTCATAACCTAGTAAATATCCTCCTCAAACCTACATTATCTTCTTTACAACTTAAAAATACTTAGATCAAGAAAATAAGAAAGAGAGAGAGAAGAGAGAACACACTAGAAAGAGAATTTTCGGATTCTCACTACACAGCCTCGGTTTTCCGACCATTCCGCCTTCGTCCACCGTTGGATCATTCCCAAATTTTACGTGATGGTTATTCACACATGGGGCTACATATTGACCGTTCGGATCGTCGATTGGATCTCCCAGAGTGAATCGGCAGTCCTTGGAAGTTGGGGAAAAATAAGGATTTGAGGGCTTTTGTTATGAACCACCACCGGAGCCACCACCACTGCCACCGGAGCCGCCACCACCACCTTCGGAGGTCTGAAAACGAAGAGATCTTCACCCCCTTCGTTGCTTTGGGTAAAAAGACATCTATTCATGTGTTCTTTAGTCTTTGTGATATTACTTTATTCTCTTTAAAATATATGTTGAAGAAGTTTAGTTTGTCCTTGTGATAAGTTGTTGAGTTCATATGTAATATTTAGTGTGACTTGCTTTGGTTTTGTTTAAATATTTCTTATATGTTTGGATCTTGACTTCTTTTTGTGAGAAAGTTGATGTTTTTATTTTTCTCAAAACTTTGGGGGTATTTTTGAAAATTTTAAAAGTTGAAAGGTTAAGGGCTGCAATTTTTATTGGGAGTAAGATGGACTGAAAATCTAAATTTTTGTTTGATGTTTGGTATAAAGTTATTTGAAAAGCATTTGTTTTAAAGTTTGCTTTGAGATTCTTGCAAAAATGGAGTTTTTGAAACTTTTGGGGTTATTTTTGTAAATATGAAAACAAGGGGTCAAATGCGCTGTTTTGTCGCTATTTTTACATAGTTCTTTTATAAAATCTTGATTTATTGATTTGAAGTAGTGTTTTATTAATTTTAGTTTTTAGATTGAAAAATTGTAAATTTTTTTTGAAGAAAGTTTATGATTAAAGAATTTTTGTTTCTCATTGTTAGTTTGGTGGAAAGTTACTAAAACTTATTTTTAATCTTAGTTTTATAGTGAAAAATATGCTTGATTATTTTTAAATATTGCTTAGATGCATGGATCTTGAATTATTTTTCAAGGAAGTTGATTTTATTAAGTTTGTGAAACTATGAGGGTATTTTTGAAAAGTTTTTAAACTTGTGGGAATTTCAAAGATTTGATTTTTGAAGTAACAAGATACTTAAAACTATGTTTTTATTTGAGTTTTGATATGGGTTTAGTTAAAAATATTTTGATTTAAAGTTTGTTGCAAATTTTTCGGAAAAATGGATGTTTATAAAAGTTTAGGGGTTGATTTGTAAATCTGAAAAATGAAGGTAAAAATTTGCTGTTTTGGCGCTGTTGTATTTAAGTAGTATTTTGAGTTTTGAAAATAATTACTTTTAAGTGGAGTTGATGTCGAAAGTTCTAAGCAATTTTGTGAGATGTGTTAGTAGGAAATCCTTGTGTAGGATTTTCATTAGTTATGTTTCTAAGTCGTATACGTACTTGCTCAGGTTTCGGATACGCTTCATTTGTGGAGTTTTAGTCGCTATACTAAGCGACAAAGGTGAGTGCTGTGTGTTACTTGTGTGTAAGTCCGAATGTGCTAGTAGGTCGAGTCATAACTGCAACTTAGTCCCTAAACGAACGAGCATGCGATGTATGATACAATGAAAAACTCAAATTTTATAACAAAATATACACCTTGAATTATATGATAATGCCTATGTGCTTACGAGTCCTGGATATCATATATTGAACCATTTTAATGATTTTTATTGAGTTGGTTGCTGATTTCATATTACTGGATTGTTAATGTACTGGCTTGTTATTGGATTGTTATTGTACTGTATTGTTACTGTACTGTACTGCTTGATATTATTGTGTGGGCCCTATTTTGGTGTGCGGAATCATAGGTAACCCGGAAGGTTAGGGCCGGAAGGTTACCTTGATCCACCGTAGACCCGGCTTCACAAACCAAGTGTGGAGGTTACACTTGGGGAGTGAAGTCAAACTCTTGGCATTAGACGTCTATGCGCACAGATAGTAAGGTAGCTCCTTACTTGGAGTGTTCGGTGGTGGTTTTCCTGACTGTGGATTGGAGGGTAAGAGGAGGACGGCATCAACAAATGTTGGTAACTTGTTTAACGTGCTTAAATCGTTATAGCATATGTTCATTTCTGTACTGATGTATATGCTCATGTATATTATGTTGCATCCACGCACATGTGCACTATAGCCTCACTAAGTTGGACGATCAACTTATGCATTCCATATTTCAATCTTTTCAGCTACAGGTGTTTGGGTAAATGATAGTTCATGATGCGGTTAGGTCATCACGGTTGCGGTCCCACCCTAGTTCCAGAGAGTAATTAAACTTTTGTTTAAATTCTTATTTGATTTTAAGATTTTCGTTTGAACTCATGGTTTAAATCTCCTATAATGTTTAAGTTCATTTCTATTATATCTTGTTAAATATCTTGGCATTTTAGCTAATTTTGTAAAATGGGAATATCTATCGAAAATAATTTTTAAATTTTATCAAATATTAATCTTAATGTTCTTTATTTTCTTTTGAGTCCCACAAGTTGTTTCACTATGTCATGTCATCCGCTAAAATTTGTTTTAATTACTTTCGCTTTAAACTTAGTAATCAAAATTGTTCTTATATCGTATTAAACCGCTTCCGCTTAAAATCTTTAATTCTCGATTTTAATTTATTTTATCGTTCTTTTTAAAGGTTTCGATATTTTAACTCTTTTTCAAAATAATAATAATTTTTTGACCGTTATCCGACGGACCCGCGGAGTCGGGCCGTTACAGTTGGACCAAGTGGTAGTGACTTGCGACCCCAGAGGCGAGACTCAAGTTCGAATCCTACTGAAGACACCATATTGTGGAGGACATATACCCTTTGCACTCTTCGTCCGAGCTGTATATACACAGTCTAATAGATAAAAAAAAATCCTTTAAATTTTCATAGGAAGGGAAACTCCTATTTTTAGATAATTGAAAAGTAAATTGAAATTATGCATATCACTATGGGTAATGAGAATTAACCTTTAGAATAGGATATGATACATAATAAGTTTAATATTAGTCTTCATATACTTTGATATCACTAAAATAGATTCAAATTATAGTGATTGATGTAATGATATATTTACTGTCTCAATATAAGATTTTTTTTTTTTTTTACTTTCTTTTAATTATAGGAATTGCATTGTAACTTGTAAGTATATATGTTGATCGTACGCTTGTCGAAAAAAATATGTGGTAGTACAGTGGAAATTAAAATTGAAACCCCGTGATTGTTCAATTTATGCATTTTAGTCTCACACTGCCAGAACATGGGGTGATGTGGATTCCACATGCCCCATGTGTATTGGTGGGCTGCACCACGTGTACTTGATGACGTGGTGCAGCGGTTGTACTACATAATTTCTCTTTCAATGCTGCCAAAGAATATATGTTGAATGTATTTGGATATTTAGATTAAATGACAATTATAAATATAAATATATTATTATAAATCATTTAGAAGATAGAAATGTAGTTGTGTCTGTAATTTATGAGCACTAAGCTCCTATACTTTTTGATAAATTATAGAATAGATCACCTAAAGAAAATAAAGCAGTATACTACTTTATAAGTTATAATAATAACTGTATTTATGTTATGATCTTGTAATATACTACTTATTAAGGAGTCGAGCAGCTACAAGTACGTCTTCAGACTGTACAAATGAGTCGAGTAGTATCGAACAATATTTTGTTCAGGTTTGATTCGAATTTTATATTGAACATGAAGTTGTGTTTGAGCATGATTTGACTTTTAAATGAACCAAGCTTAAATGACTTCTTATTGAACGAGCTTGAGTCGAATATCAAGTATTTTGGTTTGATAGTTTGATATTTATACATGTCTTTGTCAATTTTAGCTTAATTATTGAGTTCGGGCCGCACTTAAAAAATTATCAAATAAAAAATAATGTTCAAATTTATTTAATTTGTGTGATGAGCCGAACTACGATGAAATTTTATCAACCAAACTCAAAATCGAATAACTTGATTTAATTTAGAGTCCTATCCGTAACGCAAAATAAAATAGAAAAACTTCTATTACATTGATCAGTTGACTTTGGGCCTCAACTTGGTTGCTAATAGTCTGATAAAAAATTGGGGAAAAATAGCTTTCCCTTCCAAACTGTAAAGAATCAGTAGCCAAGATCACAAATCAATTTGAAGGAAAGAAAAAGATCTTCACCAAATTGAAATTAAGCAACTTATAATATTATTATGTGAAGGAATACTTTGATGGATACAAGAGGAGAATTAACGTTTAAATTACTTGATCTTACTAAATACAAAAGACTATTTATAATGCATAATAGAAGACTCTAGCAATTAGTAGAAAACTTTAGAGACTTAGTAAAACGAAGAGACAACTAAGAACATCTCCAACTTATAATTGGCGTTTGAAACATACGTCGTATTTATAATGCAGTCACATTTTCTACTAAAATTTCCTTGATATTTGCTATCGCTAGTTTCATTGCATCTGATATTTATCCCCTATAATTTGAAAAGAGTTATTTACCACCTTTGAAAAATATAAAGAAGCAATTTATCCCTTTCAACCAGAAAGTGTAACTCACTTGCCAAAACTGAGAGTGGCATGAAAAATGTTTTGTAACATAGGGGGTAAATTGACATATTTATCATAACACGGTGGGGTAAATTGCCACATTATCATAACACATGAATTAATGTGCCACATATAAAAATGTCAGAAAGGTGATGTGAAACTTTTATAAAATTATAGGGGGAGGGGGGGGGGGGAGGGCGGCGGTAAAATGTGTTTAACAAATTAAGAGAACGTAAATTGAACATTATGATTATCATATGAGATAAATTGCCATTAACTCAATAATTAAGTTCTTTTGATTGCAAACAATTTGTGAGTTTTTTTTTTTTTTTTTTTTTTGTCAACTTTGTGACTTAGTCAATGGATTGAACAAATTGGAGATTTTTTATTGACGGAATAACTTTGCAAATAATGTTCATTATCTTTCGGGCAAAAATGTGAAATATTATTATCTTATTATAGAGCTGTACCAACGGGCGTAGTTGTAATATATTCTTAAAATTATGAGGACAGTTCTCTAAGATTTGAAAAAAAAAATATTTTACCTCCCTTGAAAATTTTAAAAACTTTACTCCTTTCAATGGAGAATGTAACACACACATCCGAAACGGATTCATGATTGGTAAGTTGGGGAGGGGGGCGGGGATTAATAACATGTATATTCATGGACATGAAATTGCAACTATCTTATTTGCGTAATTCTACAAAAACAACAGTATTTTACTAATGCAAAAATAATTTAATAAAAGATATTAATATTACAAATAAGATTAGTTCAAATAATAAAATTCATATCAATGTAAAGTTTCTCCAAAATTTCTTCTTAAATAATCAAATATTAGACAAGATTTTATTTCATCATTCAAAATACATATATATATATATATATATATATATATATATATATATATATATATATATATATATATATATATATATATATATATATATATATATATATATATATATATATATATATATCTTCTTGGTTAAAAATATAAATGATTCACAACAAGAAAAAAAATCAGAGACAAGAAGATGAAATTATATAATAATAAATTATTAATTACCCCTCCCAAAAAAAAAAAACCCTAAATTCGACAAAATTGAGAGTGAGAGTGAGAGTGAGAGTGAAAGTGTTGCATAAAAAGACAAAAATATCCTAGGGAGTGGGGAGTGGGGGGTAAAAGTATCACATTTATCATAACACGGGGGTAAAGTGTCACCTTCATCATAACACGAGAATGTAAAGTGTCGTATTTATCATAACATTTGGGCAAAACGTTATATATATCATAACAAATGGGGTAAAGTGTCATAATTATAATAACTTATGGTGTAATTAAAGTGCCATATTTATATATAACTTGGTTGGATCAAAGTATAGTAGATAACTGGTATTTTTGTTAATCCATATTTTTTTAAGGTTAAAAATATAGAACTTCTTCTAGAAGGAGAACTATGGGCAGGGCAAAAAAGCATCATGTTGGGGAGCTATATATATTAAAGGGAAAAAATTAACAGTTAATTTTTCTAATAAAACTCTTAAAATTAATTCGATTGTGAGAAGTCACCAAACGAGCTTTGAGTCACGGGTTGTTGCGACCTAGCTAACACTATATATCAATTTTTCTACAACTTCGACTTAGTTTTTTTTTTTTTTTTTTATGGTGAATATATTGTTACATTAACCACTATATTGAATCGAAACTATTACAATGATATCAAAGTGAACTAATTACTAATATTAAACTAAAGAAAATATCCACATTCGTGGGAGTTGAACCCACGACCTCTTGGTCATTGAGCCTCATCCTTAACCACTTGGCTCCTCTCATTGCTAGCTGTATATAAAAATTACCAAACTATTCATTTGATATCCGCTCTACTACAAATTGGATCGGGCACAGCTTAAAAAAAACAATTGATTTAGTACAAAAAGCTTTTAGAAAAATTTTTAATTCAATACAAAAAACTTTTGAAAAAAAAAATTGATTCAATACAAAAAATTAAACCAAGACAAATGGTACAACCATAAAAGCTTTTAACAACCTTGTCTTCTTTCAATAGTCCTTTCCACATAATTGTTATTCCCATTAATTCTCCATTCATTGCAGTGAGGTATATTAGACATTATAGTTTGTATATTGGGGCATATTAGACATTATAGTTTGTATATTGGGCCTTTTTGTATTTGTTATTAGTATAGGGATTGAATATGTAATTTTCATTGTTTTTGTATTAGAGTTGTGTTTTGGTTTATACGCTTTTGTTAGTTTGTTTCTTTCCAGCGTGTATATATACTTAGTGTAGGATCAGTTGTAATTAGCTAATTTTTCCCACTTTTCTCATTAATGAATAATTCAATTTTCTGTTAATTAGTTTCTCTCCTTAACTAAATTCTCCCATCACTTTCCGGCGAATATCAATCGGAGATGAAGGATTTCACCTCCTACCTCCTAACAAGGTACGTAGGGTGCACCGCTTTACGGTACTATTTCCTATAAGAATCGGGCCATACTAATTAGTATGATTTTAAGTTAGTAATTATATATTTCAATGGCAACTAGAAAATCAATTTGACTGTTGGAGCCGCGTCCCGGACTGGAATGGAACTTTTCCATACGGATGTAGCATGATATGGAATTTGAATATGCATGTTTGCTATTAATATACTATATATATTTAAATGAAATGCTTTTGATTGTCTTGTTAAGTGATAATATAATAAAATGACATTTTTCTATGTAATAGTTTAGCTCATTGTATTATGATAATGTGGTAATTTACCCCCTTATACTATGATAAATATGTCAATCTACCCCCTATGTTACCAAATACTTTTTATGTTCACTCTCAATTTTGGCAAGTGAGTTACACTCTCAAGTTGAAAGGGATAAATTGCTTCTTAAATTTTCACAAGGGGGTAAATTTCTCTTATTCAAATCACTTGGGGCAAATTGAACATTATAAATATTCCAGAGGGTAAATTGCCATTAACTCATTCATAAGTCGACTCTTAAAATATGATACACGGGTACTTAAAAAAATTAAAATGCAGTGTCAGATACTTCTTGGTTACGATAATCGTGTGATATGTATTTGACATTTCACGTGATGTGTACGTAAATCTGAATGAAAAGAAAAATTGCACACATGTGTATGGTATTTCCTTCACCGTATCCAAGACATTTAAGATTATGACTTTTTACAAAATCACCACAATTGTTAAGAACAATATCAGGCATCAAACCACATTTTGTTTTATATATATACAATTGCAACACAACATAATTCATTCTATGACGAGACATGTTATCATAAAGCAACATAATTTATGGTTAGTATTAAGTTACTAGACAATTCTCTTTTTCATTTTTTTATTTTTATTTTGCAAGGGTCTAATCACTTTTGAAGCGTGTTAGAGATATTATATGGGAATCTCTCCCAACGAGTTTCGAACTTCAGTCGCCACTTCTAGACCAATCACATGTTAGTTGATCGGGTGATTTATTACTTATGACGCTTAATCTATTTCAACATGCATCAATATATATATAAAATTTTCTTTTACCTATTTTAATTTGCATGAATATATAAATAAATTTTTTTATATCCGTACATGTTGTATCGTATTTTACAAATTTTAAAAAATCGTGTCATTGTATATCTATCGTACCATACTCATCTCGTTGTGTCCGTATCCGTGCAACATAGTCTCACTTTACAATTGAGGGGCATCTTTCGAGCTTTTGGCGTTTTGTAGTCTATGTACATAGGGCATGTTTGGATGTATTTTGATCCGTATGTTATAAATTTTCGGTAGACTAAATTTTATTTGCCACGATTTTCATCACACTAAAATCAGGAAATAAATATTCTATTCTACAATAACAATACTTTCAATCATACAATGCAATTAATTAACTTAATTCAAATGGATATGATGTGACACGTCAATTATCTTTTCCTAAAAATTTCAACATTCAAATCACATTCCACATTTTCAAATTAACTCACTATTTAATGAACATTATCTTACGTTGAATTTTTTTTAACTAATACATAATCAAGTAATGTATCAATTAGGCACAAGTTTCTAGATATTATTATTTCTAGTCATAATATTTTTCAATCAATCCATATGAAACCTGGCCACAATACATCCGAACAGGACCTAATGTCTCTTGCCCCTTTCTCTTTCAATCTAAACTTTTAACATTTTGTATTTTGAAAAATATAATTCATTTGACACTTCTA
Organism: Penstemon barbatus; assembly: GCA_003313485.2. NCBI lineage: Eukaryota > Viridiplantae > Streptophyta > Magnoliopsida > Lamiales > Plantaginaceae > Penstemon > Penstemon barbatus. The sequence goes on from CM064880.1 coordinate 70,718,247, forward strand.
CATCTTAGAATATTTTCAATAAGAAAAACTTCTAAATATAGTTTCCGCGAGGGCAGAGTAATCTGGAATAGGCACTATGTTTTATAAATTGATTATCTAAAATTAAAAAACATAGTTGCACTTAATTAAAGTAATGAAAACACCAAATGAAAATTATAAATCAAATCTCAATGTGTTCATATGGATTAATTTTGGCTTGGATCTCGTCGCATTAGAATGAGACGGGAGTTATTTTATATTTAGTCTCATCTTAAAATCACCAAGGTCATAACACATCTTCTTACAATATCATTCAAATCCCTCAAACCAACAATATATGATATCATATCTTAAAGTCTATATAAAAATCATTGCTTTGATGCATACATTTTTACACAAACTTCAACATACATACACAATTCAAATACTTGTCATATTTAGATTCCATGAAACCAACATTAATTCAAATTCAAATGATATTTTGAAGGTTTTGGTTAAATCTCTTGAACAAATTTTCGGAAACCAAGAAAAACTGGATCAGCATCAAACATTTTATTTTATTATTATAATAATAAATGATACAGAAATAGAACAACAAGAGTCGCTTTGGCCGAGTGGTTAAGGCGTGTGCCTGCTAAGTACATGGGGTTTCCCCGCGAGAGTTCGAATCTCTCAGGCGACGATATCCTTTTTTCTTAATTCATATTTTCTGTTCTTTTGGTGTTAGCAGTGCTTGTGTGAAATATTGTTGAATTATTGGCACAAAGGTTGAAGTACACCACTTCAGTAAAGCTGCTCCGGATAGACCTCAACAAATTTATCATGCTCCCACCAAAAAAAAAAAAAAACAAATTTATCATGCCCTCAGATGATTTAAGTCAGTAAGGGTTATGAAAACTCTTAAAGCAAGGAGTAAACAAAATTTCATTTTTGGACCTCTAAAGTGGCTACGTTTTGAAATTGATCATTTATTGAGGTACATCGACAATATACGTTATTTATTGTGTCACCATCATCAATTTCAGACCTTATCGTCGTAAACCATCAATTTATGGCCAATGTTACCCATTTTTTTTTTTTAAATTTTAGTCAAAAATATCATTTGTCGAGTAAACTTAAAAATTGAAATTTTATATTCTGACTCCAAAATTTGCAAGTTCAAGTCACGTAACAGATCTATAACTTTAATTTTTATTTTAGATTATAATTGTACAATTTATATAAATTTGAGGCAAATGTGATGTGAATTTGACCTATTTATTTCTTTATAAATAAAATAGGTATCTTTGATTTATGAGGAAACTTTAACCGTTTTTTCACCAAATTTGAAGTTTTAAACCAATCACATGACTTGGACTTGTTAATTTTAGAGTCAGAATTTGAAATTCTTAATTTTCAAGTGTTACTTGACAAATTATATTTTTGGCTAAAATTAAAATTTTCGGTCAGATTAGACATAAATTGGTGATTTTCGACCAAAAATAAATAATTCCGATCAAATAAGACATAAATTGATGACTTACGGTGATAAGGACTAAAATGATTATGATGACACAATAAATAATATATATTGTCGAGGTACCACAATAAATGGCCAACTTTGAAACGCGGCCGCTTTAGAGGATATGAAATGAAATTTTGTCCAAGGAGTAGAATCACTAATGAAAATAAGGGTGAGGGTTTTTATAGATTAAGTTTGACTCGGATCCATCGAGTTGACCCAACAAACAAGAGCAGATTTACGGAGTGTTTTGTAAATAAATATGTTCATCGAGGTATTTATGTCCAAGACGATCTTGTTAGTCTCGAGAGAAATCCTGAAGAGTTCCATGTAGCAAATTGGAATGGGACGTCATATAACGACGAGATGAAGTCATGTGACGAATCCTAATTGAAATCAATGTTTTAAAAACCGAACTGGACATCGAATCGGTAGTCTTACTGGTTACTGGTTAGATCGGTTTAACCGGTTTAACCACTGGTTCAACCGGTATGACGTCATTACAATATAATATTTTAATTTTAATTTTAATATATGTAATCAACTATTTTAAAAAAAAATATTATTCATTTTTTCAAGTTTATTTCCATAAACTAAATGTTTATCTCATAATCAATTATTTTTACTACAAAATTTGAGTTAAGAATGAATGATAGCAACAAAATTACAAGTATGATAACATGATATCAACGCAATAATTCAAATTATAATAAACATCATATTAAAAATAATAATTTTATTACTAATCACCTATGAAAAAGAGAAATTATTGATGAATTTTGTCATTAAATTATATAAAAAATAAAAATATTTGAAGTTTGTGAAAAAAATGACTTTTCTAATGAATTTGATACTCAAATATGTTTATATAACTTATTATATATAAGATTTTTTGTTTTTGTTGATTTTGTTTAATTCAAAGTGAAAAATAGAAGAAGAGATGTGAGAGTATTGTTGAAGTTTAAAGGTCGCGGAAGAGAAATAAAATCCGTAGCGTAAACTTTTTATTTTTATAAGTGAACCAGTGGTTCAATCGGTTCACTGGTTCACTGGTTTTACCGGTTTTTAACCGGTTTTTTCCGGTTCAAACTGGTCAGGAACAAAGTTGGTTTTGAAGGGTTAACCGGACCGGATTGACAATTGGTTACCGGTTAAATCGGTTGAACCGACCGGTCCGGTCCAGTTCTTAAAACACTGATTGAAATAAAAGGTTTGGATAGCTACAAGAATGAGGTTGCCCATTGTTTTCCTTAATAATTCAAATAAGTTATTAAATTTTAAAAATGTTTAAATGTTGATTTTTTAGTGATTTTGGTTATTACTTACTTATTAGTCTCTTTTTTCTATTCACCAGCATAAGTTTCAGATAACACTTTCAATTGGTTCCTTAAGGATTTTTTGCTTTTTCAAATAATACTTTCATCTAACAGGCATAAGTATTGGGACAAAATATAAATTTATGAAAAAAGTAAGTTTAACTAGATACTTGCATTTTGCAAATCGACTCTGCTGGGGATCGAACCCAGAATCTCTGGTTTCGTAGACCAGCGCCTTATCCATTGGGCCACAGAGTCTTTGATGATAATGACTAAAATTTAATTTAGTTAAACTATTATCTAATAAAAACTCAATTTGTTTCTAGGATTTTTGCTTGTTCCATAAACAAACTCAATGTTACGGATTACATTTTGTTCAATCGATCCGGATATTTCATCAATAAGTGGTTATTGAATCGGAAAATTGTTCAGGACGATGTTTGCTTTCGGTGCGAAGGAGAAGCGGAATCCACTTTACATTGTATTGTTCGGTGTACTTAGCTAAACAATGTTGGGCTCTATCTTGCTTTTTCAAATTATTACAGTTGTTCCGCTGAATTCATGGACTGGCAGAATATCATTTTAGAGAGTGATTATATTTTGGCAGTGAATGGTATCACTTATTTGAAGACATCAAGTACTTAGCAAGTAGTTTGAAAATTTTTATTTTGCTCCCATATGTTTAGGGAGAGTAATTCCATGGCTCATGCTCTAGCTAAAGTCGCGCTTAGAATTTCGCTTCCGAGCTTTATCATCAATCTTGTAACCAATGATGTTATCCATTATTAATGATATCTCACCCTATTGGGTTCTAAATAAAAGAAAAAAAAATTGAAAAATTATAGATGAAAATTCCACATCAAAACACACAAACAAAAATTATTCTGAAAATCAATACATAACAAAATCCTGACAATACAATCATCTTAAAATCAACTAGGAAACTTAGAAGCTTCCAGATCCGCGGCCTTCTTCAAAAAACCGTTATCATCATCTTCAAGTGCCATTTGAATCGGGTTGGACCCGAGCCCATCAGCTATAGCCAACAAAATATTCTTTATCTCATCTCTAAACTCCCTTTGGTCCACCGATCCACTATGATCACAGTCGAATTGCTCAAAAATCGAGTCGTACAGCTTCGTCAGCTCCTCAGGCGGCGTCACGACGTCGACACCGAAGTGGCTCTCGATTAGGCGGAGCGATTCGAAGGCACGGCGGAGCTCCGACCTTGATAAAACGCCGTCGTTGTTGACGTCAAGAGCAACAAACGCTTCGTCCACGCTTTTCTGGAATTGTGCTTCGTCGTTCACGAAAGCACTGACTGTAGATCCGTCGATTATTACCACTCCCATTTAGTGCTTAATTTTTTGTGTGATTGGGCGTATTTCTTGTTTTGTTTGTGACAAGATTTTTATTTTTCCATTTTTTTTTATTTTGAGATTGTGTGCTTGCGAAATGGTGTAGGGGTGTGGTGGATATTTATTTAATGTTGTGAAGATATTTTGGGGGTAATTGCCACGTGGAAAAAATGGTAACGTTGGATATCTTCGTTTTGTGCCATGTAAGAGTGAGGTATATGTGGGTGAGTTTTGGTTCGATTTTGCGGAACTTTTGTAATTGAGTCAGAATGCTTTTAAATGTAATTTAACAAAACTTATGAAACTTACACTCAAATTCTTGAAATTTATAAAATTTTGATTTGACACCTACCACCTATTCTTATTTCTCAAATTCCAACATTCATATCCAATCCAAATGGAATTTTAGTTTTTTTAAAACTACAAAATCCAACATCCAAAATATAACTAAATGGTAAAGTTTCAAAGGTTTTACCGAAAACACTCAAATCATTTTTTGAAATCGAGACCCATAATATCGAGCTAAAATCCTTCCAGCTGTCTTGGTATCATTGAATATGTAAATACATATTTAGTACCATAATAATATAATTATTGATTGTAATGTTCATGATGTCGTCAAATAATTGGACAAAACGGTTATCTTATATTTTGGAGGAACAATAATCATGTTTTCCTCACTCGTAGAAGGGATTAATACAATTAATATGATGAATTTAAGTTGAATTCTTCGTATCATTGGTGCTTAGTTATTTCAATGTGTTCGATAGTACTTTGAATTGATTTAAGTTATACTCCTATTTTGTTTGGGTCAATGATTCTGAGAAAACAAAAAATGAAAATATATATGAGTGAAAAAAATGGGATTGAAGTTATTAAATTTATTAGCCGAATAGGGAATATAAAAAGGTAATAAAAGAATTAATAACAGACTTTGAGGGTGGTGTAAATTAATTTTACTATTTCAGGTTATAGACCATTGTAAAGTTTCACCAATCTAATTGTGGTGGTGTGAACTTGTTGAGGGGAATATAATTCGATCTCTTACTCTTAGAATGGGATCCAATCCCAGGGAATATGCCTTAGCCCTTGGGGAATATATTCAAGGTTGGCGGTCTTCAGACAAAAAGAATATTAAAAGATATTGGAGAGTAGGGGTGTGCATGTGTTAAAACTTAAAATATGTTGGGTCCTTTTTTATCAAAGTGAGAACGTTGTTAGGAAAAAAAAACTTGTTAAAATTTTGTCCAGATGAATCGATGTAGCCCAGCCCATGATATAAAATAATAATTCTACAATCCAGTCCATCCGTGTTATTTTATGCCCATAATACAATCTTCAACAATCACATCTAAAATCAACATAGAAATTCAAATTTTAGATAGTTAAGAGCAACTCCAACAATATCTTGTATAAATGGTCATCTATATCAAATTATACATGGTTTTAGCTATTCAATTTTAGTTGTTCACTCCAGCAGTCATCATCTAAAATTTCAGAATTATTATAATTTATTCTTCTTTCAATATTAAATTATAAATAATATTATAAATAATATTTTATTACATTTTCACGTGAAATATAAATAATAAATACACGGTTTAATGTTTCTTATTTAAATATAATAAATTAATAAAAAAACTTTTTTTAAAATAAATGGCTTTAAATAATGATTTAATAAAATATTTAATTCAAACAAACATAGTCCTCTATATTTAAATCAAACAAACATATTTTGGCAGGGAAGGTTGTTGGAGAGAATTAATTTGCTGATGTGGAAGCCTTGTATATTTATAAAAGGGCCCTTATATTTACAAATCCAATTTTCCAATATACATAGTCCTCTATTTTTAGAGGTTACTGCTGGAGGAAGATTTTTGTGTTTGGTTGTCTATAAATTCAATTTTAGAGGTTGGAAGAGCAAAAAAATGAGCTGTTGGAGGTGCTCTAACAGTCTTTTAGATAGGTATGTCAACCGTAGGACTGTCAATTGAGCCAGGCCTATCTGAAGTTTGATGGCTCGACCCGACTAAAATTGATTCGAACCCGAATATTTGTGAGCCGAATCGAGTTTGAGTCATTACATTAAACCCGATCAATTTATGAGTTGAGCTTGAGCCTAGCATGGCTCAACCCGAATAAAGCCCGAACATATAATTATTTTAAATATTTCGATTAATTATTTGTATTGTATTAAAAGTTACTAATTACTGTTTTTATTTTGAAACAAGTAAAGTTTATAGAAAGTTATAATATAAATTTCATATATGTTAGTATATCAATTACGTACTGAAGGTCAAAATCTAAAGGAAAAAAGCTTAATCAAAGATTAAAAAAAAAAAAAAAAAAAAAAAAGACGAAAGTTAACACGAAAGGTCAATAAAATGGATCTTGAGACTTTAAAACTCTAATGCATTTTCATATAGATCAAACGTATCTAAAAAACTTTGGTCAAATAACTCGATCTTTCTGTTAAAATATTAATTAATGATATATACTCATATATTACTTAATAGTAGTCTATTGATATGTGTTTCGGTAATCTAAATATTTTATATGTCAAACTTTTTTTGTCTATATTAGCAAACCCGATATAAGCCCGATATAGACCCGAAACCCGAAAAATTACATGAGCCGAGTTTGAGCCAGAGAAATCAAAAAAATTATGAGCCAAGTTTGAGCCTATAACTATGAAGCCCGAAATTATTTGAGTTCGAGCTATTTGAAGCTCGGCTCACAAGGCCCGATTGACAGTCCTAGTCGACCGGGCCTTCTGAAGCGAGCTTCGAACTTCATAGCTATAGGCTCAAACTCGATTCATAAATTTTCTAGTTTCTTTGACGTAAACTCGACCAGTGTAATTTTTCGGGTTTTGGGTCTATATCGGGTTTGTTAATAGAGGTAAAAAATAGCTTGACATATTAGATTCCCGAAACACATATGAATATACTACGGGGCCGTTTGGTACGACATAATTGGGGCTATTAGGTCATATTGTATGAGTTAATATTGGCTAATACAATATTTGGTGGCATAGCTCTAATATCGGGTCAAATAGATTAAATCCTTACGACCCGATATTAATACTAGATTATGATCCACCTAGACATGGATGGATTAGTTAATCCGGGTGAATATGAATTAGGTAAAATGTCACTTATAACCTCAAATTTACGAATTCCTTTTTAACATATCATTAATTGTTATAAATTCTTCTCAAATCTCTGAAAATGGAAACACATACTACATAAATAAATCAAAAATTAAAATTTATATCAATTTACAATGAACATGGATGCATTCAAACTAAAATATTGAACTAACATTGATCAACTCATACTCTTATACGTATTAAATAAATGACTTCGATGAATTGATATATCTTAACTAACATAATATGTTTAATTAAGTAGTGAAAATAAATTATATATGCATAAGCTCATAACTCTACAAAATATATTACGGTAGATTGTTTTGATATAATACGACTCAATCAAATCTACCAAACGTATTTTTAATATGACCTTCAATCCGGCTCCAATCTAATCCACCTTAATCTCATACACCCTACCAAACAACCCCTACTATTACTAACACACGAGTATTTATCATTAATGTTTTAACTGAAAAATCGAGGGCCTGTTTGTTTGTCGTTTCCAAAATTATTTCATAGTTGGGAAATGTCAAACAAACATATTTTTTATTTTTTTAAATAAATTTTAGGAGTTCTTTTTCCTTTTTTTGTTTAGAACCGTACGTACTATATTTAGATAATTTGATGATAAGTATGCTTCACTATCTTTGAAGTTATTTTTATATAATATACTGTAAAAATCTCACTTTACCCCACATCCTTTCAATCGTCCTGCATTTAACCTCCCTGTCCTTTCAAATATTGCAGTTATACACCTCACCTTTGTTAATTGTTGCACATTAGCCCTCAAAGTCATCGACAACAGAATATTCCGTCAAGATTCCAAAATGATGGGTAAAGTGCAAATTTTCAAAAGATTAGGGGGCATATTGTGGAAGATATTAGAGATTTGGGGGGATTAAGTACAAGAGATATAAATCATCTAAAGTGGTACAGAGGATCTTGAGCCATTTTTTAAGTTAAGGGTAATATTTAATAAATCATCTAATTTCGTGAAAAAGGTACACAAATTCCAATTTTATTGTAGCTTATAAAATCCCGCTCACATCGTAGATCCCCCATTGGAACCAATCCAATCCAGGAGAGTTTGCATCTGCACCTCGAGATTCAACAAATATTTAAATGACCACTCAACTCAACTATATATGTAGAGTTTAAAGGGCCATGTAATAAAAATAATCTACTTTATGGCTTTAAAAGTCTTTTTAACATATATTTATGTAAGATTTAAATGAGACTACCTCAAGAAAGAAAAAAGAAAAGTGAAGCTAGGGAGCACAAGCAGAAGTCATTTGAGTTGAAGATTTGGGTTTGGAGATGTTGGTAGTTGGGAGAAAATTTTGGCTTTAATTGAGGCTTGGGTAAAGTTAAGTAATATTATGATGGGTTAATATTGGATTGAATTAATTGGACTAACTTTTAATTTGAGCTGGGAAATTGTTGATTGTGCTAAATTTTTGGGCATATTCCTTTTCTTTTTAAACTACTACACTACTATGCTTTAAAACAAAAACAAAAAAATATATGTCGAAGAATATATATTTTAATGGCCACACTCAGCTACTTGTTGAAGTTTTTCTTTTCCATGAATTTGAAAATATTATTAGATATTAGACAGCACTGTTGTTAATCAGTAATATAATGTTTATGCTTTAGACCTTCAACTCTTCATATCCTCCAATGTCATCCCAAGAGACCTTAAGAATTTCTACAGTAATCATCACATCTCGCTATACTACGTACATAGCATGCTTTCAATCATCCATTGTTAATATTAACTGGCTAGTATTAGTTGTTTCAAGTTGTTCACGGATTCGAATTTTGGATATCCGTCGGGCTTAAATTCGTTCTATGTTTCCAAGAATTTGTTCAAACGCGGAACTGATATGATCTCTTCTTTTGAACTTCGGATTAAGAACTAAGCATACTCTAATCAGATCCGAGTCCAATCCATCTTTGTTATGTTATGCCCATGGGCGGATCTATGCTTTGAGTGGGTGGGGGGGGGGGGGGGGGGGTTGGCAATTTTTTTTAATTAGTATATATATACATTATGTAATTTATTGTAGAATATAACTATTTATATATATTTACTTAATAATATGGTCATATCTCGTTTGTTTAGGTGTGTTTAAACATGATCTAAAACTATTAATTCACAATTCTTTTATAAATTACGATATAATTTGTTTTTTTTTTTATTGTCTTCTCACGTTTATTTTTTAGTTTATGACAATTTAATTTACTGTGTATTAGAGCTGAATTGGAGACGAGTAAAAAAATAAAAATCACAATAATAAGACTTTTAAATTTGTTTAGTTCCACATAATCAAGAATTAAGACTTAGTTAGTTAGTGATAAGATAGAAGATTAATACCAACAGGTAATTTGTTTAGTGGAAGGGATTAGTCACTACAAAGTAGCGGACTCAGGTTCGAATTCCTGTTGGGAAAGGTTCCCAAGTTATGTGTCTGACGCGCCTCGAAAGAGATTAAACCCTTGAAAAACCAAAAAAAAAATTAGAAGATTAATACCTTATAAAAATCACAACGAACATTGAGAATAAAATTGTCAAGAAAATTTATATTGATTTTAAATCAAATTAATTTTATGACTTGAAACTACGTTGTCTGCAACTTCGATAATTTTCAATAAGAATTTATTTGCATCTGAAATCTATCATAGTTCTTATTTACAATAAATTTTTTATAATTTATGTTAATTTTCCAGGCTTATACAAATAAATAATTTGAATATTATTTTTAATTAACTTCAATTTACTAAAACTCGGCCCTCCCACCCCACCCCACCCCACCCCACCCCCAACTTCTTGGATCCGTCCTGGTTAGGCCTCTAAATATGGCAGAGGAATTTTTTTTTTTTAAATGATGAGGAAGATTCACGCGCGTACGGTCTTCTAATTAAGTGTAAAACTGATTAGATCCATGAACAATTAAAATCGCCATTCTTGAACACCATGTACTAAAAGTCTAAAACTGATCATGAGATAGATCTTCCACAAAATCAAAGAAAGAAAGTCGACGCATATATTAAAAACTATATACAACTAGCTAGAGAAGTCACATAAATATATAATTAATGATCCCACATCGATCGATCGTTTTAAGAATGTAGAGGAAACCAACGTTCACGGAAATCAGATTGATAAGAAATCATGAACAAAAGAAGCACAAGCACAAGTCCAACTCCCCACGGCGTGCCACCATTAACTGAGTCTTGCTCCGGTGACTGAACAAAAGCAAATGACTTTTCGAAAGTAGAGAGCAAGTGAACACTTAGAAGCAGAAGCAACGGTGAAATAATTAGAATAAGCTTAATTTGATCGAATAATCCCTCGAAAATCGATTCGTAGTTTATGTACCAAGTGATTCCAGCAAACGCGATGAGAATGAAGAGGAAGAAACAGAGATGTCTATGTAGAGATGTGTACATAATTGAATTAATTAAGAAGCTGATTGATTTTATTAGTGCTTTTACTTTGCTTGGTTGGTTATTATACATGGTGATGAGCTAGCTAGTGTTACATCTATCATATATAGTGTTGTTTAATATATTAATTCTTCTATTTTTCTTTTTTCCATTTGAATTAGAATTAAATCTTTACGCGCTTTCGGTTAAAAGTGGAATTGATCTTTTTGTACTGCCACGTCACGTCACGTTATATATGGTGATTTCATTATCATCATAATTACATATGGAACAGATTTTTTGCCTTAAATTTGATGTCGGCATTGTAGATCAAACTTATATTTCTTTTCATAATATTATTTAATAATTATTTAATCGTGGTTGAAAAATGTCTTTAGCTTCCAATTGATGTATGCGAAATTCATGTGAAGCAAAAGTTTTATTGTTTTACTGAACCAAAAGGAAAAACAAAGATAAATAATTAAATACTTTTATTAATAACATTGTTCTGCTAAATTTTTCGACAATCAATAAGACCTAATAACTATGTTGTAGTGTAACATGACCGAATCTAACTTAATACGAGAAACTTCTATTGAGTAAATCTGTAAAAGAAGAATATTCGATGAAAAACCAACTCTAGTACAAACATAAATCTATATTTGCACAATATTTTTCTAAGTCTATCTCTATCTCTTCATATATCAATACATTAATTTTACCTTCAAAGCTAAAGATTTTAATTTCTAACCATTTCTCCAAACATAAAAAAGGAAGTGCAATTATATAGTAAAATCCAACTACACTTTTTCTTGGCAATTGGGTAGCATGTGGTCTGGCGCGTGTAATCAAGATTTTCTTTAGGTGAAGAATTTAGCTTAAAAGATTTTTTATAGGATTCTCTCTTCTTCCTTCTTTCAATATTCATGTATTAGAACATTGGCTACTGGGACCCTGACACGCGTCGCCGACCAGGATCCGATCTTGAGGTGACCCCTCTCTGATTTTTATTAGTTTCGTGTCCATATTTGTAACTCCATCTGTGGTTGCTAGATTTCAAGATGCATTATTATATATTGGGTTATTTGCACTTACGCCCTTCGAGCTATTGCTATTTTACAGTCATTCTAAAAACCTTTTATTGTTTGATAATCACACCCCTTATGTATATAAGTCATCCTAATGGCTAGTTGAATTCTAATGTCCGAATTAAGTCCACTTATATTCTGATTAATCTACACAAAACCCCTTGCATTAATTTTCTTCCATACAATCTAATCATCATATGTTTTATAAAATGTTCCACGAAATCAATTTTTCGTGCAATTAATAAGGTTAATTTTAATGTTAATAACATATTATGCACGTGGGAGATATGTCCATCCATTTTCTCACGATTTTGGATGGAAAGAGAGGTTTTACTACAGTTTTAAAAACACAAGGGAATTTTATGCGATTATATTAATATAAGGTAATATTGTGAACGTTTTCCAAAATTCGAGTGGATTTTATATTTCTTATGCCTTGATTAATTTGTTTATATAAGGGTAGAAGAAAAATTTTAAAATAGTGTTAATTATGCAAGGGAGAGTGTGTAATCAAAATTTAGCATATCGTAAGTATTATGATATAATAAATTCATCATTGTGGTTAGATCGATGCAACCAAAATCGGCACTTTAACTATTATAAATTATTCGATGTATTGTAATAAATTGATGGGTAAGAAATATGATGATTTGCTTTGGACCACATACAAATCTGGAGATTAGTTTCAGATTAAAGTAAGTTTTGATTCCTGCGATTTTCAGAAGAATAACTCTAGATGCAGATACCAATAATTGACAGATAAACCTAACTAGATTAACTATTCTTACTATTTTAATTAGTCGATATATGTATGTACGGATACATTATTGGGTTCCACTTCCACTACATTTAATTTTATTTTATTCTTCTTTTGCTTTATTGAAAAGTACTGTATTGAAAAGTACTGTAGTAAGATGACGAGTAAGCTTCGTTATCTTTTAAGCTGTACCCCACAATTTAAAGAAAAGCTACTCCCTTTTTGTTTTCTTTTATTTGTTTTTTTTATTCTGATTTGATTTTCTTCATATGACAATTAATTAATGTACTTGACCATCTCATTTTGACTTCCTTGCTTAAATGTTACTACTTTGTAGTAGTATTTAGATTAGAGAGGCTTATTATAAAGTATATAGAATGTTTAGTTAGATGCTGTAAGTTTCATATGTAATTAAGGGTTTTTATACGAGTAGTTTAGGTGACAAATTTAAGAAGAAGAAAAAATACTTGGTGGTACAAAAATGAGTAGGGTTTTTGATTGAATATATATATAAGTAGCTTTAAGCATAAGGTATATTACCAGAATTGCCTTAGATCAGTGAATTTTACTTAACATTAATTGTAGTTTTAAAAAGTTATATATTGCCCAACTCAATGGCATTTCAACTCGTGCTACATGATTCGTGTAGCATTCGATTAGGTAGTGCACACTAGTTGCCCCTTATGTTTCGAGTGACGTCTAAATTTTGAGGTTATAAGATGAAAAAATAAGAGAAGAAACTAGAAATTAAACTTTTTCCCTTTGTCTAATTAACTTTCACATGCATGGGAATTAGGCACTGTAGAAGCTGCCACCACCATAGTTGAGCTTGAGCATACTACCATCATGACAATGTAGCACTCAATTAGGTTGTTCAGTAGCTGACACTTGCAATCCAATTGATATCTGAATTGTGAGGGTAGAGATGACATAAATAAGATGGAAAATTCTTATTCAAGCCTGGTATGGCCAAACTCATTCAACCACCAAGCAAGTGTATTTGTGATTGGTCACTTTCCTGAAATTTACATCAAATCCCAAAGCAAGTGTATTACACTTGCATATAGTTACTTTGGGTTCGACCAAACCTGATCTGGGTAAGAATTTTCGAAATAAGAAGAAAAAAAAGAACTTGATAAAAGAAAACTTTTACACATCATCTACAAAATATTTTTATTTTACTAGCTTTGTGCAATCAAATAAAATGTTAATAAGTGTATTAACTATTAAAATTACTTAAAAGGAATACTCCACAAATTCCTTTATTTTCGTACTTTATAGCAAGAAATCAATTATTGGGTTTGTGGCCGATTTTCTCTGTACCACTTTTAGTGTACCACACTTGTGTATCACTAATAATTAATTGACACTTTTACATTTGACAATTATTTTAATTGTCACATGTACATGTGACAATTAATTATTATTGATACACAAGAGTGGTACACTAAAAGAGGTACAGAGGATCTTGAGCCCCTCAAATCTGTTGTGCCAAACATCTGATGTGCCACCATTAGATTTTCAACACGTGGACTACATCATATAAGCAATAAAAGGATTGTTTGTTTCCACATTTAGTCTCATTTTTTTCCCTTGCCAATCAACCTTTCCTTCTCCTTAACCACCTTCTCAAATCTCATGGCATTTGTTTGCTCCTTCCAAACTCCCATCTTCTACAATGGGTTTTTTCTTCAACCTTACATCTCCGATATCTCATTTGCTTCGCCAATTATTTATTCTTTTTTTCATTGCTCTGCAAAATAGATACATACTAACATTTTTTTAACAAAATTGACTTAATAATATACCAATAATCATTGGATTTAATAGCAAATTGAGAATAAATTGAAGATGTTGATCTTTTCTAAATTTTCTTTTTCTTCAGTTTGATGAATAATCAATCATTAATTAATTTCAGATTTTTAATTAAACCTAACAAGAGTGCAATTTTTGTGTTCTAATTAATCTTTTCCAGATCAGAGTAAGAGCCACCAAATTACAAATTTTTTAACAGGGAGCACCAGTATGATATAGGGGAAGAGGATGCTAAATTCACTTTGTATTCTTTATTGGCCGGTACAGGTAAGAGGTGGTGAATGGTGATGAAGCTGAAGGCAGGTGGAAAAATAAGAATAAAAAAAGAGTTGATATGAAACAAACAGTCCTTTAATTTATTTAATGATGCAATACAGGTGGCGTAGATCTGATGGTGGCACAGCAAATATCACACAAATCTGGCTCAGCAGATTTGAGGCCGAAGTTTGGCATTTTTCACCCAAATTATAGAGTTTTGGTACTTTGTACCCTAACTTAAAAGTTTTTGTACTTTACACCCTAGAAATATAATTTATTTGGCACTTTGCACCATAGTGTATGTTTTAGTAAGAAAATTTATAGGTAGAAGGATAGAATAGTTATTTTCAAATTTTTTTCACTTTGCACCCAGGGCCGGCCCAAGTGCTAGGCAACTTGGGCCAGCGCCTAGGACCCCCGGTTCGGAGGGCCTCAAAATTTGTATATAGGCCTTAGGAAAATTAAAATGTTAAATATTTTTAATTTTATTAATTTTATTTTATTTAAGATGTATCTTGGCTCACTTAGTAAGACTTTCAATTGATGAGTGGGAGGTCTAGGGTTCAAATCCCAATATTGAGTTTTTTTTTTCTTATATTTTGATTGTTTTATGTTAATTAACTTTTTTTTTGTAATAATATTCGTCTTTTTTAATTTCCCATTCGTAGTAATTATTCTTTTAATAAATTTTCTTATTTAATGATTTCTTGTCAATTTTTTTCTTAATAAGTGCTTTAAAAAAAATTCTTTCTTAATTATTATAAAAAGAATACAGTCTTTTTCTTTATAATATGATTTTTCTGCTTATTACTTTCTCACTTAATACATTGTAAAAAAGAATTTCATCCATAATAAATTTGGTTTAGCCCTGTCCATACTTTTATATGTATGTGTATCTTTTTATAAATGATGTATAACTTTTTCTTTACAGTGATAATATATAATCAATAGAGTTAAGAATGTCACGAAATGAAATAAAGTCAAGCAATTAATTATGATATTTATAAAAGAATGAAATAGAGTTAAGAATGTTCATATACTTGCAAAATTTGTTTCGGCTAAAATAATATTTTTAATATTAAAAATTATAAAAAAAAATTTACAGTTGAATCTTTTAAAAGTTAATTAAGTTTGTTATTTATTTATCTATCTAAAAGTAGTATGTTAGATTTGATTATCTTTCTAAAAAATAATATGTTAGAGAATATAATATGTCAATATTTAATTAATATTTTTGCCTTTAAAAAAATAAATTGATTATATATTTATTATAACAAAGGGCCCCAAATTTGTAATTTGCCTAGGGCCGGCCCTATTTGCACCCTTAAAATATAGAATGTTGGTTTTTTTGCACCATAAAATTATAAAATATTAGCATTTTTCACCCCAATTTAAATTTTTTTGACACTCTGCACCCTAAAAATATAATTGGTATTATATTTGCACCTTAATTTATTTTTCTTAAAAAAGACAAACTCATGAATGTGGGCGATGTAGAGATGAAACGGTCATTTCTATGCACAACAATCAGAAACTTGTTATTCTAAATTTATTTTACTATATAATAACTTATTTTAACATTTTTTCTCAGTAAAATTTAGATTAAAAAAAAGACATTATCTTTATTTTATTTTTAAATATCCTCTAAATTATGTACTTTATATCTAAAATACACGTTTACATATCTAACATATTATTATATTGCATATTATTTATATTATCATATTAAGTCAGGGTTGAAAATGCCACAATTTATATTTTTTGGGTACAAAGTGCCATTAATATATATTTTAAAGTGTCAAAATCTATACTTTTTAGGGTGCAAAGTGCCTAAATATTCAAAAATAACTATTATAACCTCCAATCATCCAATCAATGAATTTTTTTCACACTAGGGTGCAAATTCTCAACTAAATTGTACTTTCAGGATGCAAAGTACCAACACTTTTAAGTTATGATGCAAAGTGTCAAAATCCTATAATTTCAGGTGGCAAAGTAATTAGAATTAATAATCTAAAAATAACTTATTCAATACTATTAAAAGTGATCTACTCATGCGAATATACAGTTCGGTAGTTTGACTCCACACTAGCAAATTGAGTAAAAGAAATTTGAGACAAATATAGAGCAAGTTAGTAGGAGTATTAAGAAAATATAAAAAAGCTTAAAACAAAATTTATTAAAATTGAAAAGATCCCCATTTCATTATATATCAAGCTAAATTGTGTACCATTAAATATTTTCTTTTCTCAATTCTTAATAATAACTCCGCAAAAAAAGAATTAAAGGAAAATTAGATTGAATTTTTTTTGATTCTCTTTCTCCCTCGATTCCACACCCCCCCCCCCCCCCACCACCCCCACCCCCACCCCCACTGTCTCCCTCACGAATACATCCACATATGGAATTGACCATGTCCTGAATCCTGGCCTAGGGTTAAGGGATATCATCCTGTGTCGTGGCCTTACCATTATTTCAGAATCTGAATATAAGGAACGGCGTCGTACCGAGGCAACAACGGTGGATCTGGTACAGAACAGATAATATTGCAAGATGAGCGCGGATCTGATGTCTGCGAGCACACATGGCAACCTGGACGAGCAGATTGTTCAGCTCATGCAGTGCAAGCCTTTATCCGAACCTGATGTATGCTTCATAATATTTTATTTTAGGCTGTTTTCTTATGGATCTGATTGAAATGTTGGATACTTGTTCACATTATTTCATGAATTTTACGGTGATTTTGTAGTTTTAGATAGCTTACTTCTAGGATTTCATGGATGATTATTGGGGATTCTGGAGACATGGTGTTATATTTTATCAG
The DNA here is from genome assembly GCA_003313485.2 of Penstemon barbatus. Classification (NCBI taxonomy): domain Eukaryota; kingdom Viridiplantae; phylum Streptophyta; class Magnoliopsida; order Lamiales; family Plantaginaceae; genus Penstemon; species Penstemon barbatus. Next base: position 70,735,726 of record CM064880.1, read on the forward strand.
TTCAAACAGAATAATTAAAGACTTTTGGAAATTGTCGCCCATGTATAAGTATATTGGGTTGTTTGGAGAACACTATTATAAACATTTATTCAATAAAGTGTTAAAGAGCGAAGTTGCAAAACGGTAAATTTTACAGTTTTCCTGAAACGAGGCAACCTGGTGGATGCAAAATCGATTTTAATGAAGAAGTACATGCTGAAATAAATGGGGGTAGAGATGCTATCTAGTTTGTGCTTGTTCATTTTATTGATTTGGTTAATGTTTGCCAACTCTTCTAACAATGAAGAAATTACGAAGACATGCTGCCCACTTTATATTTAAATCTTCAGTTATTTTTTATTCCTGGGCAATTAACATATTTAATTAAGTGTTGGAGTTCTCGTTTTTTCAAATGTAGGTTAGAGGCTTATGCGAGAAGGCTAAAGAGATACTAATGGAAGAAAGTAATGTACAGGTATGGATTTTTTACCCTTTACTAATTAAATTTTCTATTTTATTGAAGTATTCAATTGACAAAAAAGTCATTTCTGGTTGTCACATAATTTACGTTGTTCTAGCTTTTTGTGAAAATTATGAATCCATATCTCAAGAATGTTACTTTGTAAAAAGTGTTATATGTGCTGAATTCTCCAGAAATAGAACAAATACTAGTATTATTTAATACACTTGATTAATGCGCAAGGTATTCCAGTTATGATGTATTGCTTGTCATTTACCTTTAGTTATAAACAAGACTATGTTGTCATGATGTTAGAATAATTTCTTTGATTATGTATGCAGCCTGTAAGAAGCCCTGTGACAATTTGTGGTGATATTCATGGCCAATTTCATGATCTTGCAGAACTTTTCCGCATTGGAGGAAAGGTATTACAAATTATCTGACATTCATATCATTGTATATCCTTTTTCTTCAGATAGGAGAAAGGAATCCTCATAAGCAGTGAAAGTGGTCTTATCATTCGTAACATAATCGAATATAAACTTTGTTTTGTAAAATCGTAGGCTCATTTTAGTGGGTAAAACTCTTAAGGCAAATGTTTTTTATGTATACGATGATAGACCTTTAGGTTTTATATTTTGTTCATTTTCATTTTCCTCCCTGGAATACATGTTTCAAAATAGCTTTAGTAACTAGATACACATTTGGCATACAATTTTCAGAGAAGTGCTTATTTCCTTATATCCTACATTTTTCATCCTTCATGATGTTCTGATACTGATTTCATTTGTCTTCTTACAAGGGGGTTTAACTGCCTAAAATGATTCCTTCTGGCCTGTGTTCTTGAAAATACATGATTATTATTTGATAGACTTCCATCACAACTGCAATTACCTAAAGAATTTACTCTATCTCTAATTTTGCGACTCATTTTGTGCAAAATGGGCTAAGGAGGTCTTGTGTTTTGGATTTATTAATCCTAGGGACTTCCCGTGATTTTTTTTTTATTCGGTGGGTCACCTCTGTATGGACTTTCTTCCCAGTTTGTTTCTTAAGTAATGAAATGTTGATTCATCAAAAGAAAAAAAACACTAAAGAATTAACTGAATATAACTAGATTTGCAGACAAGCCTGTTATATGCAATATTTATTTCCTCTCTTGATCTTTTGCTTCTGTTATGTGAACTTTCTAGAGTTTCTACTTTGTTGAGATCTCTGATCTTGACTTGCCTCCTGTCTTAATCTAGTGTTATCTTCTTGTGTTGTTTTCCTTTATTTTTTGTAGTGGTTTTGTATTTGAGTTAGGTTTTTAATTACTTGTGATGCATGTAAGTATCAAGAACTGTTAATACTCATTCTCTTGTAGTTCAGATTATTGGCACTGAATGACATGTTCACTGAATCATACATATCTAACGGAGTCCTGTTTCTTATTGGCAGTGTCCAGACACAAACTATCTATTTATGGGAGATTATGTTGATCGTGGGTACTATTCAGTTGAAACCGTCACAGTAAGTACACGCTATATGATACTCCCTCCGTCCCAAAGTTTTTTTATCCCTTTAGTTTTGGCACGGAGTTTTAGGCGTTTTGTTAAAAAAGTAAACTTTTGAAATTCTTTGAGAGAGAAAGGAAGTCATATTTTGGGACGTCCCAAAATAGAAATGGAAGCAAGAAAAATGGGACGGAGGAAGTACTAGTTTTTTTTTGGTTGAGAAGGATCATTATACACGCGTCAAAAATATAAAGTATTAAGATGGTTGTCCAGGGAGCTTTACATTTCTTTTTGAAGTAGGTTTATTGAGTGATGCTTATACGAAAATTTCTTGCAGCTTTTAGTTGCTCTTAAAGTGCGGTATCCCCAACGAATCACTATTCTCAGAGGAAATCATGAAAGTAGACAGGTATTGATTTACTCTTTAATTCCTTTTCATATTTTCTGAATTCTTTACTCTGGATGAATTTTTTCTTCTTTACGTAAGTTTTGATAATGAAGGAATGAATCTAATCACAGAAATGACAAGTCATCCCCTTTTCGTGCTAGAATAGTGATGTGGTTGTTATTTAGTATATCACGAGGTTCTGTTATTAATCATATTTATGGGTATGATTTCAATTTGTTGTAACGAACTTCAGTGGCATCGACTTTCTATGCAGAAACTAGAACATTACGAGCTCTTAATATGCTGTTAGGTCTTGCATTGTGATTAAAAGTACACGTAAAATTCTGTGCTGATGAATGAACTGAAAAATAGCTGTCTTTACTTGCAGATCACGCAAGTCTATGGATTTTATGATGAATGCCTGCGCAAGTGAGTTTTTCTTGTTGCCTTCAACTCTCTTTCCAACCAAGTTTGTACACTTTTTCTCATTTACTTTGCCTTCCCTATCATGATACTTACAGATAAATTGACAGAAAAATAATTTAAAACAAAGTATTCATATTATCAGAATTTTAACTGATCTAGAGATCCCCATCGCCTTTTGAAACGGTGATTTACTCTTTGCTTTGAATTTCATATGAGTTGGAAATTTAGAACTTGTGAATATATGACCTTTATGGGAGAGTTTACTTTTGAAAAGAAAAATGCCATATTGAAAAATCTTGAGGCATTTTTTGGTGACAATCCTAAAAGGTAAAAGACTTGCATCCGAAAAGTTACATGGGAAGTACTACCATAGTTCAAAAGATACTAGATTCATAGGTTACATAATCCTCTGGGACCTGATCTGCCTTTGAATGTTCATACATTAAACATTACATTTAGATAAGCAAGTAATTTCAAGTGGTCTTTAATTTCTCTATTCTCTATATATACTCGTGAGATGGAGAGGGTATCCAAGAGTGACACCAGTGTATTTATATCCGAATATCTTGACTAGTGAATGTAATAGATTCGTCATATGTGATACATATTATTTATAGAATAATTCTGTTGTAGAGTAGTACTTCAAAAATTTAAAGTAAGAGGAAAAATGATACAGCATTGTAAAATTAAAAGCAAAGTTTAGAAAGAGAGTAGAAATATCATTATTCCATTTTTTTTATCTGTTGTCTCAATGTGGCATTTAAAATTTGAAAATGCTACTGTTTTTAATGCCTACTTTGATCCTGGGAATATTGTTACAATCTTGCTACTTATGACTCATCTTTTAAAATTTGTCATGCTTATTTTTTCTCTTTCTTGACCATTTTATTCTAAAACCTTGAAATCCTAATTTGATTATAGGTATGGAAATGCTAATGTTTGGAAAACATTCACCGATCTGTTTGACTATTTCCCTCTGACTGCATTGGTTAGTTATGCTCTTCTTATTGTTGCTCTTGAGAAATTTATTGATCACCATTGCTATACAAAGGGTTCATTTCCCTTGATTTTACTACAATATAGGTTAAAAAATGCATAATAGTTTCTCCTTGTTTACGATATTATATACAACCAAATGTAAGTTCCAGAACAAGGGAAAATTGAAATTTTAGACCCATATGACTGGAATTGCACTTTTGCACCATTTTTTTTCCTTTTTTCTTTCTTTCAATAATTTAAACATTTTTGGTCCTGTTTCCTCCTTTCTATCCAATTTGGGACCAAAAGTGCCACATAGAAACTATTATTCTATTGGACTGAAATTGTGAAATGTTTTAAAAACTTGAGAACAAAATTACAATTCTGGAGGGTCTAGTCTTGTGGGACTAACACTAAAAATGCAATTTCGCCAATTATTAATATTGTTAATTGGCTCTGCCCAGTATATTAGAGAAATAAAATTATATAACGGAAACTAATAATTGCAGCGTGACTTCTATTTTTCTTTTTCGAGTTGTGTTTGTTTATTTTTGAATCTAGACTATAAAAGGAAGCATAACAATTCTGAGATAGCTACATTATGTAGGTTGAATCCGAAATATTTTGTCTACATGGTGGATTGTCCCCTTCTGTTGAAACACTTGACAACATAAGAAACTTTGATCGTGTTCAAGAAGTTCCACATGAAGGTCCAATGTGTGATCTTTTGTGGTCTGATCCCGATGATCGATGTGGTTGGGGTATTTCTCCCCGTGGTGCTGGGTACACTTTTGGCCAGGTACTCCCATCTACTTAATGTCATTTTACTACTTTTTTGTCAATCAAACAATTTGATTTTTATGTCTACTTATATTACAGGACATATCTGAGCAATTCAATCACACAAACAATTTAAAGCTTATTGCTAGAGCTCATCAACTGGTTATGGAGGGATATAACTGGGCCCATGTAATTATTTACAATTCATGGTCTTTCGACAATTTTCTACATTCCTATTGGCATAAAATGTTGTTTTTTATTGATCTTTGGTCTATATTGCAGGAACAAAAGGTTGTTACTATTTTTAGTGCACCAAATTACTGTTATCGCTGTGGAAATATGGCTTCCATTTTGGAAGTTGATGATTGCAGAGAGCACACATTTATCCAGGTTTTGCCTCCCCACCTCTCTGTCTCTCTATATACATATATATCCTAAAAAAGTACCATTTCCATTCAAATCATATTTTCCATCTTACACCCTTATGATTACTTTGTATCCTGAAGAAGTTAACTGCAACTTACCCTCCTGTGATTTTAAAAAGAGCACTTTACCCCCTTATCATTTTATATAAGTTTCACACCTCCTACCTGGTATTATTAAACTTAAAAAGAGATACGAATTGGCAAAACTACCCCTCATATATACTATACTTTGACTCAGTCAACTTATAAATGTGGCACTTTACCCCCTTAAGGGTACTTTTGTCTTTTTATGCATCACTTTTCATGCTTACTCTCAATTTCGGCCAGTGTGTTACACTCTCCATTGGAAGGAGGTAAATTGCTCCTTTTCAAATTAGAGGGGGTTAAATTGAATATTATGCATATTCACTGGAAGTTATATTGGCATTAGTCCCCTGGAAAAAGTAGACAATTTCCATTTGCCTGTATTTTCCATAAACACCCTTTTAATAACTTGGTTGCAGTTTGAGCCAGCTCCGAGGAGAGGGGAACCTGATGTAACTCGGAGAACGCCTGATTATTTCTTGTAGATCAGTCACTATGAGGTGTGTGCATGCCCTTTCCTTAGAGGTGCGTACATGCCCTTTCTGGAGATTTGAGCTTAAGTTATAAGGCCTGTTTTGAAGGTGGTGCAAGTTTGAAGAGACATGCACAAATAGATAAGGTCCCCTTGTCTAAGTTATATTCTAACATATTTTAGGGTCCTTAGAGGTGATGAAATTGGGTTATGGTGCTTTTGTATCATGTTTTATAATTTTTTTCTTGATCTTTTCAAGTTTCAACTCTATTATTTGAGACAGTGGACAGATGTTCTGTGTAATGAACTTCTATCAATGGCTTCATTTTATGGCTGATGTTATCATTTTTTGTATTGTTTATATATTAAAATGTTATTTGCATTTGGTTCAAGTTTTCAAAAGTGAATAAGTTTTAATAATTACTGTATTGTAGATAAAAAATAAATTCATCAAAGAATTTTATTCCGACAGGAATGAATATTTTGTCGCATTTTTGCAATTGAAATTAGCCATAATTAAAAGATTGTTGCAAAATGGGCGAATTCCACTATTTCAAGTCGTGTTATCAAATCTGCTCATCATATAAACGTTCGGTACCATAATTGCATAATGGCCACAAATTTGGTATAAAAAATGCAATACCCTTCTTAAGAAAAATTTGTAATTCCTAAAATAAACTAAGCAATGACACCATTTATTCAACAGTTTTTTTATTTTTTTTTCATCTCAATTGAGAATGAAGTCTACAATACAGTATATACAGTGGGGAAATGGTAACTGGTAATCAATAAAATCCCATAAACAACTGACTTGCATTTATGTATAGACACTCATATGTACTGAATAGTGAATACTGATGATGTACCTCTTACATAAATATTTGCCGGTGTGTTCGTAAACATGTATGTTTTACCACACTTACCAAAAATGCTAGTGAATATGTAGCATTTAAATTTCCACGTACCACACAAGTGAGTTTATTTATATTTAATAAGCTTCAACGATTTTGAAGGTTTTTTCCATGAACAAAAGAGAGATTCTTGTTTTACCTTAATCATACGGCTCAAAACTTTGACATAATTTCTGACCATTTTATTCAATTTCACTTCTTTCATGCCCTCTTCTGGTTGCCTAATCACCACAAGATCTAGATCATGTTGCTTTTCTTCTTCCTTGAAGTGTTCGGCAAGTGAACTTCGCTTTTCAGTAAGCTGTTTCAAGCTTTTCCGATAATCACTTATCTCGAAGCTCATACACTTGGCCTCTTCCGATTCATGGAATGTGCTTTTACAAGGCTCTATTTTGAGATCCAATGGCTTTCTTGTTCTTCTGGACTTGGAAATGTCATAATGGGGTTTGCGTTGATCGCCTTGGCTTCCCATTCCCATTCTTTTTAAAGAAAACTAATTATGTGAACAAGGCTATTTTTGTAATTGCATGTGTTGAGGTGGAACGAATGTGCATTATATCAAGAAAAGAAAAGAAAAGAATTGGATTGGGATTCTCAAACATTGGTTAATGCCTTAATGGTCATGCTTAAGTGGTGAAATGTCATTTTATTATTGTTGGCATATTCCAATCTTATTGAAACAAAATTGATGAACCAACCCCGCCCTTCCCCTTCAATGAAGGAATGTTTTGAAATATGAGCAGCTTTGTTCATGAACTTCATTGAATTTAAGACAATTAATTATCTTCTTTGTGACATTCCCCTTTATCTACCATTTCCATTTGATGTGAAGAGAATTGTATAAATTAAGTTACATTGATTATGGATATATGGTCATCCTTCATTATCTTGCCGTTCAATTAGTCCTTTATTTTGTTTTTAGCATATACTTAACACATACTACTAAATTAACCAAAAATGTTTATTTTATTTCTCCGACATATGATATATATCACACTAAGATACTCTTAATTAGCCTTTACCTTGTCATCATAATTCTTGTGTTTGAAACTAACCAGCTGAATATATAATATGATATGATAATCAAATTTTGTAAATTGGGCTATATATATATATATATATATATATATATATATATATATATATATATATATATATATATATATATATATATATATATATATATATATGATTATATATTGCTTCTTTTACATTTGAAAAGTTGCCTAATCTCAAAGAGAGCTAATATATTACTATGAATGAGGTAGTAATAAGCCAGAAATTAAAATGAATCTTCTTCATCTCTAGATGTTAATTCTGTTGATTTTCTTGAAGAATTATGAGAAGCAATAATCTTGGACATGGCTTTCATTCCTTTGCATGATTTCATATGTGAATGCAGTTTCTCTGGCTTGAATGGCTTCCCACATTGTCTGGTACGTTTCAAAACATAAATCATTAGTATTATCTCAAATTCAATTTCATGTAAAAATTAGCTCGCTTGTTTAAACAATATATATATATATATATTAATCAAAATTAGATATATAATCTTAGGTTCGATAATTAGAAATAAAACTAATATACAATGTGTTATTCGATTCAACTCAAATTACTCGACTACCACTTTCAAGGAAATCAAAAGGTACAATCTATGGGAATGTGATATATGTTCAAAAATTTGGCCTCTTTGTATAAAAATGGTAGAAGTCAACTAATTTTCAGTAGATATTTATTATATTGGATGACCTATTCAAAATTAATTAATTTAGGTTGATGCGCGCATGGATACTAGCTTTTCTAATTAAAGTTTGGGCCCATCGGATTAAATATCATGCTTGTTTCGTTCTATTGGACTATTGCTTTACTTGTTTGTACGTTCTTCGTCCAACCCAATTGAGTAATACATATGATGTCATCACAACAAACGAATATTACAATTATTAATATAATTTATTGTTGTCAAAACCAAATTGTACTACTTTTTCAACCGAACGAAAAAAAAAAGGCAAAGTTGTTTAGAAAAAATTAAATGTGTGTATTTATTCACATTGCTGGAGTTTTATTGAACATAAAGAAGACGGTACGTAGAGGTTTAAAAAATATGTGAATCATAAAATTAATGAGATATATATGATGACTTAAATCACTTCAAAACATCTACAAAATTCAAGAAAACAATCCATAGAAATTAAGCCTACAATTCGGATAATACTACCGCCTAAGTATTAATTCCGAATAAAACTAAAGATAGATAGAGAAATTAAAAGCTAAATGAAATTTAATCTAATAAACTTACGAGCAATTTGGCACATTTACTGGCTTGTAAGCACCACCACTAGGCACTCTACCATCACAACTTCTCCTGCAATTAATATAATTATCAGTTCAATTAAAATTAATATATAAAATACATTAATTATTAATATAGTTAATTAATTAACAAATGAAGTATTTAATTACCTTCCACTCCAATATGGTTGTTGAGTAAAATTATTACAAGTCCGAAAAATCCTTTGAGAACCTCCTCGCTTATCGCTTTTGCATATTTCAGATGATCGACTTGTTTGGTGATGATCATGATCATGATGACTAATTGAACAAATATTCATCAAAAGTGGTTTCTTTTGCTTATTTATCATTACAACTGCACCATCTTTTGTATCCACAGCTCCACAACTCATCAAACTTCGAAATATATTCTTCGAATTATTATTCGCAATATTTTTTACTTTTTTGCTATTTTTTTTCTTGTAGGATGGTTTTTCTTCTTCTTCTTCTTTTTCTTGAATATTGTAGTCTGAATTCTTAATTTCTTTTTCACTATTTGTTGAATCATCTGTCAATGTGGATGAATCGGACCCGAAAATGGCGGACTCTTCTTCGATTTCGGATGATGATGTTTTTGTTGAAACATAGGTTGATGATGTCTCAGATTTTATTGAATGGCTTTGGTTTTCTTCTTTTTTGGTTTGCATGGGAAGTACTTTTTTCTCAGAAAATGTAAAACCTGTACAAGAAAAATGAAAAATACAAAATTTATATGGTTTGGACTAATTAATTAATTAAAGAATGGAGTAATTTGATTTAATTTCAATATTCCGAAAATACAAATGCATACTAGGAAAAAGATATTTCATATAATTAGTTTGATTTACCTTTAATGTTATGAGAAATCTCTGATCCTTTGAGTACATATTCATTGTCTGAAACTGGAGTAATGAGATCATCATCTACTAAATCTTGCCATACATAACCTGTCTTGTATTTCCTGTCCAAAAAATAATTGAAAATTATTGAAATCGAAAATCAAAATTGGGATATCAACATGAATTAATACTCGATCGATTAGTATAACTAACTTCTTAAAAGAAAAATAATTAGAAGGCCACTTGATTTATAGTTGGTGAACTATAATATATATAGTTGAAGCGAAAGAATAAATCAAACAAACAAATGCTAAAAATTGAAAAATTTATGCAATAAGCTAATTTAATATGTATATATACCTCTTATATGACCAAGAAAATGAATCCGGCATGTCTTTTCCTCGCAATTCTCCCAACCATCTCTTAATATCTATATATATAAGTTGATATATACAAATTGATTTAACAAGTACCATATACACGTTCATAAAAGAATTATAAATACACACATGTATATACCTCGTAAACGAACACCATTTCTTGATAGATGATGAACTCGAATAAGATGAGGATGATCAATACGACCCTTCCGACTAAGAAAGTAGACAATATGAAGACGCCTTACTTCAATACCACCTTGTGTCTCCATTAATCTCCTGTCCAAATGTGAAAATAGACAAAGAAAAAGAACAAAAAGTACTTCTCTTAGACCAAAAAAAAATATATATATTCAAATAAAATAGTATAGGTTACTTCTTATTGTTTGGGACAAAAACATGAGAACAAAGTGAAACCCAAGACATAAATCTTTGTTCTTTGCCGGCGTGCGTGATGTAACAAATTAATTTAATAAGCAAAAACAAAAGGGTAACTAATTCTTCTTGAATTTAACCAAATTGTCTATTAATATGCAGGCCAAAGAGAAAAGAACACACTAATCGAAATGATCATGGGATTAATTAAGACAGTAATTACCAAATAATACTTGTTTTGATGTACTTTTTCTGCAGTACAAACACTAGCTTATTGGAGTGATTGATTATAGAATACTAGTATAATTTTTTTTGGATTAGATCTATAAATATTTTTGTAACTATAAAAAGGGAAAAACTTGGTCTCGAGCTAGAATTTTTAACTGATTTTAAGGGATATTGTTGAATGTATATGGTTATGTATGTTTGGCAGCTTTTGACCGTCCCTTTTTAAGCTCACGAAGAAACTTTCTTCTTTTGCATCCATGATTCTATATTGATATTTTTAATATATATATATATATATATATATATATATATATATAATGAATCTTTAGCATTTTTTAATTAGGTACGTATTTTTATGGTAAATTTTGTGTTATTATGGCATGATTATGTTCATTGAATATCTAATTATTTATTTATAGTGAGCAAGGAATGAGCATATATGTATCTCAAGATACATTATTTGCAATTATATATTTGGTCCTACACGATTGTCTAATATTTATAGTTTTGCATATTTGGTTTTAAATAAGACGATGTGTCTAAAAGTGCAAAACATTTTATAAGATTAGGAAAATTTAGGATTAAAAGTGAAATTTTGTACAACATAAGACCAAAAGTATTGAGAATTCAATCATATAGAATTACAAAATTCAATCTTCCCGTGTTGCAATGTTCAAGATAATTTTTAAAGACGGTCATTCTTTTGTGGATGCCGAATAAAAGAGTCAGGTTTAATTAAAAGAAAGAAAAAAAGTTGCATAATGAAATTATAAAGATTTAATTTATTATCTAAAACCGATCCCCTATATATATAAGTCAATATATGAGAAATAAAAGTGAAATAAATTTTGTAAGATAAGAAAATAGATCATAAAATTCTATATATAGAGAAAACATAAAACATACAGTGTATGTCTGACCTTTTAACCACTCGTTTGTTTCGAAAAGCCATATCTTCTTCAGTCGTCTCAGCTGCAAATATAACCAATTGAAACATTAATTACATAAAATATTTATCTTGTAAACTTCTAAGTTTTAAACCATCAGTCTTTCTTAATAATTTTATTGCTTTTATAGAAAAATGAGTCGTATTCAAACATATAAGTACAGAATTTAATTTCTCTGATTAAAAAAGAAATGTACGGGGAAGCTTTTCCCAATTCATAAACTATAGAAACAAGAATATAATCAATATGTATCCAAATTACAAGTAAATGATAAAAAAAACCAAATTAAAGAGAAAAGAAAAGAACTTCTTACATTTAATGTCTGCCTTCTCTTCCAAAATCCTTATAGTTTAATTTGATAATTAAAACATTAATTGATCGATCAACTCTGATAAATAAATAAATAAAGTACAGGAGGAAGTCGCTATTTTAATTTATATAAGCTACAAATTAATTGAAATTGATTTGATAATGAAACCTTAACCGAAACATTCAAAATCGTGTGTGCCGTTTCAGTTGAGATTAGGAAATATTTATTTTTTAAAGCCAACAAATCCATATCAATTTTTAATTTGTTTATTTTGGGTGTTTATTTGTGATGGGGAAAAGGCGTAAATAATAAACACCCCCGTGTTATTCTTAGTTGGCCGACAACACCCTCAATTATTTTTATTAGGAAAAATCACATGTGTCAACTTGTTAAATACATTTGACCCTTCAAGCCCGTAATATATTAATTTTAGTAGCTATAAGTGCTAATATTCTTTATGAAAAATATCACTAGATATTAATTAAAATGTTTCTTTGGAATTAAAAAAATAATTGTAAACTGAAAATATATAATCACTTGTTTTCTCAAAATTAGTAACAATATCCTCCAGTGGACAACTCTTAATTTTTCAACTGGTACAATGAGCTAATAAAATATATGGGTTTTTTTTGCCAATAAAATATTACATATAGTGTATATATAGTGTGTTATGCCAATTATAAAAATTATACTGAGGTTTTTCTGCTAAATACTTAGAAATCAGTCAGGGTGGTTCACTTTTCCTCTAAATTTGACAGATGGGATGTGGGTTTAATTTAAGAAGGAATCATTATAATAATTATTTATTAGATACCATCGATCAACCTTAACTATAATTTTGGTTTTAGCAAAGTTGGTTTAGTTTCATAATTAATATATATTAGGGTAAATATAATAATTAATTAGATTGAATATGATAACAAAGTACGTAACAGCTGCAATTGAAAAAGAATATATATAGCATGGAATAGGAGAAGGTGACCTGCCATTATTAATTAATTCCGTTCCAGTTGATATGCAAATCCATTATATTAATTAATTAATTTAGTATATAATTATTTCAAATTAACTAAATAAGTATCTGAAAATGTTGGTCTGCCTCCATCTCGTAGTGAACAAATAATTATTTCATGTAAAATATTCTATAATATTGTTGTCGTTATATATAATATAGGTAATGCATGATATTATTTTTTTGGGATGCATATTTACATGATATTATTTCAATTTGGATCTGCTTATTGACCACCATAGGCCACGCAGTAAGCCATTAAAAAATTCTTATTCATCTGTATCATATTTAGTTAAGGTGTCAATCGTAATCCAATATTTTTTTCATTTGATTGTATCTACTTATTTTTCTATATATAAGATTTCAAGAAGAGCAGGTACATATATATGTAGCTTACACACTACAAGAAATTAATTGTGTTTACAATAATATATTTGAAATCGCTCAAAAAAATGCAATGCAAGTTATTGTGAAACAGAATAATTCTTGCTTAGGTCAGGTCTTTCATAGACTATGAACAAAATTAGTGCGTCCACTAAATATATCTGCAAGATTTTGTGTATGGTCTATGAAAGACCGAGTCTAGACAAGAATTTTCCTTTCAACTATAAGTTGTTTTTATTTTCACTATGAAAAGGTTATTGAAAACATCCACCAATGAAAAGCTTAGTATCATTAATTATTGAAATAACCACGACTAAGTTAAAGCTCGATGAACCTTTCAATCGTGGTGATTGAACACATTTTTTCACTACTTTTTGTGCTGTTGAAATTTTAAAATGTAATTACGTTTAGTTTAACATTTATTCTAATGTTGGATACCTAGAAAACATGATGGGCCACATACTTTTCCGATAAATAAAATAGTCTGTAAACTTGTTGAGATGGGCCAAAGGCCCAAAAGTATATTAAAATAGGCCTTTCAGTCTTATAATTTAAAGCGTTTAACGGTAATGGGCATATTACTGGATCGTGAAGCTTTTTAGGCATGTTGATGAAAGTGGCCCAATATACAATATACATACTCCTATCTATTAAAACTGTGTTTTTTTGCTCTTGATGTGCGTACCTTTAAGTTATTTCGGCTTGACTAAAATTTGCTCTGACTGACTTATCATGGATCAATATGTATGTTTTAGTTAGCTGTATATTATATTTTTTTTGAATTTTTTTGAAAACACTATAAAAAATTATAAAAAGGTTAAGTTCAGGATCAATACAGAGTTTTGAAAATACACATTCTTTCCATTTTCATTTGATTGAAAAATAGAAAGTTCTTGATATTTTCGACATTCATAAATGATGAATCTTTTATTATGTTGTTAATGAAATAAATTTTAATAAAAGATGGTATGTATGTACCCTTAATAAGGTAGTTTAAATCTAGAAATGATGAAAAATTAAATCAGAACCATTTATCATCACGAATTCAAAATAAGTGAATCCGCCCATATTGTACATGTTCAATCACTCTTTTACACAATTCAAGTAGCACCAAGAGTCATTTTTGTTATTCTGCATACTAGGCTTGAAAATTTTAAAGATACAAAAATCAAACTTATTATTGGTTCGCGGAAACTTCTTTAAACTCGATTTCTTATAGGAGCTCAATCTAATAAAAAAAATAATAAAATAGATGTAATAATATTAAGTTACATGCACGAGAACGATGTGTTTATTGTTCAATTAAAATTCATACAAGTCAAGTTCATTAATTGTTAATCAAACTCACATAGTCACATACAATACGACTTTAATTTGGATAAAAATAAAATGATCAAATAAAATTTTAAAAGGCAACTCAATTTGCTTACACGTACATATACTAGACCTTAGTTTTCCCCTCAATTTATTATATGCTATTTTTGTTTAGATAGCTAAGATATCGATTTCAAGGACAACACATTATCTAAAAAGTTAGCTTTAATTAAACCAAGCTTAAAGTTGATTTGATTGCAAAACAACAATTCAATTTCATGGAGTAGGTTTATGTTAAACTCTGCAAGTTATGCACCGCAGCTGCATTAATTACTTGAACGATAAATCTCTCAATTCTCATCGTTTCACACCTGTCCTCAAATTAACCAAATCTTTGACTTTCGTCTCATTCATTTCAGAAAGGATAAATTACATAAACTATCCCTAAATTATGGTTAAATTACACCAAAATTCTCTCATATTCAAAAAATTACACAATCTATACATAAATCCGTTGTCCCTTAAAAAACCCTATATTTTAAGCTGAAGTACATAAATTCCCTCATTTTTATTTATGAAAATCTAGAAACTTATAGATTTTGATTTTTGACTATATAAGGATACTTTCTGAAAAAAATATAATTATTGGTAATGTTGTCAAAATCCATTAGGAGTTAATTATTGTTAATTAATGTTGTCAATGCAGGGAGATAGTTTGTGTAATTTCTTGAAAAAGATAGATCCTTTTGTAATTTAACCATACTTGAAGGAGAGTTTGTCAATATCTCCATTAAATAACCCAAATTTCAACTTTCTTGCACTCAATCACTTAATTATTAAACAATTCCATTCCCCAAAAAATTAAACAATAAAAATCATCTATAAAAGCCACACTCAAACATAATTACTTATAAAACTTTAGTACTAATTAACCATGGCAATTCGTTTTATGGCTGCAGCTTTTGTGCTTATTTTCTTGCTAATAATAAATTCTTCTCCTACTAGTACTGCAATTACATGTAGCGATGTTATCAAAGACATAAAGCCATGCCTTGATTATCTCAAGAGTGGAAGTGGAAACCCACCGGGCCCATGTTGTGCTGGGGCCTCAAATCTTGCGGCCACGGCCCAATCCACTGCAGATAAACAGACTGCTTGTGCATGTATTAAAAATGCTTCAAAGAATATTAATGTAAAGCCCGAAATGGCTAAAGCTCTTCCGGGGAAATGTGGGATTTCATTGCCATTTGAAGTTTCACCCAGTGTTGATTGCACCAAGTAAATATATTAATTACATGCTTTTTTTTTTTTTTTCTTTCTTTCTTTAAATATATTTTTTAATAGGTACATGGGCTGATGGGCATGTAAATATTGATTTTTCAGATTCTTGATTACGTAATTAATTTTGTGATTTTTTTTTCCGCAGGATTAGTTAAAGGTGGAATGAAGGGACTGAAGGAAATTAAATGTGATTGTGTGTAATTTTCTGTGGGGTTTGTTTATGCAGCATGAGTCAATTATGTTTGATCTTGAGTTTTCTTACTATGCTATTTCGTGTTCATGAATAAAATGTATTTTCTCCTTTGAGGAGAGTTATTCTATTATATATACAAACTAGTATATGCTCCGTGCTATGCACGGAATTATTCAATTGTATTTTTAATAAGAGGAATATGCACGGATAAAACATATGAAAGAGACGTACAAATTAAAAATATTTATTTACTTCAAATACATAGTGAAAGCACACTGTTAATATAAAAAATGGTAAAAACCAATAATTTACTCTTAGACCGTTTTAGTGGGGATAAGTGTAACTGATTTAAATAGTTCAGGAGGTAAAGTGCCCAGCATGTAACTGAGGGGAGGGGGGTTTTGAAGTGCACTTTTCTCATATTTATTGTTTTTTAGTAGAAATCGTAGATGGTGGATATCCTCTAACATGGCAAAATAGTTTTATGGCATGCATGAATATCTTGATGAAATACATTTTATGACTACAAAATATTGAGACTAATATACGGACATACATATACTTTTCTATCACTGTAGAGTGTAACCTTTCATATAACATGCTAAATTAGTTTTAATGAATTTACCACATCTAAAAAAAAAAAAGTTCATTTCAATTTCAATTTGATATGAAATGCGAAAATGAGTTCCTATTAGATTTGTCAATTTTTTTTAAAAAAAAAAATATCATTTCAATTCCATTAGAATATGGATGTTATATAAGTAAAAGATGATTTAAAGTCCAATTTAAGAAAATAAATCATAAGAAAAAGAAAACAGGTCAGGCATTACATAGAACAACTGACATGATAATATTACGACAAACACTGTTGACACTTTCAAATCTCAAGATACCGATCAATTGGAGATTCGCGGTTAATCATATCGATTATATCCCCATTTGTAAGTCTCTTGCCTAAACCTTATCAATCATGGACTCGTGGCTTAGCGGCACGAAGAACATTCTTAATAATGGACTCATGGCACTTTGTCCAGACTTCTTGGCTAAAATTCCCGATGCCAAAAGTTTGAAGGGCTGCAAACATGAGGGAAAAGTAATGAAATTAGATGATTTAGATAATTATGAAAATGTATTTGTTCCTAAAACATGTAGACGCCTAGTTTCACAAATCGCTAGCGGTTACCAACATTCATCAGATCTTTTGTCACTTAATAAACTATCAAATATACTCCACTTCCATTCTGAAAGGAAACCAGCAAAATAAGAGTGATCCATTTAAAAGATAAAAAAGAACCCACCAAAGTGTCCAAAATTCAATCAAAATCAATCTCAAAAAACTTATACATTTAACAACAAAAAAACTCACAAATTGAGACTACATTACATCCTTCTGATCGACGGTCAGTTGCAGATGGGGGCGGCTTCCTACCCTTCACTTGGTTGTTGGGTAACTTTAATCTGCTTTAAGATATATAGGCAGGGTCATAGATAATGAAAAATAGTAATAAAAATATTTAGCACATAAACAAACATATAGAATGTATACTTCTTATAATTAAGTCTCATTCTATACAAAACAAATATTTGTGTGATTTATGCTTTGGAAACATATGCAATTACCATTTACAACCTCACATGGGTGGCCACTGGCCACCCTAAGACAATATTAAGAAAAGGAGAATCTTACGATTGAAAATGAGAAAGAAAATTGCATGTATTAAGAGTAAACAGCATAAGTATAAAACAGTACATGGATCAAAAGTGTTAGGATAAGAAACTGAAAAAGAGAGTATAAGAATTGAAAACTAACCTTTAAGTATTAATTTTGTGCTCCAAACAAACTCATATCTGCACTGAATTTATAATTGAAGTTCTAGCGACACAAAAATAAATGACAATGGTGAAGATATTAATGGGATAAGCGATATAAATTCGAGACAATCAACATTCATTGAGTCATCATGGTAGCAGAAAACTTATTAGAGATCATCGTTCTTATCTCATTCACTTGGTTTTTTGTTGGGTTCTCGGTCTTGTACCACATACTACTGCCAAAACAGAAAGTAGAGAACTTTAAAAATGTATTCAATTCAGTAAGTGGAAAAAACATGAAGATAGATCTAAAGCCTTAATCCTATCTTAGAGTTTCTAACCGATTACAATAATACTATAAATTTGTAATATCTCATTAATTATAAGTAGAAGTTTAATCGGTGTTTCTTTAAAGAAGCACGAAATCTTAAGACCACCCATACTCATATTCATTATTAAACTTGATCCCTTTATGTCTATATCACAAACATAGAATTTTTTAAGAAAAAATGAGTGATTTACCCCTACTGCTTCTACGGACACCACATTTGCTTACCTGCAAACTATTATCATCGCCACTAATAGTCAAAACAGTCCCGTTTTATTTTTCTGTAAAAAAAACAACCCAAGAAAAAAATTCAGATTTTTATACTTCAAACTTGTATGTGTCATGAAAGGCTATTTTTGATATAATATTAACATAAGCATAACCTATGAATAAGAACTGCTAACCTTCAATGATCAACCCTATGCTCCAGATCTAGATAAGACATCCATGGTTTCAAACATAAACATGAATTGTTTATGAATATCAACTTTGTCACGGTCATTTTAAGATAATAAACAATTCTAAAGATACTATTTCTGCATATACATATTTTGCGTCTCTAAAAGTGGTACAAAGACAATATTTCTTATAATAATCATAAATATTGCTTGATCATGCTACAATTAAAATACACCATGAATATTTAGTACATGGCAAAACAGGGGTACAACAACCATATGCAATTTAGAAAAATAGGAATTACCTCAGTTACTACCATAATAAGATCCTCATTATAAAATCAGTTACATCGAACCTTCGGCTTCAATGCCAAAGTTTTGGATTCTAATTTTCTCGGCTTGCTCTATATTGACTTGGGCTCCATTATATTCAGATATCCACCTAATCATGTGAATTTATATACACAACAGTAAGCATGAACAAAATACCAGATTTTCATTCATCTCTCTTGAAATATCGTACTTTCTGGGATAGACAATGGGCATATGATATAGGTTAAAATTAATACTTCACAAATTTTACAAAGCAGTGATTCATATACTATTAAATAAAACATAAATTAAAAAATCTCCTCATTATAGAAAAACCTGAATAACTCCCAATTGGTTTTCTTAATCAAAGCAGACATTATATAGGTTAAAATTAAAACTTCACAAATTTTACAAAGCAGTGATTCATATACTATTAAATAAAACATAAACTAAAAAATGTCCTCATTATAGAAAAACCTGAATAAATCCCAATTGATTTTCTTAATCAAAGCAGAGAAGAAGCCCAAACCTAGAAGGATATTTCCTCTGTTCAGTTTTCTGGTTTTGTTGAGAAACGTGAGGGGGAAAGAAGTTGGATGGGAAATTTTTTGTAGAAAAATTAAGGCGAGATGTTAGGTTTTGATGTTAGATGGAGAAGTTTCAATTTTCTGGTTTGTGAAAGAGAAGAGAATGAGAGAAGCGATGGAGAATGGAGTTGTATGGGCGGTTTTTGTGAGAGAGTTGAAGCAAGACGTGAAGTAAAGGTGGAGTAGTTTCAGTTGATTTAAATTTCCTTTTCCTGATATTTTGATAATTTAAAAAACTCTAAATTCTATAAAATTAGAATTTGGTCAAAATTAGGATACAACAGTTATAAACTGATCTCAAAGACTAGCTTATTTTCGTGTTATGCATAAATTTAAAAAATTAATATTTATTTATATTAAAAAAAATTATAATATGTGAATTTTCATGTGAAAATTACAACTTGAATAGTTCTTTTTACAATGCTAGGAATATATATGTAAAAGCAGGGACGGATCCAGGATCGGGAAGTTGGGGGGGCCGAGTTTAACCACCATCGAAACTAATTGACAATGATATTTAATATATTTTATTTAATTAAGAATAAAATATTGCTGAAAAATACATTAAATTCAAAATTCTTAAGTAATTTAGTGAAAAATTATCGAAGTTTTACACGACGTTCTCATATTTCATAAAATTCATCTACGAATAAATACCAAAAATCTTAACAAATTTATTTTCAATGTTAATAATCAAATATACTACACAAGATATTGATCTTTCATTTTATTTCTACGCCTATTTTTGACCAACTTCATTCTTGATAGTTCGATTGTTATGGTTGTAACATGAAGCGTTAATATCAAACGAATCAAACAATCAATTAAAGGTTACATTATATCATCTTTGTACTTCAATCACAAAAATAGCTTATAAATTGTGGATGTAATTTAGCATTAAAAGATTAGAGGACTAATGTGAACTATTTATAAAATAATAATACTAAATTAAATTTTTTCAAAATTCTTGGGGGGGCCATGCCCCCCCCCCCCCCCCCCCCACCAAAAAAAAACTAGCTGGATCCGTCCCTGTGTAAAAGTATAATTTAATTAGAACGAATGTTTCATATATCTTTTTCTTCATTATTAATTCCATAATATCAAGGGTGAATTACTGAAACTATCCCTTAGATTTAGTGTAAATAACTTACTGCCCTTTAAGTTTCGGAAATTACTCACAATGAAAAAAATATTGGCTCCATGTCTTCTTTTATATATATATAACAAATTTGAATGCAAATAACTACCTTATTCATTATACGTGAGGGGAATTTTCATAATTAGGCCTTACAAAAAATAAACAAAATACAAATTAGAATGATTTTTATAATTATAGTTTCATTCTTTTGTTAAATTTTAAAATTAGTCATCTTCTGATTAAACAACCACAAATTATGAATTAGGAGAATCAAAATCTTGAATTATTGCCGATGAGACCTTAACCAAGTGGTTAAGGATTATGCTCCATGAGCAGGAGGTTATGGGTCCAACTCCCACGAATGTGGGTACTTTCTTTAGTTTTATACTAGCATTTCTCTAGTTTAATACTAGTAATTAGTTCACTTTGATATCATTGTAATAGTTTAGATTCAATATAATGTTTGATGTAACAATGTATTCACCATCTAAAAAAAAATCATAAATAATTGAGAACTACCAATTCATAAAGTACGAATTTCTTTTGGGCAAAACAATTAATTTCAATTGTCAATTAATTATAAATTCTAAATTAATGTAACTATAAAAACGTGTAGTGGTGGAAAAATTAGTACCATTAAATTTCAGTTTTGATTCCTCCAAATTATGATTTATCATATTTTAATTAATCTTGGTGGATGCAATTTTTGCTTTAAATCATCACTTAAATTCAAATGCAAAGTGAGTATGTTCATTAAATTACTATAAGGAGAATAAATTAGTGAATATAGAATATGAACTATATCAACCAAAACATGCAAGCGAATGAGATGAACAAATAGAAGGATGCATAAGATCAAAACGAAAATGAAAAGTACATCAAGCTTAAAGTAATCTTAATAAGAAAACTGAAATCTTCTGGAAAAAAAAAAATCTTATGATCAACTAAAATTCCAAATAAGCCTAACAAAATCCACTCAAACATTGAACGTGACAATTAAATTTCAGTTTTGATACCTCCAGATTACAATTCATCATATTTCAATTGCTCTTGATGGATGCATATTTTGCTTAAAATCGTTATTTAAATTCAAATACAAAATGAGTATGTTCATGAAATCACCATAAGGAGAAATAATTAATAAATATAAAAAATGAATTATCAACCAAACCTTACCGGAAGAATAAAATCTTATGATCAACTAAAATTCCAAATAAGCTTAACAAAATCCACTCAAACATTGAACATGACAATTAAATTTCAGTTTTGATACTTTCAGATTATGATTCATCATATTTCAGTTGCTCTTGGGGATGCATATTTTGCTTAAAATCGTCATTTAAATTCAAATACAAAGTTAGTATATTCCTGAAATCACCCGAAGGAGAAAATATTATTAAATATAGAATATGAATCATATCAACCAAAATCTGCAAGCGAGTGAGATGAATACATAAAAGAAAGAGTGCATAAGATCAAAACAAAAATGAAAAATAAAGTGAGGAAAGGAATAAAATAAAGGAATGAAGCATCTGAACTTTTTTATATGGCTAAAAATTAAGATGTTATTAAGAACCATTAATTGTGAATGGGCGTGATTTTGGTAAGAGGATTTGGCAAGTTACGTTCATGATAAAAGCGAGAGTTAATTAGTATATAAGGCCATTTAATTCAAATAAAGTTGTGTGACTTTTCAGTTGATTTAGCCTTTTTTAAAATTCTATTAATTCCATTGTCCTATATTGAGAAATTAGAGGTCAAATTTGTTTATGAAATGAATGTCATTAATAAATTTTTGACTATAAGAACCTTAAATTAATTGGGAAAATATAAAACGGTTTTTAATTGAATGCTTTAGTTAGATTAAGTCCAAATAGGTATGTTTTAGTGGATGAATAAATGCCTAATTTTGTGCAATTAGTTAGATTTCCGTGATATAATACGATTTTCCATATTTAATTAGTTTGTAACAGTTTTTTTTTTTTTTTTTTTATAAATAAATGTATGAATTGTGCAATTAGTTAGGTTATGTCCAAATATGTTTTTCCAAAATTTTAGCCATTTAGGAGGTAACAATTTTTTTTTAGTAATTCCTTGTAAATGTATATTAATTATAAACTATTATAAATAATTTAATACGATAAAAATAATTCTAAATTCTAGAAAAGAGAATTTGGTTCAATTTGGTCAAAGACCATTCTCCTATATATATATAAAAGATAAAGAAATTAATATGGAGTTATTCTATTATATATACAAATTTATCACATGTATTAATTAATATGTACTTGCTTTATATTGAATTAATTTCTTTAAAAGAAAATAATATTTTGAATTTTCGAGAATATTGTTATAATTTATTACATGAGTTAGGCTAAGTCCACTAAAATGGTTTGAACCTAATTATTGAATGATCAACTCACTTAAAAACTTAAGTCCACTAAAAGGATTTGAGCCGAACTATGTTAGAGAGATGAATCATTTAATATATATCACTTAATTAACACATTTTATCGTATATATGTGATATTCATTTACTCAAGTCTAACATGTGGAATTTAAAAATGGGTGAGGAAAGATTCGAACACAAAACTTTTTTTTTAGTGTGAGCTTTGATACTATATTAAATGACCAACTCATCTTAAACTTAATTTTTATAAAAATGAATCATTTAATTTAATTTATATCACTTAACAAATTTTATACTTTGGGGCTGATAAAATCCTCTTCTGAGGTATGATCGAACACATAATATGTACACATCTTCCTATAAAAAATTAAACTTGGGTTAAGGAAGAAAACTTGATTGGAGTATCATTTTTTTGTAAGATTATTGACGGGATGAATTATGTCATGAAGGCTAGCTAATTAATGGAATAAAAAGATTGTATATTCAGCGTGGCTTATATTGAGGGGAAACATGTTACAAAGTGAGAATATGTATTAATGTAATTTGATGCTAAGAAATCGGGCTGGAAATGAATGGATATATGTTGCAAGTTTCTCTTGAATTAAATTGAGATTTTGGAAACCATTACTTGTTCCAAAAGGTGAAATCGCTACAATTATGATTACCTAGTGGCTAGTTAGAAAGGTGTGCTGTTTACTGATTGTTTCATTTATTGCGACTATCTATAGTGCAAAAATGGAAAAGGACAAAATTTGTCTCATAATTTATGGTTGTTTGCAAGTGTATAAAATAAGTTTTTGGGCTAACAATTTATTCCATAAGTCATATAACTGGAGCAAATTTGAGACATTTTTTTATCAATTTGAGAGTGTGAGCTTCACTATCGAGCTTATGATACTGGGTCAAAAATGTCCAAAAATTTGATTCACATTTGTTAATTATGGGTTAAAATTGATCACAATCCAAAAATCTATGGGGTAAAATTGACAATTTCGATTGAATTTTTGTTGAAAACTAACCTTCGACATCTCTGACGGACCTTATCGATCGAAAAAAGCAATTTTTCTTATAGTGATTTGAGCTCAATTCGATAAAAAAGTTATACTTCTGTACCAACATGAAACAACTTGAATTCCACTAATGTTCAATCAATGTACTTGAAAATTTTAATAGTATATCCCACTAATGTTCAAACAACGTATTTGGAAATAGTATATCAAATTCATTAATAATATCATACCAATTTTAATCATAATATATATTTAGTTCAACTCAACTTAACTCGTTACACTATAATAAACCACCCAACCAATTCCACAAAGAAGAGAGAAAAATTAGGAGCATGATATTTTATAAGAAACTTATGTGGATTAAAACATTTATCACACTCTACATACCAAATTACCAACCTTCCCTACAAGAAAAGAAGTCACTTCTTAACTCCTCTTTTTTTTCTTTTTTTTTTTCTACAATGAATTTTACATTAGAACTACAATATTCAAACAAGTATTTTTTGGTCAAGGGCAATTAGGGTTTCTACCAGGGCCCCCATAGTAGAAATAATTACCCCAATCACCACTCTTACCAAGTTGAACATCATAGCAACTTGAGTCCTCAGTATAAGTCCCAATGTCTTTTGGAGCCCTTAATTTATTTGTTTGATCAACAATTTCAATGTTTTTCATGTAACTTGCTTTACCAAATCCCTCTTCAGGAAAATGTCCACTGCCCATTTGTGTAGTGGTGTGCTGTCCATCTGATTCTGAGTTCACCACTTCACCACCCCATTCAATCATTGAACCACTATCTGATAAATAAGAAAACAAAAACCCAGGCCAATATCCAATTACATTGTCACTCCCATATTGCATCCACCAATTTCCCTCCTGTGGGTCCTACAAATATATAAAAAAAAAAAATAATGCCAAAATTATCAAACAATGTGTAAATAAGAGAAAATCGCACTTTGTCCCCTCTACTTTCGGGCTTTTTTCTTATGTATTACCTAATATTTCAACTTTTTTATATGAAGCGCGGGACTAAATGTGTCGTGGGTCAAATCTTATGGGACTAAAAATGTAAGTTTACCTATAAAGTAACAATTATTCATCCAACAAAAAATCGCACTTTGATCCCTGAATTTTCTATTGTTGTGCACTTCACTTATGACATTTGATTGTTTCAATTTAGATTGTTTTACACTTATAAAAAAAAGTAGGGCCAAATTGCAATTTATTATAAAGAAAGTTATACAATGTAGAGTTATTTGGTCACGGACTCTCACTGTCCTTTTACCTTTAAAAAAAGGCATAGAACCTGTTAAAAAATGCTTGCCAGCAAGGAATGTTAGAAACATAAATGTTAGGGAAAAAAATAAAAGTAGAGAACAAATAAGTAGAAACAAGAAATTAGAGAACCATGCATGTGACTTCCAGTGCATTTATATAATTTGTCAGAGATTCCATATATTCTTCAAGATTTTAGTATAAAAATAACAAAATTTATTCAAGATTATTGTTTTGTAGTATATAAAAAAAGAAAAAATACCTTCCAAACAAGTATGGTGATATCATATTGAGAATTTTGATAGGCAGAAATGGGAGAAATGGTGGCCCCCATTGCTATATCATTATTTACTTGAACAAATCCAGAACATAGCAAGTTGTAGCACCCTGTAGCTTGATAAGCATCACTCTGTCATTTAAAATAATTCAAGTTTCAAAAACAAATGAATAACACTAAAAGAAATCCCCATTTTAGGGAGATTCTTGTAAATTAGTTAGCAAAAAAGAAGGGGACAAAAAGATCAAATTTGCAAAAGAAATTGAGAGCTTACAGTCCAGTAGGTGAAAAGTCTTGTGTTGGTATCTCCATACAAATCTGGGCTAACCTGTTTTTTCAAGAAAAGTTAATTGTTAGAAAGAATTGCCACAAATAATTATGGGTGAAATTACATTTTTCATAAACTTTCAAGCTATGATAAAAATGGTCTTTTATCTTTGAATGACACATTTGGTCCTGTATTTTTTATTTTAAATTTTTCCACTCTTTTATAAAAGTTATTTATTAGCATTTTTAAACCACAAAATCACTAAAAATTTGCATTTTCTGCCCAAATTACGGATTAGTAAAAAAAATTACCTGCCATCCTGCTTCAATGCTATTGAGATCCTCAGAAAATGTACCACCAAGAATCCAAAACTGAGACAAGCTAAATTCATTTGGCTGTTGAATTTTAGGATCCCATACATTCATAGTTGCCTTTGCTCCATAATATTTCTCTCCTTCGACAAACGCTATTGCATGCTAAACAACTCCAAAATAACAAAAAAAAAAAAAAAAAAAAACCACAGAAATGAATTAAACAATTTAAGAAACCAAATTCAAATTTGAAACTTTTAACTTCAATCCCCCCCCCCCCCCCCCCCTCCCCCTCCCCAAAAAAAAAAAAGAAAGAAAAGAAAATTGAGTACCTGATGGCCATTTTGGTTAATGAGGTTAGGTAGAGGCTTAGGAATAGGCATGCTTCTGTGTTTTTTAATTCCATATTTCTCCACAGAATTTGCTCTCATTAGATCTTCTTCTTTAGTTCTTCTAATTGGAATTGTTCCTTCAGGGCATCTCCCATTCTTATGCCACATTTGAGTTATTGGCTTTGTTTTTACCCCTCCATTTTTTACCACTTTTTTACTCCCAGTAAAAATCCCTTCTGGATGGTAATTAGGCCTCATCTTCAATAATCAATATGAAGAAAATTAGGTATACAAAAAATATCAAAGATTGAACGTTAAAAAGAAATAAAAAAGAAAGAAACTATAATTATATTACCTGAATTGTATGGTTCTTTAGTAAAGGATGATCAAATGCTGGTTGATTAGATATATGAACACAGTCTATAATATCACCATCTGGGCTCTGCTTTTTTTTTTTTTTTTCCCCACAAAGAACACTTAAAACATCAACTTTTCTCCAAATACAAGAATTAAAAAAAATATTCAAACTTCAAATACCCATAAAGCTAAAAAGGTTAAAATACCTTGATTGACTTGATGGGGAATTTATTCAAACGGTTCATGTGCTTCTTAACTTCAAGGCCCCGCCGATTTACACTCAATCTAGCGGTATTTCCGTAGAAAGGTGAAATGAAAAGGAAAATAATGTAAAGAACTTTCACCTTCATATCCATTAACAAATGTTTAAGCTTTGATTACACGCAGTGCTTTTCAACCATGAAAAAGTTGATATTTTGAACACTTGTACTTCAAAATTTTAACTTATTTGTGTAGCCCTTTTTAGCTCTTTATTATCATTCATCATCAGTATATAAATAAAAGGAGGGGAGTGAAGGGCATGGCATGGAATGATATGATATATATTATGTGGCTCATGGACCGTCGTTTAATAGTTACCTTGTTTGTCGTTTCGGATGCAATCTTGCTGTGTGTCAACTTTACAGTATATGGACATGTGATTTTTGGTCTTTTATCCAACTAAATTAATTACTTTGTTTACTGGCCGATTGATATTTCAAACTCCTATCCTATGTAGTTAATAATTACATAATAATTTGTTGTGTTATTCAACTATAATTATTTTTTGGGGGATAATGAGGTTAGGTGAAAACCTTTGAGGTTTCAATAATTACAAATATCTCCCCGAAACAATCTAATTTGTACTTTCATGCTGAATATCTAATCATACACACATACAATTAGATTTTGTGCAATAATTTTTTTACAAATTAGATAGCTACATGCAGCTAGATGTTACATGTACGTAACGAAAAAAAAAAAAAGAAGAGAGAGAGAAATTGTTGTTAGCGCAGTTAAAAAAAGTTCACGGGTGCATATAAAAACATATTTTCTCACTTCGTTATCACGTAACAATGCAAGCCCAAGTAAATCCAAGAAGCATTAATTTGATGAAGAAGTTAATGAAATAAAATGAAAGGTTTTTGTATCTATGCAAGTTCACCAATTGAAAGAAAGGAACATGGCGAACATGGAATTTTGCCTACACTTGGGTCTATTTTTTTTTTGTATATATATAACATATTCAGACAAAAGGGCGCAATTAAAGTTTACTTGTTTGTATTAGTTATATTTTAAAAGTAGACAAAAGCAAACGATGGAGACCTTCTACAACACACATTACATATTATCCACATATACAGATTTTAGTTACCATACCTCATAGATATATAGGGCATATTTGTTTGGCGTTTCCCAAAAAAAATTCGTGTTTGAGAAATGACAAATAAACATATTTTCAATTTTTTGAAATAAATCTTTCATCTTTCAATTTTTTTGAACTATTCTCTCAAAATACAAACAAACAACAATTTTCTTATTTATAAATAAAACATATATAAACTCTATTCTGATTTGACATAAAGTAACATATCTCTTACACAATTTATCTCGTAACAAACATGATTTGACATAAAGTCTTACACCTACAACTTAACTCTTCCAAAAAAACATATAACTACTTTATTTCTCAAACCACTCTGATCTCAAGACTCAAACAAACAACATTACGCAAATCGAAATTATTTCACAAACATCCACTACTCTCTCAAACTACTTTCTCAAACACCAAACAAACATGCCCATAGCAGTTGTTAGGAGTACTAAGGTTGCATATGTTATATATAATAATAATTTGACGAAATAATGTACTGAGCCGTGTGATTAAGGTAATACTACTGGACCATATATACATAAGCAGCCTTAGTACATATATATATAAAGAAAAATCGACGTATGTAGATAAATAGATCGACATTTGAATCCGATATTCAAACTCGATTCTATTGTTTTCTTTTTTTCTTTTTCTTTCTGGCAATGAATTCAGTTAAAATTGATGACAACTAATTATATTTGTTCAAATTAACAATGAATCATATAAATAAAATACACTTAACCAAATAATGAAGATTAACAGCAATGGGTCTCAAATATGGCTCGGTCTTACCCCGACTCTGCATGTCTTGGCATGACTCATTTTGACTCGATAAGATAACTATTTGCAGTTGCTAACTGCGGTTCTTCGATTTATATGAAATTATAAAAAAAAATATATCAAGAATAGCAGTTGTTAACCGCGATTCTTGTTAATTATAAAAAAAAAATTTTAAGGAAAGCCTTGAGTAATCGCCAAAAGAATCCCCAAACACTCCAAATCCTTTAGGAAAACTCTCAAACTTCCTTACTGACCCTTTCTCACTTTCATCTTTCATCCAATTTACAATCTGATTTCTTTATTTATGTAAAATCCTTGATACCACAATTCCTACAAAAATAATAAATAGCAAAAACAAGAACTAATTAATAAATACATTCATATATATATATATATATATATAGTGTAACAAAATTCATAAAATACTTACAAAATTTATGCATTAACGGCTGCTGAAGAAAACAATGAAACATTAGCAAATCGTAGATTTTTCGGATTTTGTTTTTTCCTCTTTTTCTATTTTCTCTATGAGAATTGCGTGAGAGGGTGGATTGATCTTTTTTTCCCTCCTTTTCTATGGATTGATGAGTTTCGTAGACTTGGAAGAGGTTTTATTGATGTTGTTTCTTACAATTGAAATGAATGAGAGAACTAACGATTAAAGATTATAAAATTTTGAAAAAAAAAATCTTTTTTTAATAATTAACAAGAATTGCAGTTCGTGATTCTTTTTCTTTTACATTTGCAATTTAATCACAGTTGCCAATTGCAATTTATTTCAATAGGTTCATGTAGAAAAATATTTTTAGTTTCTAAAAAAACTCTATTAAAAAAAAAAAAAAACTCTATTTCTTTTCTTATAATTGAATCTATTTTCGATCCATCTAGCTAGATCCGATCAGACTTTCTAGTTGCCAGCTTTAGTGTACAGGATTTATCTATCTTGAGATTTGGTCCAATTCAGTTTTAAAATTTAGATTGAAGAATGATCACTTACCCTTATTCCTTTTAATCATGAAATGACAGGAAGACCAATCACTATTGTACTTATGAAAAGCAGACCTATTAAAAAACAACAATAAGCTACCCCACCATGCAGAATATGTTTAAGCCATTATTTTAATTAACAATAGTAATGATTCTACTTCAAGATTTGATGGATTAAGCGTCGAATTACACATTGTTCAAGTTTTGTTTGAAATTTATCGAGCTTGAAATTTTGTATTTGATTGTTAACTTAAACGAACTTTTATCAAGTGAGCTTGGGTCGAGTAACGAGTAACTTGATATTTTATATGTATATTATCAATTTTTAACTTATCGAGTCGAGCTCGAGTCAAACTTCAAAGTTATCTAACCAAAAATGATGTTCAAACTCGTTTATTAGTGTGGCGAATCAAACTCAAACGAACTCAAGTCAAGTATTAAATAATTTTGTTTAATTTTCAGCCATTGCCATCTGGGAAAAAATGAGGAAAGTAAGTAGTTGTCCCCAATAAACATAATAGTACTAGGATTGTCATTATATAATCTGACCGATCTGAAGTTCATTGGTCCAATCTGATCATAGTTTGAGTGGGTTGTACATCAATGAACATGTCAAAAATATAGTGATGGGCTGCATCGTGTGTAATCTCAAATCAAGGAGACTCACTTGAGATTAGGGCTGTCAATGGGGCGGATTTCAATTCGGATCCGATCCGAACCCGGTTCGATTTATTAGGATAATTGTCCGATTAGTGATCCGATGGACTTGATCCGATTAAGAAGATCCGTAATCCGAATTATATGGAGCAAATATGGATCTAGGTTGATCCGATCCGTTACATACCCGTATCCGATATATATTACTATATGTTGTTTATATATTATTTATTTTAATAAAAATAAAAATAAAACTATCTATGTTCCACTAAAATATTTTACTATATTAAAAATAATTTTAAAAAGAAATGCATGAGAGATGTTGGTGGACTGACCAGATAACTAATTGGGTCTACAACATATTAATTTATACTATTTAATAAGAAAAATCAAACCATAACCATTCATCCTTCAATTTTTATCTTCCTCTTCCATTTCTCAATATTGAGTTTTCTTCTTCTTTGTCCCAGTTTATTTTGTTTACTTATATTTTTATTTATTCTTTTGTTCTAATTTTTATCGTTTATATGTGTCCATCATATTCCATCTTCTACAATTTTTAGGCAATAGTTTCTATGAAGTAAGTAAAATTTTACATTTTTAATTCATGATGGTGGAATCTGCAAGTGGTTTGGAGGAAAACGGAAAAAAAAAAAAAAAAATTAGCTTGCTAAATGGATCCGGGATATCCGCCGGATTCGGATCCGATTGCTAATATTTCAGATCCGAGCGGATCCGGATCCGTATAGAAGAAATGGAAATCGAACTCGGATCCGAATCTGCCCTGATCCGGTCCGAGTCCGACCCATTGACAGCCCTACTTGAGATATATATTGAAACCAAACTCAGAAAATTCAGTTGAGAGTTCAAGGTCTGGGCTGGCTTTTTCCAATACGGGCCCATTTAGCTTGTACTGAATATATTTTAGCTCAACTTCAGTTTTTTCTATTTCATTTTCTTTCAAGATTCCAGAAAAAGGCATAGAACGTAACTTGATGCACGAAAATGTCCTAAGCATACGGGCCGGGCCCTTTATTTGGGCCTTGAGAGCAATTGGGGGTTATAAAGTAGATATGGGCCTTGCTTGGACAGGTGAACCTTTTATATACACTAAGCGAATTGACTCATAAGTTTGACTTTATAACTTAAAGGTTGAAGGTATGAAATATGGATCCAATCCAAACATACTTCTAAAATTTTTTCACAGTGTAGACTGGGCCAAGCCCATTATTAAGCGAAGTTCACGTAGACGTAGTAATCAACCTTTTCGAACGGTGCATTATCCAAATAACATACATGTTTGTTTTTTAAATTATTTTGTTCATAAAAACAAAAAAAAAAGATTATTTTGTTCATAATAATTAACATAATGAAAACATGTTATTTGAAGAATGCACACATACAATACAAGTAACACTTTAATTTTCGTTTCCAATAACTAAAAAAACTTAATTTTCAATGTCTGATTCAAATATGAAGGCACTGAATGGAAAATATATTTTTTTCCCCTCAGTTTTGCCATTAAAATTACTTGTAAGTTTTCTCTTATAAATCAAATAAAAAACAATTGACCAAGGAACAACTAGTTTCGAGAATAAATTAAAATATTTTACATTTATTTTCGCTCAGTCCCATCCTTAAACACAAATAAGTATATTACATTTCTATTCTAATTTCTATGATTACCTTTTTCTCTTCCTCATATTGAAAGAGGTTGGATCATAAAAGTCGAATTATTTGATTAAAAAATTATTTTGCCGACAATATTTAAGAGGTTATGGCTTCCTATATATAAAGTAAATTGGTCCCTTGATTGTCATAGCACTTGACAAGAGAAAATACAAGCAATTACGAAAGGTTAGCTTCTGGTCATTCATATATGTTTCCTGCCCAGCCCTCTTAATTAAACCAAACTTTTTTTTTTTTAATTTGGACCTACAACAGCTATGATTAGTGTATTTTACAACGAATAATTACTTATATATATATATATATATATATATATATATATATATATATATATATATATATATATATATATATATATATATATATATATATATATCTATATCTGAAATTAGTTGATTAATTAAAGTAACAGAGAAAAGATTGGTCGGAAAGCAATTATATAGTAGAAACGAAACAAGAATGTGAAAATAGGCACAGTACTACGTACGTTTTATCTTTCCAGGGATGTGAACAGCCTGAGCCTATTCCTATGTAACAACACCACCACCACCTTTACAACTAGGTAGCTAGAATCCCCATGTGATTTGATTCCTTAAAGTATATTTTCTTTCAATATCCACAAAATTAAAATCTTATGTATCTATTTTCCTTCCTACTTAAATCAAAATTCAAATACATGTATGTTCGGCCAAAATGCAATAATAAAACATTCTAAATAGCAAACTTATAATGTTATACTTTCTTTACAGATTAAGGGGCCCTGCAATCTCTATTAATTCATTCTATTGATTAAAGAGAAAGTTAAAAGGACCAACCATTTTATTTAAAAGAAAAACATGTTGGTGGTAGAAGTACTACTCACTGTTGCCTAGTTATGCACATCATAATTATCGTCACAATGAAATATGACCTTTTAATTGTATGTATGTAAGCATATAGGTCCACTCATTAGCAGGCTACAATGATGGATGCAATTTTAATTGATTAAAAACTAGACTTCCTTTGATCATATAGAAAAAATGAGTTGTTCATGTTCTATACACCCAATTGGAGCACTAAATCGCCGACCTAAAAGTTAGGATCTTTTAATGGGGAAGATTGCAATTTCATCCTCACCTATTCACACTATTTTGCACTTAAATCAATCACTATCATTTCCTGTCTGAACTTGATTCTGCCAACCTTTCGAATTATCAAAGTTCACATGTACCAAATGGATTATATATGACAGAGTAAATAGTAGCAAAATGGTCGAAAAGTTCAGGAATAAAGTGTAATTATAGTAATTGTTCAATTATTACATGAAAATATGCCCAACATCGAACACCTAGAGGTGTTGTACTACAACAGTTTTAATAAAATAGTAAAGTAAATATAACACCACCAATGTAGCAAGTACAAAAAAATCCCTACATTTAGAAGACAACATAAATTTTCTTTTCCTATGCCAAAATGTTCCTATTTGACGCATATGTGCATAAGATACGTGCAAACACTCATTATCTACACATTCTTCTTACGCGAGCACGGTTTTATACGCAAGTAAGTACACATTCATCCTCCATCACGCCACTTTGAGGAATAGAAGAAATAAATTTCCCAAAGTTTGGGGATTCTTCTGGTGCCAAGTCAGCATCCAACTTGGACTGAGAAACTGGGAAAAGTTAAGTTGACAGGAGAGGGGGGGTGGGGGTTTGCAGTACCTTTTGCTTTTGTGTTTGCACCACCCTTCTTCATTACCTCTACTTTTGGTTTGCCTCATGACATTCCTTTTCCTAACATTCTTTATTACCAAATACTTATACAACTACTTTTTATTTTACAATTCCAACAGCCATCATTTCTTAAGAACACTGCCATCCTTTTGAATCTCTCTTCTCCACTCCTCTGCTTCTTTTTTTCTCAGTCCCTTCTAATTCCACAGTCAATGATCATATAGCCTCAACAAGAATGGTGAGTTTTTTTATGAAAAAGTTAATTAATACCTTTGCAATTTGTTTCATCACTAAAGAACAAATTTATGTTTCTTCAATGATGCAGGGTACCCCAGTAAACATTATAGTTGGATCCCATGTCTGGGTTGAAGACCCTGAAGTTGCGTGGATTGATGGTGAAGTCATTGAGATTAAAGGAAGCGATGCAACTATTGTTGCTACAAATGAAAAAACTGTAAATCAATTTATGCTATTTTAGAGTTTAACTGGTATTGTAGCAATTTAAACTAAACATTTGAGCATTTTTCCTTTTTCTTTCCAGATAGTTGCAGCTATTTCAAGCATATATCCAAAAGACGTAGAAGCACCCCCAGCTGGGGTTGATGATATGACCAAGTTGGCTTACCTCCACGAGCCAGGAGTCTTATCCAACCTTGCATCTCGATTTGCTCTCAATGAAATATATGTAAGCCTTGTTAACATTTTCCTCTTTGTTTTACTCACTAAAATAGGAACCAATGTAACTAAATAATAAGCCTCATACCTGTTCTTTGCAGACGTATACTGGAAATATCTTAATAGCTGTGAATCCTTTCCGGAGATTGCCGCATTTGTATGATGTCCATATGATGCAGCAGTATAAAGGAGCTGCCTTTGGAGAGCTAAGTCCCCATCTTTTTGCAGTTGCCGATACCTGTTACAGGTAAATTCTCAGAGCCTTTAGTATAATTTAAATATCAAAATGCTGATTATAACCAAAAAAATAATTGTGACAAATTAAGATTCATACCTCAGGTCGATAATTAATGAACACGGAAGCCAGTCTATCTTGGTGAGTGGAGAGAGTGGTGCCGGAAAAACTGAGACAACAAAAATGCTAATGAGATATCTTGCCTTTATGGGTGGGAGATCAGGTACTGAAGGGAGAACAGTAGAACAACAAGTTCTTGAGGTGAGTAAATATAAATTTCAAGTGAAATGCAAAAATACCCCATGTATTTTTTTATTAGCTATTAGCATTTCTTATTACTAAAATACCCTGAAAAGCTAAAGTATTCCATTTTCTCAGTCGAATCCAGTGCTAGAAGCATTTGGGAATGCAAAGACTGTAAAAAATAATAACTCAAGGTAAACAGAATATCATAACAAATTTTCAAGTTTAATTACTTTGGTTTTAACAAAGAAATTGTACCAGTCGTTTTGGTAAATTTGTAGAGATCCAATTCGATAAGCATGGGAAGATTTCAGGAGCTGCAGTCCGAACATATCTTCTCGAGAGATCACGTGTTTGTCAAGTATCAGATCCAGAGAGGAATTACCATTGTTTCTACATGCTTTGTGCAGCTCCACCAGAGGTGACTTAAATATAGTTAGACTGATTTTGAGTAACATATGTATGTAGAACACGAGCTAAATGTACCATTTTTAACTGCAGGATGCAAAAAAGTTTAAACTTGGAGATCCCAAAGCATTTCATTATCTGAATCAAAGTAATTGCTATGAAGTGGCTAACGTAGACGATGCCAGAGAATATCTTGAAACCAGAAATGCCATGGATATAGTTGGAATCAGCCAGGACGAGCAGGTTTGACCCTCTTCTATTAACAGGTTTGAGAGAACTCAAAACACTCACACGGCAAGTGTCATACACTTGCTCTGTAATTGGGTAACACTCCTAGGAGAGTGATTGTGCAAATACACTTTCCTTGGGGTAGGATGGGTTTGTCCAAACAGAACATAGATACATATGATTAGATAGTATGATATTAGCTTCAAGTAACATTCATGGAGCTAAATGCAAAAATACCCCCTGTGCTTTGGCTAATTATCAAAAAAATCCTGTGCTTTGCCTAATTATTAAAAAAAAAAAAAAAAAAACTGTGTTTTTTCATCAGCAAAAAGCCCATTTAAAATTCCTTCGTAAATCATGAGGTTATTGTCAATTTTTTAAGTGAGCCAATTCTCAAACTTAAAAGGGGGGTTATTGTCAATTTTTTAAGTGAATAGGGGTGCTTTGCATCTTTTGGTGGGGTATAATTGTCGTTTCAGCTTGAGAGGGTTTTTTTTGCTGATAAAAATTAGCCGAAGGGGGCGTTTGACAATAAAAACAACACGGGGTTTTTCCAAAATTATACAAAGCATAGGGGGTACTTTTGCATTTCACTCAGATTCATGATCAGTTCTTCCAAACCATTCCTTTTTTTTTTTTTACTTTCGTTAGGAAGCTATATTCCGAGTTGTGGCAGCTATACTCCATCTTGGGAATGTTGAGTTTGTCAAGGGGAGTGAAGTTGATTCTTCCAAGCTAAAGGATGATAAGGCACGACATCACCTTCGAACGGCTGCAGAGTTACTAATGTCAGAGCTCTCATCAATCTGGCAAACTTGTTTTTCTCTATGTTGTGTTTTGATATTGTGATTCAAATTGCATTTTTATTACACAGGTGTAGTGAAAAATCATTGGAAGATGCACTCTGCAGGCGTATAATAGTAACTCCGGATGGAAACATTACCAAACTATTGGATCCAGCTGCAGCTGTCACAAGCAGAGATGCTTTGGCAAAAACAATTTATTCCAGATTATTCGACTGGTTAGTGAATGGCTAAATGTAACAGCAAACACGATTAAAATTTTAAAATAAAATGAAAGGAGAGGACTATATTTTAGTGGGTAAAAATGTGGTGCATCATTTTAACTGCTTTGTCTATGAAATATGATGACAGGATTGTGGAAAAGATAAATATTTCAATAGGTCAAGATCCTGATGCTAAAAGCATAATCGGGGTCCTTGATATATATGGGTTCGAGAGCTTCAAAGTTAACAGGTATGCTTTGCTTGCTCTAAACTTGTATTCAAGAAGAGTATTGTATATTTTACAACAAACTTGTTTTGACCCCTACAAATCACAGTTTTGAACAGTTATGCATAAACCTAACAAACGAGAAGTTGCAACAACATTTCAATCAGGTTAAATGAAACGTCGAGCTTAATTTCTAAACCACCTATACTTCCAATAACATGTTATTCATATGAGCTGGTTAAAATTGGAAAATACAGCACGTATTCAAGATGGAACAAGAAGATTATACTAAAGAGGAAATTGATTGGAGTTATGTTGAATTCGTAGACAATCAAGATGTCCTGGATCTTATTGAGAAGGTATATGCAAACTCAATATAACCCAATTCAAAGAAGGGTGATTTACGACCAGACACCCTGAGGCTTAGTCGTCTTACACAAGGAAACCCTTGACGTACAAAAATTACAAGGAGACCCTCTGGTTTAGACTATGTACCAAAACACCCCTTACAGCTTCAACATTCCTTACAACTTCTGAAAATGTTTTCAAAAAACCTCTTGTAAGGGGTGTCCTTGTAATAATTGAAACTATAAGGGGGTCTTCTTTAATTACGGTAAACCTCAGGAGGTCTGAGTGAAAATCACACCTTCAAAGAAATAACTTTTACCTGAGAAAATAATTCGATATCCACATGCAGAAACCAGGAGGAATTATTGCTCTTCTTGATGAGGCCTGGTATGCTGCTCCTCCTCGCAACATCTTGACATAAAAAATGATTAAAAAACATCAAAATCGACATTATTTTTTGATATTTACTCTATCAATTGAAATAAAATAAAATATTTCTTTTACAGTATGTTTCCGAAGTCAACTCACGAGACATTTGCGCAAAAGATGTACCAGACTTATAAAGGACACAAACGCTTTAGCAAGCCAAAACTTGCTAGAACTGATTTCACAGTAAATCATTATGCTGGTGATGTTACTTATCAAGCTGATTATTTCCTGGACAAGAATAAGGACTATGTTGTTTTTGAATATCAAGCTCTTTTGACTGAATCGAGTTGCAACTTCGTTGCAAATCTCTTCCCTCCGTTGCCCGAGGACTCATCAAAGCAATCTAAATTCTCTTCCATTGGAACCCGATTTAAGGTATAGGTGTAAATTGTAATCAGACCTTAATGTGAAAATCATAGATTCACATTAAATAAACATGTCAATTCTGAATATGCAGCAACAATTACAATCGTTAATGGAAACCCTCAGCACAACAGAGCCACATTATATTAGATGTGTGAAGCCAAATGCAGTCTTAAAGCCTGGAATATTTGAGAACTTCAATGTCTTAAATCAATTAAGATGCGGCGTAAGTTAACCTAATTCATCTCTAATATATAATTTTGTTTTTAATTTCATCAATGCTCATACTCTAGACTCTTATTTTTCTTCCATGTAACTGTGGCAGGGTGTTTTAGAAGCCATAAGAATAAGTTGTGCAGGATATCCAACAAAAAGAACATTTGATGAGTTCATTGACCGATTTGGAATGCTAACTCCAGATGTTCCTGATGGGTACGTAATCTCATTATGAACAATCTTGAACAACAAAGCAGATCAGTAATTTCTTACATGTACAGGTCCGATGAGAAATCAGCATGTATTGCAATCCTCAACAGAATGGGTTTAAAAGGCTATCAGATTGGGAAAAGCAAAGTATTTCTTAGAGCAGGGCAGATGGCTGAATTAGATGCTCGAAGAGCTGAAGTTCTGGCTCTTGCAGTAAAGCGCATTCAGAGGCAAATCCGAACATACCTTACCAGAAAAGACTTCATTATTCTAAGGAAGGCTACCATAAATATCCAGAAGCTTTGGAGAGGTAACCTATTAGGCTATTATTCTTTATAGTATCATATAAACCATATCAATTAAACATTAAGAACAGTACTCATAGTTATATGCAGTTCTCTAAGCTTAAATTTTTCAAGAACTGATTTTCTGCTGGTTACACAGCAAGACTTGGGCGTAAACTATATGAACACATGAGGAGAGAAGCTGCTTCAATACGGATACAGAAACATGCACGTGCAATGGCAGCATCTAGATCTTATACCAAATTACAGGAAGCAGCAATAGTAATTCAAACTGGGTTACGAGCAATGGCAGCACGAAATGAGTACAGAAAGAGAAGACGAAACAAAGCAGCAACTATCATTCAGGTAGAATAAATAAGGCATTATTATTGTGACGAAGGCTCAGATAGGATAAATTAATACTTCGTAGTATTTAATTTTTGACCCAAATAATTTTTTTTATCTTTGTTTTCCAGACACAATGGAGAAGTTACCATGCCTTTTCTGCCTATAATCGGCTGAGAAAGTGCAACATTTCTCTTCAATGCCTCTGGCGAGGTAGGATAGCAAGGAAGGAACTTCGGAAATTGAGGATGGTCAGTATATACCAAACTTCACTTCTCACAGTCCAACTTCTATTTAAGGGAATAAACGTTAATGGTTAATTCGGAAATTGTCCAAAAATAGGCAGCAAGGGATACAGGGGCACTCAAGGAAGCAAAGGACAAGCTGGAAAAGCGTGTTGAAGAGCTAACATGGAGATTAGACATTGAGAAGCACTTACGAGTAATACTACAGACATAAGCTCTATTTCTACTTAATTTTAGAACTAATAATGATAATAATAATAATAATCCTCTTGCAGATAGATATTGAAGAAGCCAAGGGGCAAGAAATAGTAAAATTGCAGAACTCTTTACAAGATATGCAAATTCAACTCCAAGAAGCACATGCTGCGATCATTCATGAAAGAGAAGCTGCAAAAATAGCAATTGAAGAAGCCCCACCAGTCATCAAAGAGGTACCAGTTATTGACAAAACAAAGGTGGAGCAATTGACAAATCAAAACCAGGAACTCGAGGTATAAACAGTGTTGTCATTTACATTGATCAAAGACCAAAACTTGAAAGTTGTAATATTTACCCTTAACATGTGCAGGACGTGATCAAAGAACTAAATAAGCGGGTAGAGGATTTCGAACAGACTTATGCAGAGGTGGAAAAAGAAACCCAAGCCAGAGTTACAGAAATAGAAGAAACACAAAAGAGAGTGTCACAACTACAAGATACTATCGAAAGGTATCTGATTTAAATTTATAGATATAGCTTTTTAAAATCATCAACTTTTGTTATGACTATTTCTACTTAATGTCTCTTCAGATTAGAAATGAATGTATCTAATCTCGAATCGGAGAATCAGGTTCTACGACAGCAGGCTTTGGCTGAATCAGCCAAAGAGGACTTCACTGAGGAAATGGAAGTGTAAGAATATGCAACAATTTTCAACTTAAGACTTCAAGTTTATGTAATTGCAAACACTTGTTAAAAGGTCACACAGTAAAAAAAAAAAAAAAATATGCCCTGTTAGTTCTCAGCAATATCCGCATTCTGAACCAATTGCATTAAAATAAGAAGGGTTTAACATTAATAATGTAGCATTTAATAAATTGCACATATTATTAGTTAGCTACAAATTAGTTCCCTGGTATTTCTCCGAACCACTCCATAAACATATTAGACTGGGTATGATGAGTATCAAACTGATAGAATCAGATAAGCATTTACCAACAGACAATAATAAGTTAATAATTAACTTAATCCAAATTAATTTGCTCAGTAGTGACCTGGATTATGGTTCTGGAAGGCAGTTTAAGGTAGAAATCTGATAAATCTTTTGAGCCAGATTGAAGGGCAAGATCAAAGATTTGGAGTTGGAAAACGAGCTTCTCCGCAGTCAAAAAGTTGTCGTGGAGCAAAAAGCAATTGCTGATCATCTAGTTGGCCTAACAATAAAGGTAAAGTATGTTTTTTTCTTAATACTAATTACCACAATCTTATACAACTAATCACTATATACTTAAAATGCAGGACTCTGATAATGGATACGAGAGCCATGATGCATTTCAAGTGCTGGAACAGCCACCGGTGACAAAAGTGGAGCAACACATGAATGGAGTAAGTCTGGATTCCTTTCAATTATTTTCATTAAAACAAGAAGATATTACATTTTCAACTGTTGGATGATCAATTAATATGAAAAAAAAAAATATTTATGTGCAGGATTTAGGGGCTACTCTCCCTCTCCTCACCAAACAAAGATCCTTAACAGATAGGCAGCAGGTATCTTATTTAAAATCCACATCTTATTTAAGTAGAAAAAAGTGATGTCATACATGAAATATCTAATGGCCTTTTTGTGAAAATCCTTGTACATCGTGTATCAGGAAAACCATGATGCAATAATCAAATGTCTTCTTGAAGACAAGCGCTTTGACAAGAGCAGGCCTGTTGCTGCGTGTATTGTGTTCAAATCATTAATTCATTGGAGATCCTTTGAAGCAGATAAAACAAATATATTTGATAGGATTGTTCATGCAATCCAATCATCAATTGAGGTAGTAGAAATAAATTATTTCAGGATAAATCACTTAGTATAGACAAATCGATTTATTTGCCTCTCAATGGACCTTATCTTGAAATGCTTAAAATTGCATGTTGTATGCAGAACCAGGACAACACCAAAAACCTTTCCTACTGGCTTTCAACAACTTCAACTCTTTTGTTTTTAATTCAAAAAACCATAAAGGCAAGCAATACATCGTCAGTGACTTCAAGACGTATCCGAAGTTCACCAATCTCGATCTTTGGTAGGATGGCACAGGTAAAACTTTTGTGTATATCAGTAACCGACATAAAACCTATTAAAAGATCACCTCATCCAAAAACCTAAGCTTTTAGATAGGAGAGACAGTTATAATTTATTGTCTAACACCCCCCCCCCCCCCCCAATTAATATCTAGAAGCTTAAGCTATTGGCACATGTAAAACTTTGGTATGTGGTTTTCTTTTCACTCAAGCCTAACACATAGAACTATATTTTTGTGAATGGGTGATGTAGAGATTCGAACATAGATCTCTTCTTGGCTCATTTTGATTCCATATTGAGTGACTCTGATACCATATCAAATAACTAACTCATCTAAAAGCTTAATCTGTTAGAGAAGAGAGTTATTAAATATTTCACATTTCTAACTAGTTTACTAAGTAATAACCCACATAAAACCAATGAGCAATATTTAAAAGTCTAAGTTTACATCTTTCAGGTAAGAACATCTTCTATGATCACGGGACTTTCTAGCGGATACAGTGGGATGGAGGGAAATCCGATTGCAAGATCAAGGATTGAAGCTAAATATCCAGCTTTATTGTTTAAGCAACATTTAACTGCCTGTGTTGAGAAAATATACGGGATGATTCGTGATGGCTTAAAGAAAGAGATCAGTCCATTTCTCAACTTATGTATACAAGTATGTCCCTTATCTATCTTATAAGATTATTCTACCATCATCTTATATAAATCACAATTGATTATGTCTTAAAATGAAATACACAGGCACCTAGAGCTACAAGGATCAGACAAGTTAAAGGATCATCGAAAAACATCCATACACATATTATAGCAAAGCAACAGGCGTCTAGTATACATTGGCAAAGTATCATCCACAGCTTGGATCATACCATGGAGATACTGTCTGAAAATTTCGTAAGCAGAACCATTTTTTTCTTTCTTGTTTTCTCGAGTTAATTCGATGAATCAAATGTGTTAATGGATCTTTTCCTTAGGTTTCCTCTACTATCACGAGGAAAATTTTCAGCCAGGTATTCTCATTCATAAATGTTCAGCTTTTCAACAGGCAAGAAATTCATCCTACTTCAATTTTTATTGAAACAATTAAAGATTTTCAGTATGATTAACAATTTGCGTCCCAACTATCATTTTTTAACTCCATTTTCAGTTTACTGCTTCGCCGTGAATGCTGCTCATTTAGCAATGGTGAATATGTAAGGGCTGGTTTACAAGAACTACAACATTGGTGTGCCAAAGCAACAAAAGAGGTAAATGATCTGTGATATTACCAGCAAATTAATGACAGAAGTTTGAGAAATTGAAACAAATGAAAGTTGACCTCATGATACAGGG
Organism: Penstemon barbatus; assembly: GCA_003313485.2. Classification (NCBI taxonomy): domain Eukaryota; kingdom Viridiplantae; phylum Streptophyta; class Magnoliopsida; order Lamiales; family Plantaginaceae; genus Penstemon; species Penstemon barbatus. The sequence goes on from CM064880.1 coordinate 70,778,763, forward strand.
TACTGGATCCTCATGGGATGAACTCCAACACATAAGACAAGCTGTAGCTTTTCTGGTACTGTCTTATAAAACTATTCTACTCTGCAATTATTAGATTTAAAGGATCGTAATATTGATCACCATTCTTCATATTTCACAGGTCTTGCATCAGAAAAGTCAAACGTCATTGGACGAAATCACAAATGAACTTTGCTCGGTAAAGTTGACTTATGCTTTATTCATCTGACTCTGAAAACTATGAAATGATTAGATTGCTTTAGTGACATATTTATTCATGAAAATATATCCCAGGCGAAATCTAGATTATAATTCAATTAATGCAAGTAATTTTTTTCTTTATCAGGTATTGAGCATTCCACAAATATATAGAATTGGAACCATGTTCTGGGATGACAAATATGGAACACATGGATTATCCACTGAGGTAATGACTTTCCTTAAGCTCCTGTTTGCTTCATTATCGTCTCTTGTTAGTGTTTTAGCTCTATGACGATATAGCACTAAAGTATTAAAACAGATTTGATTCAAATAATGTGTAGATACAAAGTGTAAAAAGTGTATTAGGCATGTTATCTTCTTGAACTCTGATATTAAATCATTTTGATAGAATAGCTTTTCCACAATACAAATATCTCTGATCAGGTAATTGCAAAGATGAAAGTGCTAACGGTGGAAGATTCAACGAGTACGCCGAACAACACTTTCTTGCTCGATGCAGATTCAAGGTAATCAAAATCAAAACTTGCAATAAGATAATATAACGGGGGAAAGAACACTGCAATTACTAACTCATATTGTTCAACTTGCAGTATACCTTTCTCCATGGATGAGGTATCGCAATCTTTCCAAAACACTGATGTCTCAGATTTAGATCCACCGCCTCTCCTTCGTCAGAAATCAGACTTTCATTTTCTGTTGCAAACAACAGAATGAGAAATTTTCACTTCTCCAATTTTGATTCCATACCAAAAAGTAAAGCTTTAACTTTTTGTTAAATGAATTCTTTGTTTTTCCTTTTGAGTGGTAAGACCGTGAATGATGAATGATGAGTGTGAGTGGTGATAATGTAAATCATCTTCTTTCTTTTTTATTTTTTTTGTCACAGATCATACAATTGTTTGCAGTCATGTAAAGCTCTTCAGTTGAGGATATTAAAACATATTTGTGGTAAATTGGTAATACAAATACATTTATTGGTATAACATACAAGAAACAGAGAGATTTGAGTTGACCTCATCTCCTTAATCCATTCTGTCCCTTCTGTTTCCCTCGTCACTAATTGAATGCAACTGAAGATTTCAACAATTTATAATTTGTCAAAATTTAAACCTAGAAACTCATAAATAAAGTGCAGTGGACAGAATCTATAGATGTCATAATTATCTAAATTATGTGGCCAAATTTCGTTGAGACATTTTATCAAACATATAACTTTTAAGTTTGAGTGAGATAGAGAATGCGGGAAGAGAAGGTAGGTTGATGAAGATGGTATTATTGGCGTACCTCTAAATTGCTTCATTCATGGCAGCTTAATCATTATCATCATCATTCCACGCAATATTTCATGAATTGCTTGAGAAAAAATGATGCATGATTATATTAATTTCACTTGAGAAAAAGTGGAAGAATTGCAAAACAGTCCAACTTTCAAAGATAGTTATGTAACTACAGCATGCATTAGGTCCCCTTAATTAATTATCATATATCAATTGTAGTCTTATAAGAAATTTATAAGACAAAATTGGTTATGTACATAACTAAAATGGAAATAAAATAAAAGTAGGACTAACATTAAAATAGAATAAAATTACCAGACTATTTTTGAAATGGTATCAAAATTACGAGATTGTTATCGTAATTACTCAAATAATCTTCAAGGTTTAGTTTAATTACATTGATCATACTTCTTGTTTAAAATATTATAGAAATTACGCTAAGTTATTGGATTTTCACAGTTACTCCCTTAATTTTAATTTATGACAATACATGCCAACATAAAATAAAATAAAGTATTTTCCAAAAAAATACACCTGGGTACCATCTAAGAAATCACAAATCGACTTACCCATTCTTCAACTAGATTCACCAAATTTCTCTCCAATTTCATTCATTTTTCATTAATTTCAACCATTTTAACTAGATTTCACCTATGATGTTGGAATGCGCGGGTAGAAATTTAACGCCCTTTAAAGAGTAATTGTAATGAATCCAATTTGTATAAGTTCTCAACCATAAAGATTAGATTGGTTAACATCTAGAACCAAGCTATACTGAGTCTAACCCAATTCGTTTTTTTACGCCGACTATTTTTGGCCCTATCGACCCGTTCAGTAGCATATTTTACATGATCCCATCATCCTTAACCGTCCAATTGAATTGCCCACCCTCCGGTTGAAAATGAAACTGAAAGTTAATTAATTTGCAAAATATATATATATTATATCTATATCTAAGACTTACATGAAATCATTCAAATGAAGAACATAAACTGAATTCGTGTCCTTCCATCTAAACACATGCATTAATCTCATTATCTAAATCACAACTAACAAACAAACACTACCTTGAATTAATCATGTGTGTGTGGGTGTATAGTAGTTTGTCATTGTCCCTCTATGATGTTGTGTACAAATTCTAGCTCCAATTAATTAATCATTAGCAAAGTCAGGTTCGGGTGGCTTCTGCAGTTTCATTCGAGTACTAGCACTCATCTCGTCACGAGCCCTATGAACTCCCTTTAAAGCATTAGCCGCAAACCTCGATGCCAACATAGTAGCACCAATCCTCGATGAAGTCCCACTTATCAATCCAGTTGTAGCTTCATCTTCTTCATCTTCATAAACTTCTTCTTCTTCCTCTTCATACATTTCATCTTCCTCTTCATTTCTATGAAGCTCCGCCATTTTCCTTCTAGAATACCTCCTCCATGCAGCTTGAATAAATGTAGCAGCCCAAGTCCTCCACTGCTGTGAATAGAATCGAAAAGTGTGCTGAACTTGTCGACTATGAATTCTCCTAAACTGACTTGTAATGAACTTTAATTCATCTGCTATTAAAGCAAATGCTTCGACTTCTGTTAGAGCTTTTACAGTACGTGTAGAGGGGGGTAAGTTTGAACTGGATTTAGGATCTAGAGCCCATGTCAGAAGCTCTTCACCGCAAAAATCGCCTTCTTTTAGATAACCGCGGTTGAAGAAACCCGATCGTCCACCATCGGTTGTGACACTCTCAAGTCGACCACGGATGATGAAGAGCATTTCGTCAACCGGGTCTCCTTCACGAAGTACGTACGTATGCTCCGTGTATAAACTTGGTTTGAGTCTTTCACAAATGGCATCGAGTAATCTATCATCCATGTTCGCAAATAGAGGCACCTGACAATTTTTTATGGTAAGATATAGGTAGCAAAACTTAGTTTTGGTAAATAATTCCAATATTCCATCAAGCGAAATATCGAGAAAAACAATTATTAGCTAGTCACTTTATGTTGCAGTTGATTTTGCATATTCTTGAAACTGCAAAGACCGTAAAGCTGCAACTACCAAGATCTTGATTGTTATTTCTTTTCACTTTGATCATAGAGCAATTTAAAAAAGAAAATCAGAAGGGGTGATTTTGCATATTTTTGTGGGGGTATAATTGTCATTTTTCCTTGGGAGGAGGTTCTTTTAGAATAAAAATTAGCACAGGGGGTTTGTTAATAAAAATAATAAATTAACAAAACATAGGGTGTATTTTTGCATTTCACTCAAAAATATTTTATCAAGGACAGTGCTTATACTTACCCTTCTAACTAAATTTAAGCAGAGATGTCGCTTAATGTCTCTTCTTAGGTCTTTTGGTAGATTTTGGACCAAGCTCTCCTCATCGACTCCTCTAGTTTCGAGCCATTTATATTGATCATAACGCCGTACTCTTTCCCTCAGCTCAGATGGTAGTACCCTGTGATGCATCCATTGCTCTGAGTCGCGTCTTTTAATTCTCATCTCCTCCAACCGAACTGTGAGCGATTGAAGATACGTCTGCATAAAAACAAACAAAGGTTCTCAATATTTAGCAAAATTATCAGATACAGAAAAGGATTAAGAATTAGCAAAATCTCAATTCAAATTGTATCTCACTTATTTTTCAAGTATAAAGAATAAGAGAAAACCAGAAGGTGAAGTGTATGCACCTGCATATTACCAATGAGAAGAGCAAAGAGGAGGAGCCCGAAAATAGCTACTGCTATAGAGAAAAGAACTTCTCCAGGATATGTACTGGTTTGAAGTCCTTGACCAAGTGTACTGTGGAGATTGAAAGTAAGAATTTGTTAATCGAAGATAGCCTCTTATTTGTTACAAAGTTCTCCAAATTAACTCCTGGTTTGCTTTGAGAATATATTTTCTGATTAATATTTCAAGCTCTTTTATTACAAGATCAAGATTTATCTGTTATGTGCTCGTACAGTCATAAATTCTACTGAGCAGGTGCAAACATAAACATGATCGTTCATCAATAAAGAATATAGTTAAGTTGACAAGATGAAGTCTCTGTGTATAAGTAATGAACAACTCCATCCCAAACAACTCAATAAGAAATACACGACAAATGTGTATTTTGACCTTTTTGGCTCGACTTAGCTGAAATAAAAACAAGTTTGGCTTTTCCATTATATATTCTTCTCCGCAAAAAATAAAAATGAAGACTACAATACAAGAGTTTCAAGAAAGATACCTTAAATTCTGCAAGCCCCACCACAAACAATAAAAGTACTTTGAGACAAAATGCTGAGATGCAAGAATACCAGATGATACTGCTTGTCCATATATTCCATAATTAAACTCTGACTTTTCATCTATTATAGCGCACTTTGGATCAAGAATAGTCTTGCTGGTGTTTCTCCATTCCGTCATATTTGAAACCTCGTGAGCACAATATAGAAAATGTGTGTTACAATTTGCAGTGTTCCTGCAAGCTATATCCCAGCATGTATCTTTTCGCTCAATGGCCAATAAGTACCATAAGGCCCCAACAATCTGAGATGCCATTTGTAGTTTATAATTATTGGTGTGGTTATTTCTAATTTAGACTAAGAAATTCAGTTTTTTTGAAAAATATTAATGCAATTAGAATGAGAAAGAGGAAGCATTACAGAGATTTAAGCAGTGAACGTAATGAATCTGTTCATATGAACATGAATCTAGCATGATTTGATTTAGACTATGGAAAGGATTTCTTTTTACATATTTGAATAATCTGTAAAATGAAATAAATTTGGGGAAAATATAATAATTAAGAGTATTAACAGATGTTTAAAAGCTACTTACGTGACTAGCAAGCAAGAACCATAACAAGTAATAAGCTGCACCAGCCCATGCAGTTTCGGCAAACACACCCGCAGTTTTCTTCAACTCTGAACTAAGAGGAACAAACCGCAAAAACCTAGGAAAGTATTGAACAAATACAATTATAACCAGGGCTCGTTTTGTACCCAATACATCCGCATCTTCTGATTGATGCAAGAACCTCCAGACTGTAATCTGTAGATTGCAAGAAAGATAATAAGTTCGTACAAATTCCAAAAGAGTTACCATATAACAAAGTTTTCCCAAAGCAATACAAATTGTTTATGTACGAGTATTTTAAGGAACATAATATTTGTAGCTTCCAATGTTTTTCAAAGAGCTTTAATGGACACTCAACACTTATGCTTTCAAGAATAACACTTTTGGTATCAATTTTAAAACTTTTTTGCAGCATTCGTTATTCCCCCCCTTCCCATCCATATTTGGCACTTTTGGTATAAGACAGTCTCTATGCTTTGCACTTTTGGTCCCAAATTGGATGAAGATGACTGGGGGGGGAGGAGAATGTGGAAAATATTGGAACCAAAAGTGCTATTCGTGAAAACGCATGACTAAAAGTGTTGAGTATCCTGTCTGGTGGGACTAAAATGTATACTTGCCAGGTTTAATCCAAAAAAACGCATGTTGCGTGCATTGCTTTTTACATGTGGACTAAGTAAGTATCATGAACTAACATACCTGTGGTAGAGGTAGCACAGAAAAGAGATCCACGAAGAAATAACGACGTATATATCTGGTCGCTATTTCTGTAGGATCAATCACGAGTTCCCCTCGACCAAAAACCCGAGATGAAGGTGCAATAAAAGCTGTTCGGAATTGAAGAACCATTCGTACAAGATAAAAAGCATCTACTATAGTCCTCAGAGTTGTGGTTGTGTAAGCCAAACTTTTATGTATGTGAAGGCACATGTTGTCATCTTGAAAAACAGGAAGATATAAAAATAAAGGATCTATAGATACTGCAAGAATGCAAGATAAGAGTAAAAGCTTATTCCAAAGTACAAGGCTCTTGTCTTGAGGGTCAAATATCTTTCTTTCAGAAACTTTGAGGTCTTCCGAAAAAACTGCTCTTGAAACTCCAGATTTTAGCGTTCTTCCAAATGTGAGAAGTCCTTCTGATCCTCTTTGGATTCCTACTCTAAATGACTTTGATGTTTTGTCGACGTTGTTAGGATGGCCAGGACCAGACAAACCCTCTATACTAAATCCACCTCTATTTTTTCCACCCATGTCAGATCTAAAAGATAATGTTGAACTCAACCTATGACAAAAAAAAAAACAGGTACAACAAGGTGTCAGTTTACCAAAATCGAGAATAGAAGCTTTATAATCGCCTATCCGGTAGTAGGCAACATTGCATTTTTAGTCCCCACCAGGACTAGACCCTCGGCACTTTTAGTGCAAAATTTACAAAATTGCACTTCTAACCCCAATATCTTTTGCACTCTTAGTCCTATCGCCCTCTCTCCTTCCATTTCTTTACATTTTTGGTCCCATAGAATGGTCTATGTTTTGCACTTTTGGTAGGATTAATTATCTCAGTTTTGCAATCTTTCATCCCAAAATGGATGGAAAGCGGTGTTATCGGAATAGGATCAAAACGTATCAAGAAATTGGGACCAAGGTACAATTTTGTAAAGCGCGAACGAAAAGTGATATCTGCCTGCTGTCCATGTGGAACCAAAAATGCAATTTTGCTGATGTAAGTAAAATATAAAGTAAATAAAGACATTCAATTAGGAATAAACTCACAACCCTGGAAAAGGGGATTAAATGGGCAAAAAAGAAGAGATACAATTTGTTTTGTTAACTATTCAGAGAAGGGGTTTATTAATTACCTTACAAATTTCTCCTTTTGGCCGCCTATGTATTGTGATTTATAACCAGAATCGAACATTGTGCAAGACCAATTACATGGAAAATTGCCTTTGAAATGAGGCTATCAGCTTCCGCTGTAAAAGTAACAAAATTAAACTCAACATTCATATAGAATAAAAAAATTACCGTAATCTTCATCGTAACGTATGTTTAATTCTCAACCCAATACATATTACACATGCAGTCCATTTTCATCTTATTTTTACAGAAAAACCCAAAATAAGAACAATTAATCCAAAATTTTAACGGAAAATGTATACATAATAAAACCTGAAAATCCAATTTCTCACCATGCATTCTGAAAATAGAGAGAATAAGAAGAGCAATTCATGAAAATTGATCAGATAAACTTACTAATGGAGAACTTTGGAATCTCAATTTTGTTTTCTTTTGATTTCTCTGTTCTGTGTGCATGTATGTGTGAGAGAGAAGTGGAGAGAGATGGAGAGACGTTTTCGCGCCAGTGGAAAATTGCAGTTACAATTAATAATCTCATCGTTTTTCCTTACAAATTTATTGGAAAATTCTTGCCCAAGTGTGTCTTGGTCAAACTCATCCAACCACCAAGCAAGTGTATTGTACTTGCTTTGTGATTGGTCACTTTCCTGGAAGTTACAACCAATCCCAAAGCAAGTGTATTACACTTGCCATGTAATTAGTTTGGGTTTGGCCAAACCCGGTCTGGGTAAGAATTTCCCCAAATTTATATTTGTTTAATTAAGATTGAGTAATTTTTTTTTTTTTAGGGTTATTTACAGAGACCTTCCCTGAGGTTTGGTCAAACTCGCGCTCAATCTCCTCGAAGAATGCTAATTACTCTGACCTCCCTCGAGGTTTCAAAAACATTACAAAACCCAAACGAAAGTCGACGTACTTGGATGGAACATGTGTTTTTACCCTTTTACCCTCGAGGAGGTCCCTGTAATTATGATAGTTGGAGGGGATTGGACGCGAGTTTGACCAAACCTCAGAGGAGGTCCCTGTAATTAACCCTAATTTTGAATAGAAAAAAAATCATAATTGCACTTTAATTCCTAACTTTTAAAAAATTAATTTTATGCAAAAAAAAAATTCTCAATCCCTAAACCCCCCATCCCAACCCGCACCCCTCCCCCACCCCACCACCACGCCTGCCCCCAGTCCCTAACACCACCTCTCCTTCCAGGCCGGCGTCGCCAGCCTGGAAAGAGTTTTTTATTGGGACGATGAGGTAGGGGCGGGGCGGGGGTGGGTAGTTTTTTTTTTAATAATATATATTAATTTTTTTATTGATTTATAATTATTATTTTTAATATTTATAATTTTATAATAATTATTTTATTAAATCAGGTAATTGAATGAATATTTTATCTTTTGTACAAAATAATTTTTTAGTTAAAATTTTATGAATTTTTTTAGTACGGATTAATTATGAACATGTGAGCAGTTTTATAATGTCTAATAACTTATGTTCAAGTTTTTTTTTTTCTCATGATTATATTTAAATTATAATTTTTTTTTTTTAAATTTACATTTCGGGTTAAATGTGAAAGTTAAATGTATTTACATTTATATTTATGTTATACAATATTTTTCTTATAATTAATCATAATTATAAGAAAAATATGTAATTTAAGAATTATAAGTATTAGGAAAAAATATTGAAATGTTATTATATTTTTATTTAAGAATTTATATACACTAATAAACTAATTATAAGTTTCATGTAAATTTATAACATTTGAACCCATACTTATACATATACATTACAAAGAAAACCCTCATATGAATTAAACATAACAAGGGCATAATTGTCCATCAAAATAGCTATAGTAATCCAAGGATAAAATCGAAAGTTCAATAAAAATTTGGCGATGACTTCAGCAAAAGTTAACGGAACCCTAACGGATGTAATCCTTTTGAAACCTCAGGGGAGGTCCTTGTAATTATGATAGTTTAAGGGGATTGGGCGCGAGTTTAACCAAACCTTAAGAGAGGTCCTGTAATTAACCCTTTTTTTTATTGAATCAAATTCATCGGAGTGTCTCCGTTAGTCACGAATAGTTCACAATGATTAGATTGAAAGTGAGTCGAAGATTCACAACTAAAATTTCGGGGACTTTTTGCAAGTTCCCGGCTACAATTATGTCTAATCGATTGTGAATTGTGATATGAAAATAAGTTTTATCACCCCTCAATTTTTTAAGCAAATATCTGACTGACTATGCAAAAGTAAAAGAATTATACATATGTTCCTTCCTTTCTTTCTTTCTTTGTGTACAATTACAAAGATGTTGTAGTATATGATACGGATCATGTAACAAGAGCAATTACATCAAAAGGCTATATATAGTATTTTCAGGTTTTAAACAGAAGACAGTATTAATTCCTGAAAGTGTACTACGTATCGAATTTTTGTTCTGTTCTGTATATGTTATCAACATTTCATCTTCGCGAGCTGCTTCCATTAATCCACCTCCATCTATCCCCATTAATCCACTCCGTGACCAGATATTAGCAAATTGCCTAGTGTTTCCAAAATCAGCTAACACAATATCATAAGTTATTCATTTTTCTAACATACGAAGAAAATTGCACTTTCAGTCCCCGGGTGAACACTAAACATTTTAGTTCCGCTTAGAAACAGGATAGTCTATGTTTTGCACTTTTGGTCCCGAATTAGATGGGAAGGATAAAATGTGCAAACTCAAAGGCGTTGGACTAAAGTTGTTGAGCCTCAATTAGGACCAAAAATGCATGTTTCATGATGTTAATGCTTTATGGGATTGAAATGAAGTTAAAAGAGTCCATTAAGAAAATTGAGCAAGAATGGAGGGAAACACAGAAATTACTTGAGAGGGAGAGATTGGCTATGGAACAAGCTTGGGAAGAGGAATGGAGATTGAGAAAAGAAAAAAGTCAACAATCCCTACCCATACAATGAAAGTCAACCCATTGCAAGGCCATCTTCAACCCACTAGGGGTGGGTGGAGATGGCCCTCCCCCTAGGCCCTAGTCGGTCCGACCCTCCAGGGTTGTCCATCAGCACAACCCTGCATTTGGGACGCGTTTGAAGCAGCACAACCCTGCATTTGGGACGCGTTTGAAGCGCATCCCTTACAAAGCAGGCGTGGTGCCACTTGGTGCCTTCTTATTTCTTCTATTTTTAATTTTTTTCTTTTAATTACAAAAATTAGTAATAAAAAATAGTTAGAGATTAAAAAAATTAACTACGAATTTAACAACACCTTGTTTAATTTAATTAACTAGAAATGGAAGATACATTTAATTATAAAATATGTTCAAGATTTAATAACAATTTATTTTAAAAGATGTAACATAATTAGTTTTAATGTTGAATTTATAAATTTGTCTACAAAAGTAAAATTTATTCAAAACGTATAAATATTTGAAATTTGATTTTTCATATTTGGATTTTATTTAACTACATTATAGTATAATCAAACCCTTATCTATTATTAATTTTGAATTTATAAAAGTAAAATTTATTTAACCATATTTAAAAATTTGATCTGAAATATTTAAATTTTATTTATGAATGTTAAATGTACAATTGGGACAAAATGTAGAAATACGATATTGTATTAAATTACGTCAATATTGGTACTTGTACGTGCTACATATAAAAACTTATATAAGTAAATAAATTTAGATGCTCGTAGAATAGATATTAACTTATAAGAATTTATAAATAAAAACATTCCGAGATTTAATTGCGACGACGATGAAAGGCACACTTATGAGCGATTAAGTTCTTTTGAAGGTATTGATTGACTTCTAATGATCGTATTGTGTGACGAAACATCATGTTAATATTATTTTATTATTATTATTATTATTGTTGTTGTTGAGAGTGGGAAGTTTTTTTCTTTAATTAATTGATGTCATTAATCCTGACGGTTGAAGAAGGTGTCCAAGAAAGTACAGATTTACCCAGAATGGAGGTCAACAATCCAGGATTTTGAAAGTCTCATGGGTTTGAGATGCTCTAACATTGAACATACTCGCCCATTCGAAAATGTTGTTTATTGTATATAACAATGATTTTAATAATAGTAAGCAAAATAACATAATTTTTTATTTAGTTTGCATTAATATTATATGGGAATTTCTCCCAACAAAAAATCAAACTTGGATTGTCACTTTGAAAGTATTATTCCCTTCTACAGAACCAATAACCTGCTGGTGCAAAATGACATAAATTCAACTCATACATAAATGGAATAAAAATAGTTGACAACATAATTGGACAATATTATAAATTTCTTTTTTGAGCCTTTCAAATTTTACAAGCTTTTCTCTAGTTTATAAAAAAATAATCACTTATACAGCAAATACTTCAAGAAGTTTAAAAAAAAAAAATCATAATTATAAGCGTTCGAAAATTACTGTACCGGATATAAGTTGCACCCTAAGACTAAATATGCAGGCACGCCATAATCCAGCTTAACACTATTTACCCCCTCCCTATAAATTACAACACTTTACACATCAAGAAATACAAAATGATGTTGCTGCCTTTGTGCTGGACACGGTAAACAAGCTTTTATCGTGTAGGACTGTACCGTAAATGATTCTCATAAAAGTCTATCAGCTGCATAATAATTGAGATAATTGTCATACAACTAACAGATTTTACAGTATGAATTAATAATTCAAGTCTGGTGTTTTAATGGTCAAGAAGCAATTATTTTTCCATAAGATTGAAATACTTACCAGATGTGGATTGTTAGCCTTCAAAAACTTGTTATCCACTGTAACTTTGGTTCCATCAGATCTGCAGCCAGCATGAAATTCGACAATTATGCAAAAAAAATGAAAATTTAAGTAATATAAAGAAGGAATTACGATAAAAAAGAAGAAGCAATTAAATGATAAAAACCCTTGAAATCATTTTGAATACAAAACATTAAGTATTGAAAAGCTCTGCATAATGTTTAGCATGAAATAACATTATAAGAACCTAAAAACCCTCAAACATCTATAACTAAAATCAAAAGACAAACCAATGTGAAAGATCGGATATGAACATAAAAGCCCACAAAATGAAATATTATTTATTGATAATTTTTTAAGATTATGAAGAATCATTTTTTTTTCTCGATATGAAGTCCTACGAAGTATCATGGTCTAGGATACACTAGACTGCAGAACAAAGAAATGCAAACAGCCTTCGAGTACAAATAATCACGAAATCATCGAAGGTAACTTAAAGTATTCTATTGACTAGGGACCTTTAAAATTTAGTCATCATGTTCTATGGTATAGTATTCTTTTTGCAACATTTAACAAAAGAAGATTGCATATCCAGAAATAATACAGTAGTAAGCTATAGTGCTATACATTGAGTATTGAAATTAGAATGAAAGTCTTCTTTTTCTGATGAGCCAAAGTGCTAAGCGAGAGTATAGTAAGATCATAACTAATGGTTATTAGTGAAACTAGTATATGACTAGACTTTGGGCTCATTCTACCTCACATTTTACCCCACCAAAAGAAAAGAAACTCCTAGCTGCAAAGGTATATTGACCCGAGGATTAATCACAATAGCCATCACAACCACAAAATCTAATGAACTACTCAAAATCAAGATTATTGCTTATACTGCTTCTCTTGTCTTTTCTCCAAGTGCAAAACAACAAAATTGTAGTAAAATTGTCAGCATATGTTCTTATATTTGTAAAATTAAGACAAGCTAGCAGTGAAAGGATAAATCTTGAAATAGATTAAAGTTATCTACCACCCTTCATTCAAATTAAAAACCAATAGACAACAATAAAATAGCGTGGAATCAGAAAAAATATTTTCAAAGGCTATCATGTTTCATAGATTTGCAATTTATTGCATCCCAAGAATATAATGAACACAAAAAAAAAAAAAAAAAAAAAAAAAAAAAAAAAACATATAATTGCTCAGAAGAATATGAAGTGAGTCACAAACCTCATAGCCTCAAAGACTACTAAAACTTCTTGGACATTGTTAGATATGGAAGCTTTATAGCTTATAGGCTTGACAATCTGAGTGATGGTGGGCATGCTCTTAGAATCTGGATGTTGAACAACCACTGGAGTACATGAAGGAACTGCAATCTGTGCATCATCTACAGAGCACGATTCTGGATCTTTTTTGAATCTCTTGACAGAACCAGATTTCCTCTTTTTAGCACCAGTACACCGACCTGATTGGACTGGATCCACTGCATCAATCTTACGCAATCTAGTCCTCAAGGAATCTCCTTCTGTCAGTTGACCTTCTTGGTAACTCACATCAACCATATCCGCATCTTCCATACTCATCGCCATTGCTCCTTTCAATTCACAGATCTTTAAATCCAACTCATTTTGCTCCTTTTCTTCTTCTCTTCTAACAGAAAATTCACTCTCGTTTACTTTCTTAAACGTCTCAATGCTGTTAACACCACTGGCATGAGTTTCCCCATTCTCATTTGCACAGTCATTTAGTCTGGGAACTGGTATAGGGTTCTCTACTATCCTAACCACACGCGAGGGTAAGTTACTAGTAGCAGCCGCAGGGGGTAGCTGGAGCTGATGTTGCTGCTTTTTTTTGGATTGAACGTGAGTCACATTACTCTTGCGCTTTCGTTTACGTGTCAATCTACTTTTCCTGGCTTTAAGGCTTCAAATCCCACAAAAAAGAATCCAAAACCGGTAAAGCAAAAACATAAAGAACACAATTCAGCACACGTAATATGCATAACTGTCTTCCTGTTAACAAGGATTGAGATAAATACAAATAGAACAGAGAAATAAATTACCTTTCTTCAAATGCATCAATTATATCTGAACATTGCAACAAATTCTCCACAGGCTCCCACGTATTAGCCTCCTCAGACCAGCCTCGCCTTTCCGACACATACCAGTATATTAATAGCATTACTAAAGAATCTCTTCAACATTTACTTTCCAAAATCATTAACATTCATATAATCCAGGTTGTAGACTACTCACCATTTGATGAGATACTGCACTCGACCCTTAATTTTGCCGCATTCCAAAATAATCACAAAAATAACACAAATCAACAACAAATTACTCAAATTGCACAAAAAAATAGCAGAATTTTAGGTATGTCACCTTCCGAACGCGCTTTCTGCGTACGGCTTCAATTTCGTAGTAGCCATCAGCAAGTCTCGGTCCCTCGGCCTCCGCCTCCACCTCCGCCTCTTCAATTTTCTCGTTCTCTTTCTCAGCTTCCGAATATTCGTCTTTTCCTTCTTCCCCTTCAAAAGCCTCTCCAGCAACCTCGAGTTTCTCGCTCTCCTCTAGAATTTTTCTCCGCTCATCCTCCTCAACCGCCGCATCTCCCTCTCCATTGACGGCGGAGGTGGGGTCGCGAGGTGGAGGCGCGGATGATTGTACCTGTACGACCTCCACGTTGGAATTTCTCTTTTTCCATCCTTTCATTCTCTCTCTCTTGACTATACAGTCTTCAACAGTGTCTTCGTTTTCTCTCTCTAGTGTAATCGGAATTCAGGCTTTCTCAAATTTACAGGGACATTTCTGTAAATTGATATTGTTATTACTAGAAAATGGAAATCATTTACTTTCGAATGCAAAATTCCATTTTTTCCAACAAAAGATTTTTTATTTAATGACGAGATTTCCTTTTCTATATAACCATGTCACATATGTAGGGGTGGGCGCGTGTAGGGTATTTCGGGTATTGTGTATTTCGGATCGGGTACCCGACTTGACGGGTAGTGAATTTTCATACTCGAAATCTTACCCGATTTGGCGGGTACCCGAAATTTCACACTTTTTTTTTTCAATAATTTTTTTTCAACATATATGTACAAAAAATTGTAAATAAATGAATTCAAACATTAATTGTACATAATAACTTCAAAACAAAGCAATACAAATGTCTCAAGCCTTCAAGATTCAAGTATTCAATAAATTACAACCAAATCAAACTCGAAGTCTCAAAGCATCAAAATATTAAATATCACAATCGTATAGTTTCAAATTAGATTTCCTAACTATAATATATAGTTTCAAATTAGATTTCCTAACTAATTTATAGGAGAATAATAAAATACGAAAAGGGGATCTCTTCCAATTGCCCAAGCATTGTTTATGATCATTGTCTCAGCTTCTACTTCATACCTCATCACTTATTTTTATGTAATATCCGATTGCTATGAGAGTGTGAATAGCAGAATAGGGGTTAATGTTAAACTGTGAATAGGTAGTTTAGGTTTTTTTTTTTCTTTTCTAGTCCAACTAATTGTTAAAATAAATATTGGGCATATTTTGGGCTGTCAATTATTTAATTGGGCCAATTTTTTTTTTTAAATACCCAAACGGGTACCCGAATACCCGTTCGGGTGTGAAATTAATACCCAATACCCAACCCGAAAATATATTTCGGGTTCGGGTACCCGAACCCGAATGTCAAAATACCCGTTTTTTTGTCCCAAACGGGAAATACCCAAACGGGTTGGGACGGGTCCTAAAATACCCGACCCAAACGCCCACCCCTACACATATGTATACGATTCTACACTCTTCTCGAGGAGGAGAGATTAATTAGTACAATCACCATATGTATACGATTTTACACTTTTGCATAAAATGTGTCCCTAAAACCCCCTAACATGGCGGATGGTGGCTATTTCAGAGGGTAGTCACAAAAATTCTCTGCACCACGTCATCAAGTACACATGGTGCAACCTACCAATACACTCGGGACATGTGGAGTGATAATCCACATCACCCCATATTCTGGTCATGTTCCCAAAAAATAGGGTTTCAAAAAATTGTGTTCACATTGCCAGAACATGGATGATGTGGATTATTACTACACATGTTCCAAGTGTATTGGTGGGTTCCACCACTGTACTTGATGAAGTGGTGCAGCGATTACACTAAATAATTTCTCTTAACGTTCCAATATTATTAGTGATAAAAGATTTCCGCATTAATATACACTTCAAGACCACATACATTGATACCTTTTTTTTTTGAATTTGTTGTAAATATTGTTTTGCGTGGGGAAAAATAAAGAAATTCGATAAATGAAGCTGAATAGAAAATTTTATTTTGTTACATATTTAAGATTGTGTTATCAAGATAGTGCAACATGGCTTATCATTGCAAAGTTAGCTATTTCTAATTTTCATTATTGATGTTCTTCTTTGTGTTTATTCAAGATGTTGTAATTTCGGATTTTCTGTGATTTAATATATACATCTTGATTCTAAAAGAAAAGAAATATTGTGTTGTCGAGACTTGTGACTTTTTAATTTGTTGTGAACATTGTTCTTAGTAAAGAATTTCGATTCAATGAAGTTAAATAATAATAAAATATATATATATATTTAATAATTATAATTAAGATCATATTTATCAAGGCCTAGCGATTTGTAACATTATTGAATAGAAACTAAAATTTCATTATATATAAGAATAAAATGGAGTAAATTGAATTTTGTTGCATTTATTCCCTCTGTTTCATATTATTTGTTGTTTTGAGTAGAGACACACAGATTAAAAAATCTATTAAATAGTCATCATTCGAAGATAAAAAATCATAAAATATCCCTACTAGTAGTAATAATTAATTTTCTCTCTCCTCTTAATGAGGAGCTAGAACAATTAATATAAGATGTAAATCTGAAAAATATATATTAATTTTGTATTGAACTTTTACATCGATAAATAATATGAAACAAGAATTTTTTGTCAAAACGACAAATAATATGAGACGAATGAAGTTTGAAAAGATATCTCATGGTGAAAGACTTGGGTCTGTTTGTTTGGTGTTTGGGAAAGTAGTTTGGGAGAGTAATGGAGGTTTGAATAATCTCGATTCGCGTTATGTTGTTTGTTTGAGTTTTGAGAGAGTGGTTCGAGAAATAAAGTAGATGTAGGTTTTTTTTTTTTTGAAGAATTAAGTTGTAGGAGTAAAATGTGTAAGACTTTATGTCAAATCATATTTTGTGAGATAAATTGTGTAAGAGATAAGTTACTTTATGTCAATTCAGAGTAGAGTTTGTATATGTTTTGTTTAGAGATAAGAAAATTGTTGTTTGTTTGAATTTTGAGAAAGTAGTTTGAGAAAATTGAGATATGAAACTTTTATTTCAAAAAATAGAAAATATGTTTGTTTGGCGTTTCTCAAACATAGAATTTTTTTTGGGAAACGCCAAACAAACAGGCCCAATAACTTTGATGCTTCATATGTCTTAGACCTGATGCTCCTATAATATGATGTAGAGTCTTATTTAACTATTTAGAGTGAAACACAAAAATACCTCTATGTTCTGTCTAATTTTCAAAAAAGTTCATGTGTTATTTTAACTCCCAAAATCCTTTACGTACTCTTAAGTAATCGCCAAATACACTCCCAAGAAAATAGAGTGTGATTCAATCGCGAAAGTTGCAATTATTTGTTCACATTTTACTTTTGATATGATAGTTTTACTCCAGACACTTGGTTGTCGAGTGAAAGATAAAAACTTAATGTGTTATTTTAACTCCCAAAATTCCCCTTATGTTTGATTTTATTATCACAATCGACCCTAGTAGTATATATATATATGAGTTTCAAAAGGATAAATAAATTTTAAAATAGACTAATATATAGGGGTAAATCTTCTCATTCCATCAAAATTCAAAAGTCAAATTCTACTTTGGCCGAATGTGGTAATTAAAATCAAACACAAAAGGAAATAATACCAAATTTTTTTTAGAGTTAGACAAAGCCTATATGATGTTTTTGTCTTTCCCTCTTGCCACTCATGATGTAGAGTCCGTCATTTGGGACAATTTATGGCGAAAAATATTGCTAAAGTGAAAGTCATCAATTTGTTCATCTGTCAAATTAAAACTAAGTTATTCAATATTTGTCTCTTTGATTCGATCTACAAACTGTAATGTGAGCTTGCTTCATTAGTCAATCACAATCACAAACTTAGGGTGATAAAACTCTGACTCGGTTCAAGCTTGACTCATTAAGATCCACGGTGATAAATCATATGGTAAATGGCTCGATTAAAACTCATTCGAACTTCATTCTTTTAAAAGTTAACCTGAACTCAAACACAAATCAAGGCCTGACAAGGAAATTGTACCAAGTTTGAAGAACATATATCTTCAACTAATATCATTTACACCACTGCCAATGCAATTGCATGTATATGTCAATAACTAGTTAAGTGCCCATTGTATTTGTAATTAGAGAAACATATCACAAAACTAACAAGGAATAAACTGTCAAGACACACTAATGGTAGAATTATTTTTCCTTTCATACACCAACAAGAACTTACCGTGTCTATAAATATAATACAAAAATGTGCTATTCACTAACAATTTGTACTTCTCTGAACATGAAACAACAATATTGCTGGAACAAAGAGAAAAAAATGGTATAGTTATATCAAGAAACGAGCGAAGAATTAATTTGAGCGATTCTCAATATTAACCAAGAAGCGAGCCTCACTTACGACTATAAAGAAAAGAAGTAATTCACGGCATTACATACTGCTGCAATTGCTTGGTTCTCTTCTTATTCTTCAACTTACGGAAGGCACAAGATTCTATCTGCCGTATTCTTTCCCTGCTCACGCCCATAAGCTCCCCAATTTCTTGCAGTGTCTTCATTCTACCATCCTCTAAACCGAATCTCCATTTTACGACTTGTTTCTCTCTTGGATTTAGAGTGTCTAGCACTCTTGCTAACTCCTCTTTTCTAAATTGTTTGATAAGCAATTCTTCTGATGTTTCAGCTTCAGGATCTGAAATCACGTCCTGTAGTAAAAAGAAAGAAAAAAAGAGCGAGTTGAGTTAGAAAGGGATATAATGTTAAATTTCATTAATTGAGTGAAATGCAAAAATACCCCCATACGCTTTGCCTAATCAGCAAAAACACTACTGTGCTAATTTTTATTAGCAAAAAAACCCTCCCAAGCCAAAATGACAATTATATTCTTGCAAAAACATCCTATTTCAATTAAATAATTGACAGCAATCCCCCTGTTAACTTTGAAAATTGGCAATAACCCCCCTGATCATTTTAAAAACTGACAATAACCTCCCATGATTTGTGAAGGAATTTCAAATTGGTTTTTTTGCTAACAAAAACAGAGAGTTGGGGATTTTGCTAATATAATTACACAGGAGGGATTTGCCCATTAGACAAAGAACATAAGATATTTTTGCATTTAGCTCTTTGTAAGGATTGAAAGAAAACGTGTGAGGCATACCGAGGGTTTGAGGTCCATGTTAAACCCGATTTTCTGATCAAGTGATCTTGGAGCTTTGGGGGTCAAGAGGACTGCAGTGAGCCGTTTCATTGAGAGTCCTGTAGCCTCAGCCACTTCATCGTTATTAGGTTGTCTACCATTTTCGGAAAACAATTGCTTCCTTGCCTCCTTCACTCTGTAAGTTGCCTCAACCATGTGAAACTGCAGTGCCATTAACGAAAATTAAATCAAATCCTTATACCAGAAGTGATGAATAAAATTTTGCGTCTGAGGAGTGATATTGGAATTATCTTAGTAACATTGATATTAAAATAAAAAAATGCGATGAGCATTAGTAATATTTCGAAATGACTATTTTTTATCGCTTCTCATGTTATTTTCTGTCATTTCAAAGAATAGGAAACAAGAAAACTTTTTAACTTCTTGTTATCCTTTTATACATACCCCACTTCATTCAGAAGAAAATGTAAGTTTACTACTTTTTACACTAACATTCTCTCATCTTTTGAATCTCTCAACACTCATCACTCAGACTCGGTCGACAGAGAATTTGAGCTGAAAACACTCACAGCTTCCTTTAACTCCTAAATGTTTGCGGTAAGCAGATTAGTTTCATAATACCTCAATGTGAATCATTAGTGAAGGAGCAAGGACGTGGGTAAGATTCTCAATGTGTACCCAAATATTTTCCGACTGCATCACATAGGACCCTTTTTTTTTTTTTTTTGTCAAGAAGCCAATATGAAAAACGTTCAGAAACAGAATCCTTACCGGTAGTCTGATGGTCCTAGACTGGTCCGAAAGGGACTTCCGAACTGCTTGCTTTATCCACCAGTGAGCATAAGTTGAGAACTTGAAACCTTTGGTAGCATCAAACTTCTCAGCACCTCTCACAAGGCCTCGGCATCCTTCCTGAGGTCATATTTATAAGGATAAATTGTCATATGTCAGTTCTATGGTTATTATTGCATCCCATTTCTGAAGTTGGATAATTAAATGCGGATAAATAAATAATGAATACCTGAACCAAATCTTGAAGATTCATCCCAGCTCCCTGATAATTTTTCGCTATAGAAATTACGAGCCTTATGTTGCTCTTGATCATTTTATCTTTACAAAGAATACCATAGTTTATTCTTTTCCTCAAGGTTTTCTGATCAATACCAGCAGCTGCAGCCCATTGAGCAAGAGTAGGCTCACCCCCACAACGTTCTTTAATCTCCTCTTTTAGTCTTTCCAACTTCAGTTGGCCCTGCATTTATGATACACAGATATTAGAGCATGATCAAGAAGAGAAATATAAGGATTTGGTAAACCAATCCATGGAAGCTGGGAGAGAAATTTGAACCGGCATCCTGTGTCCACAATAGAAGTTGTGTATCTTATATAAAAGTTACTTCTCTTTGCTCATATAGATGAAAAGTATCGATTAAATTTTCAAATTCAAGTTCTTTTAACATACATATCATCTTCTATAAATTATGGCCAATTTATGTCATATATCAAGATAAAAGACAAAAATACCTTCAAATGTATAAAATTTTGGGGTTTTTTTAAATCGGGGTCCTAGGGAAGTACCTAACTTGCTTGTCTAGTGCTAGGACCGACCCTGAGAAAGAACACACAGCCTCTAATTTCAAGATTTTGCCAAAATTATCCTGCTTACATATAAAGAATTTCATCTCACATTATAGTAGAAAAAAAGAAAGATTCAAAAGAAAATATTCCTTTTAGTGTACCTGTATCCCTTCTGACAACACTTGTTCCTCAGATGCAGTAAGGAGCCTTGATGTACTCGTAGTCCCTCTTAGGTAACGTAATGGGTCAGAATAGTCCACTTCATGTACAGAAGAACGTTTTTTCCGACTTTTAGAATCAGACTTCACAGACACAATGTTGGCTGCTGCTTTCTCTGCTGCTTTACTTCTCCTAGCCTTTCTCTCCGTTTGACGATTTGATCTCACAGCTATACTGGTGGAGAGTTGGGCCTCAAGAAATTCAAGTTCTTCGGCACTCGGCTCCGGATCATCAGATTCTGGGCCCAACCCAATTTCAGCAACCTTAGAATCTAATGTACCGACTTTTTCTGCCAAATGATGGCTCCCGGATATTGAAGTATCTAGTTTGGGTAAGACTGGGGAAGTACTGGTTTCAGAGTTGGTGGATTTGTTATGGTTGACCATCATAGCTGCATCTTTCGCAAATTTGACTGCTGCTTTAGCTAAAGCAAGCGCTTCAGACGCAGCTGCAGCTATCACGGCCTCTTCACTTGTAATAAGGGTTTCTGTAGGTAAAGTTGCTCCAAGAGTTGCCTGCATGTACACCAAAGTTAATAATAATAGCACTAGCTAACTAATTCTATTAGGCTTCATTTTGATTTGGAAGAGGACTTGGATAAGAGAATAGTCCAAGATAGTTACTTAAGGATGTGAAATCCATAAAAATTCTTAATGATCCAAACAAGAGTTGTTGATTTGTTATAATGATTTGAGATACTTAGCTTGAAATCCCTGAATCCAAATGTGGCCTTACAGAAAGATTTCTCACAAAGAAAGCTAAACATATACTCTTTTTCTTAAGCTGAGGTCTGGAGGTTGGGGTTGGGTGGGAGGTTTATATCAGGCACTTATTCATTAAGTGTTCACAAAAGAAACTGCATCGCTTTTGGATTAAGTGTAGGTCAAGGTCATGCGAGGATATATTTGCCAAGTGGGAATCTAACCCATAAAAATCTAGACATGTATAAAGTAAATGGTATGTGGCTCACGTGTCATTAAGATGCTTATTGCCCATCTTTATTGTAAATTAAAAAAAAAAAAAAAAAAGGGAATAGCTTTTTTCTTCGGAAAGTCTTTTAGAGAACACGGGAGAACCCTTTTTTTCTATTTGTAAACAATCTCAGTTCTCTATTTTGTAAGTATTATTCCATTAGTGTATACACTTGAGTCCTACCTCAGAAGATGAACTACTAACTGCTCCAAAATATGACCATGGTTTGTTCGTAGACACAGGAAGTGAATCAGTATCTAAAGAAGGTAACTTCAGCTTCTCCAACTCGAGCACCGAAGTTGTTGATGCTGCCGTTTTCCATGATCTATCAGCTGAAACAGAATTGGTAATATGTTTTTCTAACGATGGTAACTGCAGTTTCTCTAACTCGAGCGTCAATGTTGGTGTTGATGTAGTAGACAAGATACATTGTGTCCGGAAAGCAAAAGAATCTCTTTTAGCTGCATTCAAGTCAATGATCAAGATAAGACATATAATTCTACATGCAAAAAGGCCACAAATAAATCATCAATGCAAATGTGTTGGCACATCTGATTAAGTGAGGTTTCAATTCTTACTTTGAAACCTACACCTACAGAATTTGGTTTCCTCCTTTCTATTAACTCAAAATATCGAATATGTAATCGTTGCGAAAAAGAAACAAAAGATTCATTTCTCGGAAAAAATATATAGCATTTCCTTCAACTTCCCTAATTAAAAAGATAACTTCCAATCTAGGCACCAAAAGATATCTCAATCTTGATTCTTTGAAAGCACCCTTACATAGCTAAAATCATTCATACTGAGAACTACTAATCTACTATACAACATTGGTACCTTTATCCAGTAATAATGATTCTACATAACCAAAAGAATGTAAATGGTTTCCAATCATACACAATAATACCATCCAACAAACAGAATCTCTGGCAATTACACAAACAATGCAGCCAGCACAAAATTCAAACCATTCCGAGTTAAACCCAAACTTAAAATCTCAACCATGAATAATGCATCTTCATAAATACATATATATAGAAAGAGAGAAAAAGAAAACTTACAGGAAAGGCTGTGGGACTTGAAATTAACTGCAAAAGTGTCCGGAGAGCACTTGAATTGCGGCAACAAACAAGACATCCTTTTCCTCTATATACTCATTCACATACATACACTTCCAAAAACGTCCTATATATTT
This sequence comes from Penstemon barbatus, assembly GCA_003313485.2. NCBI lineage: Eukaryota > Viridiplantae > Streptophyta > Magnoliopsida > Lamiales > Plantaginaceae > Penstemon > Penstemon barbatus. The sequence continues at coordinate 70,802,182 of CM064880.1, forward strand.
CACCAATACATCCTCTTCGCATACAATGCTACTTCCATTTTAATCTCCGCTTCTATTGAAGAGCTGTTCGTAGTAGATTATGAAGCAATGACGCAAACAGAAACAAATGTTTAAAGATTATATGCAACCAGATAAAAAGAGAAGTGGATTCATACATATAATTTAGCTTTAGCGAAGTATCAGAAAATATCAAGTATTGATTTTGAGTGTGTGTTTGTGAATATACGGAGAGAGAAAGAAAGAGGTGATGGTAATGGCAGAAAAGGATAAATAAAAGGATAAGAAGAGGAGGGATTTTCAATTTTGCCAAAGGCAAAAACAGAAATTACAAAAAGGCCAAAAGGGTTTTTCCTTTTAAAAAAAAAAAAAAAAAAAAATGTTAATAAAACTTAAGATAACTTAATCTATCCTAATATTTACACTTTCCCCCCTCACTTTTCTTTAACAAAACAAAACCACCCAACCCTAATTTAAACAAAACAAAACACACACTCTCACACACACACACACATCGCGCCGCACAGAAAGAGCAGTGAAGAAAAAATTTTTTTCCTCTTTCAATTTTTCTCTCTAAAACAAGCAAATCGGAAATGGCACACACTAGGATCGTCGATGATGATAGGAGAAACGAACGAGCATGGCCATTTGGGGTAAGATTTCGTTTTTCCTTCTCGATTTCGTCTGGTTTTCGTGTGCGTGTGCGTTTGGCGTGTGGCGTGTGGGAAGGAGACACACGCCACACGCCATGTTTGAACTCATGGCGTGTGGCGTGTGGAATAACACACGCCACACGCCATATATTTACACATGGCGTGTGGCGTGTGTTATCAGACACGCCATACGCCATGTGTAAATATATGGCGTGTGGCGTGTGTTACTCCACACGCCACACGCCATGTGTAAATCAATGGGCGTGTGGTGTGTATTTTGTACATGGGCGTGTGGTGTGTAGTCACGCCATGTGTGAACTCATGGCGTGTGGCGTGTGGAATAACACACGCCACACGCCATATATTTACACATGGCGTGTGGCGTGTGTTATCCGACACGCCACACGCCATGTGTAAATATATTGCGTGTGGCGTGTGTTATTCCACACGCCACACGCCATGAGTTCACACATGGCGTGTGGCGTGTGTTATTCGACACGCCACACGCCATGAACAGAATATTAATTCTCTTTCATTTTTGTTCTTGTTTTGTAGAGATACGCTACGTTACCCACATCGGCCCTACATGAAGAAGGAGTAGTACCCTCCTTTCACTACTCTAGTGTGGTTATAAAAGGAGAAGTAACACAGCGCTGTGATTGGAACGAGATTCCGCAGCTTGTAGAAAGACTAAGGCGCTCGCATTGGCAAATTATAGATCAGTACCCCCAGATTGGGAGTTTTTTACGCCTAACCGGAAATGGCAAATTTCGGGCATCGGTGTTTCACAGTATGGTCCTCCGAGTATGCGAACGACTGGAGGGTAAAAGTAAATATGAATACTGGTTTTTGGTAAATGGAAAGCCAGTCAGATTCGGTGCCGAGGAATTTAGCCTCGTGTCAGGGTTGCGATTTGGGAGTTTGAGTGATGAGGACTCCGAAATAATAACACAAGAAAGCCGCTTGAAGAGACGACATTTTGGCAGCTGGGGGAAGGAGGAGGTCAGTGTTCATGGTCTCAAAACAAAAATCACTGATTTGTTGGGTCGCAATAATCCGAAATACGACGAGACCGTATGCAAGTTACTTTTTGTCTGGGTTGTATCGGCATTGTTGGTCCCCCTTCGGCCAAACAAAAATGTTCGTGACGAAACATTCGCGGTAAGTACACTTTAATTTTAATTGTTATTATTTCTTTAAAGTTTTAAAATTAACAAAACTGTAAATTTGTATATATTGAAGATATGTGACGATCTCGCGAGATGCGAGAGACATCCTTGGGGACAGAAGGTATGGGCCAATACTTTTGATGATCTTGTACAGCATATGACATCTGGCCCAAGCAACACCCGTAGATGGAATGCCCACGGCTTTCCACACATTTTCCTGGTATGTTTGTAAAATTAGTTCGTGATTTCCATGTATTTTTTTTAGTTATTTTAGCGTAAATGTTGGATGTCTTGAATGTGAACAGTTTTGGATGTTGGAAGTCATTAATGGCTTGCCCAATGCGGGCAATTTTACTTCAAGGTTCGACCCAGATGTTCCTCGATATCCGCGAATGTTACATTGGGATATGGGCGGTAGTGGGCCCAGCTGTTCTGAGATGGACACATTCTTTAAGAATGTACAGGTATGTTAATTGTTTTTATTAATATTTTTTTCGACATATAACTTGAAATATTTATTCTAAATAACTTGTGTATTTTTTCTTCAGGCTGTGATCCCACGGCTACAGCCGGATGACTTTGAGTTGGAGACGGCGTACTATATATCGGCTAGACAGTTATCAATGGGCGTTAGTTCAAGAAGCCGCGTTCCAGTATATTGCCGATTAACTGAGTATTTGGGAGACCTTTTCGTGGTTCTTCGGGATGAAGAGGGAGCTCCCAAATTCCCGAACCGGCCATCCGCCCCAACTGATTCTGCCCCAGATGCCGAAGCTCCTGACTCTGCTCCTGACTCTGCTCCTGTGCGCCGACCTAAGCGTCTCCGAAGACAAGACGGTGCCTCTACTTCTCAAGCTCAATCACAACCATCACAACCATCATCTTCGGAAGGTGTTCCTTTCTGGGCACATCAAATGGAGCAAAGAATTATGACAAGGCTCGATTCTATGCAAGCAACTCTGGAAAGACTCGAAGCCATGGCGCTGCAAGATCGAGCCAGACATGGACATGTGGGAAATGAACAGGAGGGAAATGAGCAGGAGGGAAATGAACAGGAGGGAAATGATCAGGTTTAGTTATTTTGTGGATTTTTTTAGAGACATTATTGTATAGTTTTTTGGATTTGTGTTTTTTCTGAATTATATCGAATGTTGTGATTTTGGTTTTGAATTATATTGAATGTTTTGGTTTTGTTTTTGAATAATGGATTTGTGTTTATTAAATTGGTTTTGGTTTTGAATTATACGCATTTTCAGGGAGATAATTTGGGCACACATACGCATTCTACGGTTTATAATGCTGAAGATACTTGCCTGAATGGTGATCAGGAAGTCGATAGTGATGATGATACTATGGGTTGGAGAGAACCAAGGACAAAAAAACGCCATGAGAGGATGAGAACACGAAGTAGGCATTTAAGAAGTCCTTTTACTGCTAATGATGGAAAAAAAAAATCCACTAAGTAATTAATTTTTTTTTTGTAATATTTAATTCGGTTAGGATTTCTATAAAATTCGGTGGTAAAATTGTAACTTTTGAATGAACATTTTAATTTTGTGCATCTAATGTTATTGAATCGCAATTGTGAATCTTTATAAATTTTGGACATAAGTATAATTCATAAGCCATGTAATGGCGCGTGGCAAGTCGTACTACAACACGCCACATGCCATTTACTCTGTTATGGCGTGTGGCGTGTGGGAGTACCACTCGCCACTCGCCATGTAATGGCGCGTGGCTTGTCGTGCGACCACACGCCACCCGCCATTTACTTTGTTATGGCATGTGGCGTGTGGGGGTACCACTCGCCACTCGCCATTAAATGGCGTGTGGCAAGTCGTACTACCACACGCCACATGCCATTTACTTTGTTATGGCATGTGGCGTGTGGGGGTACCACTCGCCACTCGCCATTAAATGGCGTGTGGCAAGTCGTACTACCACACGCCACATGCCATTTACTTTGTTATGGCATGTGGCGTGTGGAAGTACCACTCGCCACTCGCCATTAAATGGCGCGTGGCGAGTCGTACTCCCACACGCGACGCGCCATTTATAAAATTGATCAAAATTCACGAAGTTATGATTTACGGAAGACATAATGTTTCTATAAGTGTTACTTCTCCATTTGGGTGAGAAATTGACAAAAACTTATAAAATTGATCAAAATTCACGAAGTTATGATTTACGGAAGACATAATGTTTCTATAAGTGTTACTTCTCCATTTGGGTGAGAAATTGACAAAAACTTATAAAATTGATCAAAATTCACGAAGTTATGATTTACGGAAGACATAATGTTTCTATAAGTGTTACTTCTCCATTTGGGTGAGAAATTGACAAAAACTTATAAAATTGATCAATATGTACGAAGTTATGATTTACGGAGGACATAATGTTCCTATAAGTGTTACTTCTCCATTTGGGTGAGAAATTGACAAAAACTTATAAAATTGATCAATATGTACGAAGTTATGATTTACGGAGGACACAATGTTCCTATAAGTGTTACTTCTCCATTTGGGTGAGAAATTGACAAAAACTTATAAAATTGATCAATATGTACGAAGTTATGATTTACGGAGGACACAATGTTCCTATAAGTGTTACTTCTCCATTTGGGTGAGAAATTGACAAAAACTTATAAAATTGATCAAAATTCACGAAGTTATGATTTACGGAGGACACAATGTTCCTATAAGTGTTACTTCTCCATTTGGGCATTGTAGTTTGGTTCTCACGTTTTAGGGTTTAGGGTTTAGGGTTAGGGTTTAGGGTTTAGGGTTTAGGGTTTAGGGTTTAGGGTTGCGCCATTGTAGTTTGGTTCTTACGAACTTGCATTTTATATTTTGCAGTTTGGTCCCTACGAACTCATAATTAACTCGAAATTGCAGTTTGGTCCCTGACTTTTCAAAAATTACAATTTTACCCCAAAATTTATAAAAAATTCATAATTGCAATTCAATCCATAATTTGCTCAAAATTGACATGTTCACTCCATTCGAATTTGCATAGAACTTGAAATTGCAGTTTGGTCCCTGACTTTTCAAAAATTACAATTTTACCCCAAAATTTATAAAAAATTCATAATTGCAATTCAATCCATAATTTGCTCAAAATTGACATGTTCACTCCATTCGAATTTGCATAGAACTTGAAATTGCAGTTTGGTCCCTGACTTTTCAAAAATTACAATTTTACCCCAAAATTTATAAAAAATTCATAATTGCAATTCAATCCATAATTTGCTCAAAATTGACATGTTCACTCCATTCGAATTTGCATAGAACACGAAATTTCATAAAACATCCATTACATCAAACGTTGTTCAATAAACATCAAATACAACTTACAAATTCACTAAACATCTAAGATTCACTTTCGTGGTTGCCCGAACTTTGGCCGCGTTGGGGACATCTACTGGCGTTGTGATCGGTATTTCCGCAAATTCCGCACTTGTATTTTTTCTTCGATTTTTCAAGGCATGATAAATGTCGTGTCTTTTTAGGCCTTCCACGGGTTATTTCTTCGGTTGGAGGTAGCACTACTCTCGCCATAACATGATCGGGAATGTTAATCCATTGGTCTTTCGATGGAACGGGTTGTATGAGCTCAAAGTATGCTTGACGCATATTATCGATCGAGTAGTATTCGCTAACAAGCTCCAACACATATGCCCCACTATCTACTGGTCGTTTGCCCATGGCAGCTGCAATTGCGTGCTCACACGGTATTTGCTCAACCTGAAAGACGCCACATGAACAAGTTCTTCCAGCTAAATCCACAATTCCATTCCAGTCGGTAGATTCCACTCTCCATATATCTTGCCCTATTTCAAATTTGCGCCACCGATACGCCTTTTCATATCGCTCATTTATCAACTTATTCTTCGATGGGATCAATACACCCGACCGGGACCATCGATCAGCCTCAGCACGACGCTCTCCAAACCACTTTGACATCAAATTAACAACAAATTCGAGAAAGTAACATATGGGAAAATCTTTGACATTTTTGATACGACTATTAAGGACCTCAACATGGTTAGACGTCTTTATCTCATATCTGTTCACGCGATGGTGGATTCTCGCCCATTTCTGAAACGTTACATCGTTTTGTAGCCAATCTGCACATCTCGGGTTCTGGGTTTTCAAGACACCCCAATATTTTTCAAACTTACTCTCGCTGTACGCGTAAGCAGCTTTGTAAAAGGACTCGACTATCGTATCTTTCTCTTTCCCTTTCCCAAACCTTTTCGTCAAGTTGCCTTTGAGGTGAAAGTAACATGCCCCATGTTCAGCTAAAGGGTAAACTTCTTTTACCGCTTTAGTAAGACCATTGCCCCTGTCTGATACAATAACCAGATCGGCTCTGTCTGGTACACCCACTTTCAAGCCCTCGAGAAAATAAGTCCAACATGCCGCATTCTCGCTGCCATTAGCTACCCCCCATGCAATTGGATAACAACGATTTTCACCGTCCGTCGCAGTTGCAATTAGAACGGTTCCTTTATATCTATGCCCCATAAATGTTGCATCAATTACAATTACATTTCTTAGGAACTGGAATCCTCGAGTAGCAGCTCCGAAAGACATGAAGAAATACATAAACTGGTTTTCGGAGTTCGTATGGATGCGAGTGAGCGTACCAGGATTGTTTTGCTCAATCATGTAAGCAAAGGAGGGTAGATTGGCAAAGTTTTCTTCGAATGTACCCATAATGTCAGCTTGAGCAATTTGTTTCCCCCTCCAAGCTGTCATATAGTTAATGTTAACACCAGCTTCGGCTTGCATGAAGTTTATCAGTGCATTTGGTGTTGGGACTTCATTGGGGTTGATATATAACCCCTTTGTCCGTAAACCAACCATCCGACTTGTTGCTTGTCTATGACGGGCACCTCTATTTGCTATCCCACAAGTGTGAACGTTTGTATATGTTCGAATAACAAATTCTGGGGTGTTTGCTTCCTTAGTTGCATATATACGCCATGGACAACCAGGAGTCGTACACCTAGCTATCCTCCTCTTTGTGTCAGACTTACCTGTAAGTTCCCATTTTTTATCTACAGCAACTCTACGAAGTTCATCCCTGAAATCTTCACTGTTTGGCCACCGCTGACCAACTATCCATCCCGTTTCATCACTCCTCCCCTGAGAATAATCTATTTCAACCGAATCAGCGTTATCGAAGCCTTCGTGACTAGGTGGTTCGTAACCACTACCACCAACATCACCATCACCATAACCATCGCCACCCACATCGTCACCCACATCGCCACCCACATCGTCACCCACATCGTCACCCACATCGCCACCCACATCGTCACCCACATCGCCACCCACATCACCACAGTCGTTGTCAACGTTACAGTGTTCACCATTTACATCAGCACCACCATAATCATCTCCGCGGTCAAAGTTACGGCAGTCATTATGACCTTCGTTGTCATCCAGATGCCACTGACTATACGGAGGAGAACAACGTAGTGGTTCAACTTCCTCCACTATACATATAGTTGGATTAGAGGCAATGATCTCCTCATTAACATCATCTTCTGCACCTGATCCTTCTATAACACATCCTTCATGTTGGTAACTGAAACTAACTTTGTCCATGAGTTTTTTTCCTTTACCCCGGGTCATAAGTTTCTTCGCTTTCTCTTTTCCAATCGGAGATGCCTCTATCCTCAAAATTTCTTCTCTCGGAGAAAAAATCACGTACAACTTTAATTTAGCAGAATTACAGACAAGGTGCTTCGTTAACTCCCAATCTTCTTCATCTGATATTGTCGTTACCAAGTTATCAATTTCTTGGTACTTAACCTCAAAAATATCAGTGTGCCGATCCAACTTCAACTTCTTGCAAATTTTGTCGAGTAGTTCCTCAAACGAAATTGCCCTATCCACCATTATTGGTTTATTCGAATCTCCACTCCAATGCAATTTATTATCGATTTGGCGTGTAAATTCACCGCCATATAGAAGAACTACTAAAAGTTTGTCCATTCCTACAAGTAAGAACAAAAATTAAAACACAATCTATCTAAATAAAAAAAAAAAGCATGAATAAGGACAATACTGCCAAGTGGCGTGTGGCGTGTCTTCATGCCACACGCCACACGCCATGAATATAAGCATGGCGAGTGGCATGTGGCATGTAGACACGCCACACGCCATGCTCATTTTCATGGCGTGTGGCGTGTCTTCATGCCACATGCCACTCGCCATGCTCATATTTATGACATGTGGCGTGTGGGCAAGAAGACACGCCACACACCATGCTCATATTCATGGCGTGTGGCATGTGGCATGAAGACACGCCACACGCCATTCTCATTTTCATGGCGTGTGGCGTGTCTTCATGCCACAAGCCACTCGCCATGCTCATATTTATGACATGTGGCGTGTGGGCAAGAATACACGCCACACGCCATGCTCATATTCATGGCGTGTGGCGTGTCTTCTTGCACACACGCCACACGCCATGAATATGAGCATGGCGTGTGGCGTGTATTCTTGCCCACACGCCACACGCCAAAAAACGCGAACTACAGTTCGTTTCTTTTGAGCAATTTTGAGCCATTTTTGTTAAGTAATTTGCTAAAAAATACAACGAAACTTCAATTAACTTGCAAATGCTTACCTTTTATGTCGTTTTTCCTCCTTTTCTTCCTTGATTTGAGTGAAATTTGTGTAAATTGGGTTAGGATTTAGGGTTGGATTTTTGGAGAGAATTTTGATTTTGGGGTGGGTTGATTTTGAAGTTTTTAGAATTTTGGGGTATATTTGTTAAAATTTGATTTAATTAGGAAGAGTTAATTATATTAGATTAGTTGATTAATTAATAATGTGGCATTTGAGTAATATTGGTTTTGTGTTTTGGCTTTTTTGAAAATAAAATTTTACTTAATGGCTTTTTTGAAAATGTCTTATAAGAAGAGAGTTGAAATTTGCCCGAGGAACTGAGGATAAGAGAAATACAGTATAACAAGATGGACTTTCCATTGGGCCCAATTTGGGCTAGTTTTGCTTGCGTGCTGCTTTGGGCCCTTTTAATTTTGGCTCTACAGGAATTTATTTATTTGGACATAAATGTAAAATAACTTTCCTGGTCAAATTGTACAGTAGTTTATACGAATTTCCTCTCACATATGTATAAGACCATACGAAAAGAAACAAAATGGTGATCAAGTTTATTCACATTATCTAAATTGTAGTAATAATAAAAAATTGGTTTTCAAAAATTCTGGTCAAATTGTAATTACAGGGAAATTTCCCAAAAGATTGAAAGAAAAGTAGATAACATGGACTGATGGACAATATACTTACGTAAATTATCAACCACTTAGTATGGATTATATTGTCGTCGGAAGCTTAAGAAAACCTACTCCACTAATTACATCTATTTTCTTACAAACTAAGATTTATATAATCATTACTATTTCTTTGTTAGTTTTTATACATATATATTGTGATGAATGAATGAATTTTAGATTTTACATTGTTGACTTTTAAAATGATAGTTTAGAAGAAGAGAACATGAGACTAATACGTAATAAAAATGTAAAGAGTTGATATTGCTTGCCTATATATATATATATATTTCTTTATCAAATTATAAATTATAGATTCTTTGAAATATTTCTACAAAAAGATAGATGTTATGAATACATTTTCTAAATGATATAGGCTCAAATTTGTTTTATTTTTTATTCTCTCAAAATTCAATCTTGTCAGTATTGTAAAAAGTTATCAAATAGTCATATCTTATTGGAAGAATACATATGAGGGAGGATGTGTACATCTATTCTGAATTTCTAATTGAGTTTCTTAGCCTCCCAATATAAATTTTTTATCAAGCCAACTCACCTCTTAATGCTTAAAAAACTCTAGAAATAATTTAATTTGAAATGTATCCAAACGGGGCCTTATCATGTATATCTCCAAGCAATAAAGTATACGCGTATAATTAACGCGTGTATTGCGAAAGAAGATCCTATAAATATAATAGTAACTCTTACTTCTCTAGTTCATATCACACATTATTGGATTTGAAATAAGGACCCAAGGAGAAAAAAAAAAAAAATAGGACCCAAGGAGAATTCTGTCTGTGTAAAGAGAAAAAGAAAAGCTCATCAATCGTAGTTTTATTCGGTAATTCTTCCTTACATATGTGAAATCTCGATTATAATTATCTCTTGATTTGTTTATTCTCTTTCTTTTAAATTGGTTTCTGATTTTATTATATGACGATTTTAAGTTCCAATTATGTTGTTGCGTATTCTTTTATTTATTTGATTCTAATAGTTATAAATACTGCTTGCTTCCTATGTCTGATAGAGTAATCTTATTTTTTTCTTTATGCTTTAAGTGATTATGGATGTTATTATTTACTAGTATCATTTCTTCAATTCAACAAGTAATCCCCGTGGTTCCAACTTTGCCGCTTATAACCTAGTTTCGTGGGGCTTTGCTTCAGATTGATCGTCTATGATCCTTTTAATTTAATTCCTCGTAATGTTTTTTGTGATTGTGGTTACCTCTTCTTTGGTTTGATTCAACCTTTTGTATGATGTTTGTTTTCTAATCAAGTATGGAATTATTGAAAAAAAGAAAACAGATTTTATATGGAAATTATCTATGAGGAAAAACCATCTTTTCTTGATTTTCTTTATCTAAATATGTTATGGAAGTGTAGTATATTGTCATTCTTCAATATCAAAGTTGTTCCTTGAAACTAGTGATGTGCTGGTTCTCTTCACAGGTGAATTTGTGAATAAAATAATATACCTAGTATCTTCTAGACACATTCTATATTACAACAAAGAAGGCTTGTTTGGTTGGCTTTTCAAAGAGTATTTTTAGAAATGAGCAGATTTTGGTAAAAATATATCCAGAAAACTGTGTAATGTGTTTGAAATGATTTTTAAAAAGATTCACTATTAGAGTTTAGAGTAATGATGTTTTCTTTTCAGAAATAAATGCGTTTGGTTTGTGTTAAAACATGTTAGTTCTTTTGAAAATGGGTTGTTAAAATCATACTAAAATCGGAATGAATGATGATGTTTTACTTTTAGAGATACTTTTTGATAAAAACTGGTATGCGTTTGTTTAGTTTCTTGAGCCACGCAAAAATTCCAAACAAACGAGGCCGATTCATTAGTTTGCTAGTACATACTACATTTCCATGAAATCCATGATATATATTAGTAGTTGCTTGAATACAACATCTTGGAATATGATTCTAATAATGCATTTTAATTTTTGCCGTTACTCAGTGTTGTTTTCGTGCGAGTTAAAGAAAGATGGAAGGTGGAAACAACAATCATCATCATGGTAGTGATCAAGACAAAGGGTTCTTCTCTAATCTTGCAGCATATGCTGCTGGAGCTGGACACTACCCTTCACCTCATGGAGCTTACCCCCCTCCATATCCTCCACAAGGGTATCCACCACCCCATGGATACCCCCCTCATGGATATCCACCTCATGGATACCCCCCCGCAGGGTACCCACCTGCAGGGTACCCACCGACAGCTTATCCTCCTCATGGTGGATATCATCCCGCAGGTTATCCTGGTCCATCTCATTCAGGTATCTTTATTGTTGAATTAGTCGCTATCTATAATTATGTTTTTGTAAATGGTGTCGATTTTGATCTCATTTTCTCATTCATTATTTTTTGGTTATTGCCCTTGTTGCACAAAACTCCTCTTCTGTGGGAGTCACCCTTAGAAGCCATAATACTGTGATTTTAAGGCCAACATCAAATAAACTCGAATTCACATGTCTTTACCTGATGCATTATCAATTAATTTGTAAATGCTGCAGGCCATGGAATGGGAGGAGTCCTAGCTGGAGGTGCAGCTGCAGCTGCAGCTATGTACGGGGCCCACCACCTGGCACACGGTGGTGGTTACCATCATCACGGTGGATATTTCGGCCATCATCACCATGGGAAGTTTAAGCATGGAAAATTCAAACACGGGAAGTTTGGCAAACGTTGGAAGCATGGTATGTTCGGTAAGCACAAGGGAAAGTTCATGAGGTTTAAAAGATGGAAGTAATTAACGCGATTAAGCCCTTTGATTGTCTTAAAATTACTAGCAACTACTTCTTTTATTGTATTTTTTTTATAGTTTATGCAAATGATGAATTCTTTGTGCAACATGGTATTAAGACATAGCTTTGGCAAAGTATGGTTTTGTATAGGCCTGCTACTTAATTCCTGTATCTTTTATTGGTGAGATTTCAGAGCAATTTAGACTGTTTGGGCACAGGCTACTGTGTATATTACTTGATAAGATAACTGGTCCTGCTAGGTGGGTAAATGAGTCCATTAGTGTCGAACAATACATTATTCAAGAATGGAATGGTTGAATTGCACTAATCACCCTTCTTGTATCTTCTTTTGGCACTTTTCTCTCTAAAATTGTTGTCACTTGCTCGTATGATTTATTAGATTCACTGGTCACTTTTTCGAGGAGAATATGGCGACCCTCATATGATTTATTTGATATGGCTGACGTCGATGCACGACAACTTTTGTGGTATATCTTTAAATTGCAAAAAAAGGAACTTATCATTTTGAAAGAAATTTAAAAAAGAGAAGGAAATATAAATTCCGTAATCATACAACCTCCACCCTACCTCAAACTACTCTCACGAATGTGTGGACACAATCAAAATTATTTGTGCTTGTTCCATTATCATCAAAATTGACAGTGTCGTTCAGGTCTTGACATGGTTGCGACTTGAACAACGACAGTCATATTGGGTACGATTATTTAGATTGCGATCGATCAATTTACGTTGTTATGTTGAATTATATGAGAAAGAAAATGTAACCTCTCAATAGCCATTTGAAATGAATTCTCTTTTCTTTTCTTTTTTTCCCCAAATAAGAAAAGGTCCATATCAACATAGGCTGCTGATGGGCATAGTGTGTATTAGTTGGTTAGGCCAGCTGCCTAAAAGCAATCAAAATGAGATCCCAATATATTTATATATATATATACACTATCCAACAAAATAAGAATTTACATTCATAAAATAGAAAATCGGTCCATTACAAAAGAAAGGGAAAAAAAATATATATATTATTTGTTCATCAATGGTAATGGTGGTAGGTGGGGAATCAAGAAAATGGATGATATTGGTAGCTACAATATGGATTCAAGCATTTACGGGAACAAATCTGGATTTTTCATCGTACTCTACGAAGTTGAAGTCTGTTCTGGATATTTCTCAGGTTGAATTGAACTATTTATCTGTTGCTTCGGACATGGGGAAAGCTTTCGGTTGGTGTTCTGGAATTTGTCTTTTGTATTTTCCGACTTGGGTTGTGTTGTTCATTGCTGCTTTTATGGGTTTCTTTGGTTATGGATTCCAGTGGCTTGTCATTCAGAAGATTATCGTTTTGCCTTATTTTCTGGTTTGTTGTTTAATTTCATTTCTCTCTTCTTCTCATCTTGATTTAATTTTCTGATTCAAAGAATGCGACTCATAAATATTATACTGTATTTATTTTTAAGTATGTTTTTCGTTTTGGTGACCGGAAAAGAAAAACATTTCGATTATTTCTTGGAAAATTAATTGAACATTAATCAACGGTCACCACGTGTTTCAGGATAAATTAAGGGTCAATTTTGTAATTATTTCCCATTTTCTTAAATTTAATTACAAACATAAAATTCTATTTCAAGCACGTACATGTATGTGTATAATTTATGTTTTTGTGCTATAGTGGTAGGTGACCTATTATCATGATGCATTTGTTTCAACTACCAATTAAAAAAAATGGTCTGTACAAAACCTCCTTCCCAAAATATTTATTAAATGATTAATTTTATAATTACCAGTACCACGTTTCTTATGCAATTTTGACTTTAATATTGTACAAATATGTATTAATAATCTTTATACTGTTTGCTCCAGCCAACTTTCTGACTGTGGACTCAATTTTGACTTTACCGTGCTTTTTTAGAAAGGTTTAAAAATAAACTTCTAGTATTTATTTTTTAGAAGGAAAAAGAATAAGTTTAGAAAATAAAAAATTTGTCTTGCAGTAAGTAAAAAAAAAAGAAAAAAAAGAACGAGTAGTTTTAGTTAGGGTAGGCATAATAGTTGTGGAACGAAAACAAAATTTATTAAGTAGAGTATATTTATATTAATATAATGTTGCCCATTAAGTGAAGCAAAAGTAGTTGAGGAGTGCAAACAAACTTCAACAAACAAGTTACTTTCATTTAACAAAATCCTTTTAATAACATTATAATATATCTGACCTAAATTTGAACTAAATCACTATGATAATAATAATAATAATAATAATAATAATAATATACAATAGTATGTAGCATATCAAATTACTTGAAATCAACCAGTATCTAAAGCTTAATCGATATAAAAAGCAAACCACCAAATTTGACCAACATTTATCGATTGATTGATTGATTGGTAACTTTTGAAACTCATTTTGAGCTCAATTCTAAATATTAATGATGATTTTGCAGGTTGTTGTCTCATCTTTACTAGCTGGTTGTAGCATTTGCTGGTTTAATACTGTATGCTATGTTTTATGCATAAAAAACTTCCCTACCAATAGACAACTAGCTCTATCCCTAAGCATTAGCTTCAACGGCGTAAGTGCAGCACTATACCATCTCATCGCCAATTCAGTCGACCCCCACGATAACACAATATATCTTCTCCTCAATGCATTAGTCCCCCTCGTCACATCCGTTATAGCTCTTTTCGCAATCACTCTTCCTTTACCAGTTCCACTCAAAGCCATTCAAAACCATTCTGCAAAATTTCTCTTCCAAATTGCACTAGCAATTTTCACGGGCCTATATCTCCTCATTTCGAGCTCGGTTTCATTGAGCGTATATAACACACGTTTTGCCTTATTTGGAGCTCTACTTCTCCTAGTACTACCCTTACTCACACCCGGTATAGTCTACGTCAAGGAATGGGCGCAAAAGTTTACCAATTCTAGCCTGGAACTAGAAGAATGGAATATTGGTTTGATTGCCAAGGATGAACTCGACTTTGTAGAAACGGAGACACCAAGCACTAATAAATTTTTCAACTATGGTAATTCATATCAAGTAAGAAAGGAGGAGGGTTTCTATAGCAATGTCGCGTACAAAGACCGGTTGTTGGTTCTTGGAGAAGAACACTCAACTAGGTCGCTTATTAGACGATGGGATTTTTGGCTATACTATGTCGCGTATTTATGTGGTGGAACTATAGGACTAGTGTACAGTAACAATCTAGGACAAATTTCGGAAGCACTTGGTTATAACTCGGAAGTTAGCTCCTTGGTTTCTCTCTATTCTGCATGCTCGTTCTTCGGTCGCTTGCTTTCTACTACTCCAGACTTCCTACAAGAGTAAGTAATTTAAATATGGGAATATTGCGACTTATTGTTCCATTCCTCGAGTTTATGCTGAATGTTATTCCATATATATAATGCAGCAAGATGTACTACGCAAGGACCGGATGGCTTGCTTTAGCCCTTATCCCAACACCAATTGCATTTATCCTACTTGTATTATCAGGAAGTAAGACAACACTAACTGCAGCCACAGCAATGATTGGACTAAGTTCAGGTTTCGTATTCTCAGCTGCAGTGTCGATTACATCAGAGCTTTTTGGCCCAAATAGAGCCGGAGTCAATCACAATATTCTCATTACAAACATCCCAATTGGATCACTACTATACAGTCTTCTTGCAGCTCTAGTATATGAAGCCAACATAGGAAAGTCAAGTGATGCAGTTTTGAGAGATGGATCAATGGTATGTATTGGCAGGAATTGCTATTATGAGACTTTTGTATGGTGGTGGTTGATTTCTTTGGTAGGTCTGGTTTCGAGTTCATTGCTATATCTAAGAACTAAGGATGCTTATAATCGTTCGGAGAAACACAAAAATACAAGTGAAACTACACTTGAGACAATCTTTTCATCTTATGATAGGAATTAAATTTTGTACTAAAAAATTCTATTGATCCTGTATATGTTTGTAGATAGTAAGAGCTCAATTAAAGTGACACCTCAAAACTGTGATGGACATCATGCACATAAATACTCTTCAATGATTATATATGCATCAGAACTGAAATATGTTGTCCTTAAAATGGACAAATATCAAACAATGTACCAATGGGATCAAGCAAATGTGATAGATAAAGTAACTAAAAGCAAATTGAAAAGGTTTATTTAAATAAAATAAAACACATTTCAATGATAAAAGGGGACAAAAAACCACACAGGGTCATAATAGTGAACAAATCCCCCAAATAGTTTAAACCATTATCCCCCTTTTAAGAGTAGTATCAGACATCAAAAGAAACAGGATGAATTATCATAACAAACTTCAAATATATAACATGCAGAAAATGAAGCATACCAGCCACGCTAATTGTCATCCAATGTGGAAACTTCTTCAATGTATATTCTGCATTAGTGAACGTGCCCTTCTCTTCCCAATCAGTTCTTTTAACTTGGGGTGAATATCGGATCTCAGAATATGCACTTTAAATTCAATCTTTGTATCATCAGTTGCTGTGTGTTCAAATATTAGAACATCACGGACTTTTAGATTATTATCTTTCACAAATTTCTTCCAAGATGAAGCTTTGAAGCCTCTAATCTTCGCTTCTCCACGATATATTGCATTCCAGGTCTTGCCATTGCAGCTGATGATTGC
The DNA here is from genome assembly GCA_003313485.2 of Penstemon barbatus. Classification (NCBI taxonomy): domain Eukaryota; kingdom Viridiplantae; phylum Streptophyta; class Magnoliopsida; order Lamiales; family Plantaginaceae; genus Penstemon; species Penstemon barbatus. Next base: position 70,818,716 of record CM064880.1, read on the forward strand.
TGGAAGGTTTTTGGAAGGCAGCCGATGATAAATTCGGAATGGAAAGTGCTGGAAACATGAATAAGCAAGTAACTAAATAAAAGCATTCTAATCAAATTCGAACTTTTTAAATCAAGAAACTTCGTTTGAGTACCCAATGATTTTATATCAAAGGAAATTCATAGAGCGCAACAAACATGTTTAAATAGGCCAAGTTGCGTATGTAGTCAGCAAATTTTCACTTCATAAGAAACTGAGTCCTTTATCTTTTGGTTCGACACATTTGGTCCTAAACTATTCAGATTTAGTCGTTCATTTTTCAAACCCGAAACGTAACATATTTTGTGTGAATGTGCAATAGGGCTAACTTCGGTGCACTTGTGGCTTCAAATGACTTTTTATGCAACTAACATAAATTTATGTTTATACCAATGAATTTTTTAATAAAATCAAAAGAGAAGACTAGAAGTGATGACTACAGGACTAAATGTGTCAACTCAAAAAGTAGATGACTGAATATGCTGAGCCTATAAGATAAAGGATAAAAATCTGTTAAATGTAGGACCAATTATATATATATAATTAGAAGAAGAACCAAAATCCTCGGGTGAACTAATTGATTACCAGACAACAGCTAGGCAAAACATATGATTTCGTAAGAATCGCATCATGGAAAGGTTCCTTGGAAAGGAACGCAAATTCGGGCTCATCCTCAACATCATATTCAGGCTCATCCTCAACATCGTTCTCTAATACGTTATCAATCTTTTCCGGAAGTGCACTTTCAGAGGCATCATTCTGAAACAATAAATCATTGTAATAGTTTTCGTATAAGTAGCAAAAAAAAAAGTTTGCAAATGATAGGCAGGTAAGAAACCAGAAAAATGCTGCTAATCCAACGTAAATAAGCATACATTTGATATAATCTTTAAAGAGCTCAAAATCACTTTTAAATTAAACCTCTATTGTGATTTTGAAAGCGATTGCCTACTATATGAAGATATTTTTTTGGTCCATTGTGACTTTTGTGGTGTCTGACAACAGTGTTGTGATCACTCTTGAGATCTTCAAATGGAAAAAATCTAAAATTTTCCGAATAAATCAATATTTTCCAAAATCAATTTTAATTATAACCGATTATTGCAAATATGGTTTTACTATAATAAATTCTTGTAGAATTACTTTTTTGCCAAATGCACCCTTTTCCATAATGCATCCAACATATTATTAGCAAATGAAGTAAAGCTAACACGCCAAATAAAATAAGTAAACAAATGAAATATAAGATTTAATATTTAATGATTTCTTCTAAAACATTGAACTGCAGCATACCTTCGATGTTCCTTGGAACACCTGGTGAAGGAAATCCCAAGCTTCTTTGGCAGTTTTCGTGTTCTTAATACTTGAAAGCAATTCGTCAGAAAGACCTTCTCGGATCAGAAGGAGAGCTAGTGAATCTCTCTTCAACTGTTTCTGGTCTTCTACAACCAGTGGCATCCTTGAATTTGGTACTTCATACCCTTCCTCAACAATTTTCCATAGGTTTTTAGATTCTAAAAAAGTCTTCGTTTCAATTGACCAATCATCGAAGTTCTCACCAGAGAAGATGGGACCACCCAGATAATTAATTGTAGCAGAATAAGAGAGGTCTGGACAATCATTCCTTTGCAAGGACATGTTTATAAGGTATTCTTCGATAAGAGCCCTACATGTTGACAACATCAAGTAATATACTGAAATTAATATCTTTTTTTCATAATGTAGAAGACACAATTAAAATTAAAATTTAGTAGGTTGTTAGAGGTTTATAAAATCTTCTTTCCATTTAAACCAAAAATATCAGTAAGCATGTTCTTGATTTAGAAGTACCATCATACGATTGTTAAAATTCCAAATCTGAATCCAAATTAAGCAAGTTATATATCATCATGAAACAAAACCCCCAAATCAAGAAACATAAAAAAACCTTTAAAAGAAGAAATAGTTCAGAAAGTTAGAGGGATACATATAATAAGAAACAAAGATCAACCAAATTAATCAAGAATTAATTAACCGCTAATTATATAAGCAACATTCCTTAATTAAGGGGGAAGATAACCCCCTATAAGAAAACTTTACATTAACATGAACTGAATCTCAATGAGAAAAGAAAAATGCTTCATTGAAGTGGAATGCTGGTTGAAGGTTTCAAACATATGAAACCTTAACCAAACTCCCGCTCGATCTTCATCTACATTGTTTTAATTGACATTCCACATGAAATTAAATAAAAAATCACATAAATCAAGCAAATCAAAGGTTAAACCTATAAGCATCAAATCAAAATAAATGGGTAACTCAGCTTATGTTTAAACATCAAAGATTAATAAAAAACTGCACCTCACCAGAGTCGAAGAAGCACGCGGGGTTCTTTTTGGCAGGTCACCGAAAGCTTATAACTGGACACAAAATCTCGCTTCTAGATTTAAAGAAACTGACTTAGGGTTTTGCTTGCTCTGTTTTGGGAGGGATTCAAACTGACATTTTAAGTAAACGTATTTATTTCGTGTTTTCCTGTTTTAGAAAAAGTAGCGGAAAAATGGGGCAAGGCCCCATATGTATGTATGACAAATGTTTTTCCCTCACCACCTCTTGTATTTAATAAAAAACATGTATGGGGCCACAAAATAGGACTGTGTGTTTAATATTACTAGCAATTATACAGCTATAGTAATTGCCATTATTGATCAGGTCATAGAACAGAGAACCAAGTGAGCATAGAACAAACAGTACTATAAAAAAACTATGATAAAATTTGTATACAAATCAGCAAAATGTGCTGAAATATCTGACTAGTAAAGTAAAATTTCTAATGAGGCTATGTTTGGTGCTTGGATTTTGGAGAGTAAAACACTAAGGAAGATGTTTTTCTTGCATCAAATGATAGAACATTGAGCTTTGATTCTTGTTCATTTTCATTTTCCTTATCATTTTACTTTTACTTTTACTTTTACTTAAATCCAATAACAAAAAGTTACCTTAAGTATTACACAAATCCATTTATAAACCAAGTGGATTACCGTAATTAGAGAGTAAAACACTAAGGAAAATGTTTTTCTTGCATCAAATGATAGAACATTGAGCTTTGATTCTTGTTCGTTTTCATTTTCCTTATCTTGTTACTTTTACTTTTACTTAAATCCAATAACAAAAAGTAACCTTAAGCATTACACAAATCCATTTATAAACCAACTGGATTACCGTAATTGGACAACTTATCACTCATACATACCAGAAAAGCAAAATGCATTACAAAAGAAATGACTACATAACAACTAATAAACAATGAAAACACTACCATAAGGTTCTTAAAAAAGATAGGTGATGTTATATCACAAGACAACAAAGAGAAGAAGAGTAGTAATAGCACATAAAAGTAGTATATTGAAAGGAACAAGAAAAAGTAGTCAAGTAATTGAGCAGCATTTGTTATACGAAGACGTAGTCTCTAAGCCTTTGTACTGACAAATAAGTAAGAATGCTCTCCCTTGCTGAGTTTTCTTTTATTCTAATGTTTGACATAAGTTTTTATTACTTAATTAGGCTATTTTTCTTTCTATGATACCTCAAGATGATTTTTCAAGCAAAAGCGACATCTATGATAATTGGAAAACTCCATGCTCTCACTTTATTTCCACAAACTTAATTCAAGAATCTCCACAATAAACACAACAAATTAAGTAATTTTTTTAACTAGTTGCTCTATACTACTTTCGAAATATTCACCTTTCCAGCCTCAATAATTGAATATAAAAGACATAAAAGAAGTATCCATTTTATCCTCACTGAAAAAAAAATCCCATAAAATCCACTTCATTATCTTTTGTTTTCCAAGGGTATTCATGTATATACTTAATCCCTCGAGGCGCGTTGGACACATTGCAAGGGAAACTCTCCAAGCGGGGATTCGATACTGAGTTCGTCACATTGTGGGGACTGAACCCTTCCACTATACCAATCCCCCGTTGATATCCATTAAATTCACTTAATTGCATTTTTATGTTAAAAAATCACAGAAGTTATTAAATGACCCAAGTTCGTCTTAACAAAATCCAAAACTCAAGGATGCATACTCTTTATAAATAACTACAACCCACAAGCTAAACTGCTTATAATTTCACAATCCTAGATAAACAAATATAACCTAAATTCTAAAACAGTAGTTAATTTGAGATAATTAGCAATATCAAAATTATAAGCACCGTAAGTATGTCAAGATTCAATCTTTACCCCTTCAATTATGTCAGAAAGTAGACAACGAAGCTCTAAATTCATTGATATTGGAAGTGAATATAAAAATCGAAATAATTGAAGAAAATTGGCTCTCACCTTTTTCAATAGTAAGCAAGCGCTGAGAGAGAGATTTTCCTCCATTCTTTCTCGTGAAGAGGCCTTCAATAGATTCAAAAATGGCATCTTTGGATTGCTGAAAACTATTGTAGCAAATCCGCAAAGAAAAAACAAAAGGATAATTCGATTAAAAAGATAAGTCAAGGAGTATAAAAGGACATAATTGACAAAAAATAAAACGAAAAAGAACTGTAGCCTGGATCAGAATTTTTTTTGGTCAAGCTTAATGGGTAGTAATAGTTTATTGGAGCTAAACAAGTTACAATTCATAAAAAATCATGAAAATATATAACATATACTAATTTTTTTAAAAGGTAACATTATATTATTAGACCGTCTACCAAAAAAAATATTTAAATATTAATGGACTAAATTCGACTCAAAAATCCATATTCTTGAATTGAATTGTACTTGTCGAATACATGAATTCAACTGATCAAAATGTTATCTACGCCCATATTCTCGAAATACATGAATTTGTCTAAATAGAAAGATGCAAATTGTCCCTTCTCAAAACAAAAAAATAAATACTACATCCGTTTTATATTAATTGGCACAATTCTTGTTTTTTCACAGATTAAAAATCTTCATCATTACATATTTTTTTATGGTAAAATATCTCAAATACCCTTCAATGGTTATTTTTAAATTTTTTTATTAGTGAGTGGTGATCATTGAGTTTTCCCCACCTCTCTTATTTTTTTTTTATAATAGAGTTTTCCCAACTTAAATGAGAGGAAATGACAAAATTTTAAAAAAAATGCTTTGAAAACCCAAATATACCAATTAACTTGAAACAAAAAAATAATTTTATCTTCTACATTATGGAAAAAAGATATTTAATTTCAGTCTATGACTATTATTGTCCACATGTAGGGCCCTTATCGAAGCATACCTTATGAACATGTCCTTGCAAAGGAATGATTGTCCAGACCTCTCTTTTTCTGCTACAATTAATTATCTGGGAGGTTCCATCTTCTCTTGTGAGAACTTCGATGATTGGTCAATTGAATCGAAGACTTTTTAAAATCTAAAAACCTATGGAAAATTGTTGAGGAAGAGTACGAAGCACCAAATTCAAGGATGCCACTGGTTGAAGAATACCAGAAGCAGTTGAAGAGAGATTCACTAGCTCTCCTTCTGATCCGAGAAGGTCTTTCTGACAAATTGCTTCCAAGTATTAAGAACACAAAAACTGCCAAAGAAGCTTGGGATTTCCATCACCAGGTGTTCCAAGGAACATCGAATGTCTGCTGCAGTTCAATGTTTTAGAAGAAATCATTAAATATTAAATCTTATACTTCATTTGTTTACTTATTTTATTTGGCAGGTTAGCTTTACTTCATTTGCTAATAATATGTTGGATGTTTTATGGAAAAGGGTGCAATTGGCAAAAAATGTAATTCTACAAGAATTTATTATAGTAAAACCATATTTGCAATAATCAGTTATAATTAAAATTGATTTTGGAGAAAAAAAAGATTTATTCGGAAAATTTAAGATTTTTTTCCATTTGAAGATCCATAGTGATCAAACCAATGTTGTAAGACACCACAAAAGTCACAATGGACCAAAAACATATCTTGATTTAGCAGGCAATTGCTTTCAAATCACGATAGAGGTTTAATTTAAAAGTAATTTTGAGCTCTTTAAAGATTATATGATTTATATCAAATGTAAGCTTATTTGCATTGGATTTGCAGCATTTTTTTGGTTTCTTACTTGCCTAGCATGTCCAAACTATTTGTTTGCTACTTATACGGAAACTATTACAATAACTTATTGTTTCAAAATGATGCCTCTAAAAGTGCACTTCTGGAAAAGATTGATAACTTACTAGAGAACGATGTTGAGGATGAGCCTGAATATGATGTTGAGGATGAGCCCGAATTTGCGTTCCTTTCCAAGGAACCTTTCCATGGAGTGATTCTTATGAAATCACTTGTGACGCCTAGCTGTTGTCTGGTAATCAATTAGTTCACCCGATGATTTTGGTTCTTCTTCTAAGTCTTATATATATATTTGGTCCTATATTTAGCAAATTTGATCCTTTATCTTATAGACTCAGCATATTCAGTCATTTACCTTTTGAGTTGACATATTTAGTCCTCTAGTCATCACTTCTAGTCCTCTATTTTTTGATTTTATAAAAAAATTTATTGGTATAAACTATAAACATAAATTTATGTTAGTTGCAAAAAAAGTGATTTTGAAGCCATAAATGCACCGAAGTTAGCCCTATTGCACATTCACACAAAATATGTTTCGTTTCGGGTTTGAAAGATGAACGACTAAATCTAAATAGTTTAGGACCAAATGTGTCGAACCAAAAGATAAAGGACTTAGTTTCTAATGAAGCGAAAATTTGTTGACTACATATGCAACTTGACCTATTTAAACATATTTGTTGCGCTCTATTAATTTCCTTTGATATAAAATCGTTCGCTACTCAAACGAAGTTTCTTGATTTAAAAAGTTCGAATTTAATTAGAATGCTTTTATTTAGTTACTTACTTATTCATGTTTCCAGCACTTTCCCTTTCGAATATATCATCGGTTGCCTTCAAAAAACCTTCCAGCAATCATCAGCTGCAATGGCGAGACCTGGAATTTAATATATCGTGGAGAAGCGAAGATTAGAGGCTTCAAAGCTTCATCTTGGAGAAATTTGTGGAAGATAATAATCTAAAAATCGATGATGTTCTAGTATATTAACACACAGCAACTGATGATACAAAGGCTGAATGTAATACAAATTGCATTTTAGGTGTTAACATTTTTTTTATCTAATAGTATATGCTGTCTTTTTAGCAACATTATAGCATATACTATAAGCTACAATGTTGCTAAAATTGCACCAAAGTGATGGTAAGCTCAAGTAAAAATCGAAAATAAATTCTTTAGTAATGAACATAAAGAAAATCCAACAATATAAAGAGTAAACAAGAACAAGTCCAGATCCTGCTAAGAACACAACAAGAAATCAAGAATAAATTCCATACTTCTAACTAATTCTTCTTTTCACCCCCTTCAACTTTTGCCTTCTTCTTAGCTGATGCCTGCGAGTACAAGAAAGTCCCAAATATCGCAATAGCCGACCCAAGTGCATTCAAAGGCTTAACTGGATTTCTAAACACCAAAACAGTAGCAACTATAACCACAACCCTCTTCATAGTATTCCCAACCGAGAACGTAAGTGGACTGATATCATCAAGCGCCTCATAAGAAGACTGGTTATACAAATGGTAAAATATTCCAGACAACATCACCCATAAGTAAAATGTAGATGGTTTTCCAATGGAAGCAATAGCTTTATGATAACCTCCAACCCACTGAGACCCTTCGACAAACACAGCCACTGGAAATAGATACAAAAACGAGAGCATAGTAATGAAACCATACAAGTTCAAACCATTCACTTCTTTGAAACTTTGTAGGCTCTTTTTTGAGTAAATATTACGAAGAACAAAGCCGAAATTGCTTATCATAGCACACCATAAACCTTGTGCATTGAATGAAACTTCAGTAACTGCAGCTAATGAGCAACCAAATACTATTGGGAGAATAGAAAGCCATACTTTTAGAGGGTAGGAGTCACCTAAAAATGATGAAAAGATAACTGAAAAAACAGGCTCTGCAGATTTTATGACATGGGTAAATGAAACAGCTACTTTAGAGAATGAAACACAAGCTGAAATGTGGCCTATAGTGTGAAAAAGCGCAGGTCCAAGAAGTGCAATGATAAAAGACTTGTCGATTTTCGGACAAGGTTGAATCTTTAAAGACCATAAAACCAACATCCAAACTGACCCAACAAAGAGCTGAAATGTCGCAAGAAGCCATGGGTATGGGAAAATGTTCAAAGCCCTTTTGTTATAAATATTGAAAACAATATTCTGAAAATACCATAGACCAAAAACGATGGCTAGTTTGAGAGTCTTGTTCGGCTTTTGGGCTTCAATTTCACCATCCGGGTTTGATTCTTGTGGGGCTCCGGTTGCTGCTCCGGGTCTCTGAGATGAAAACCTTGAGGAATATCCAAATGGGTGTTTTGAGATTTTCCCAAAATCTGATTTTGAGATCTGGGAAATCGGATTTGCAGAGGACCCAATTGAGGTGGGATTTTTGAATGGGAGAGGGTTTCTGTGACTTCGGGTTCTGTTCACAAGATTTGGATCTAAAAGTGAAGCTTTGAAGGGGTTTCTGTAACTGGATTTGGAGAAAGTGACATTAGAGGATGGAATAAGGTTCAAAGACAGCATTTCTTCTGAGATTTTTGTCTAAGTTTTGAATCAAGAAAGAAAAGAAAAGATGAAGTGAGAGTAGCACAAATCTACCAACTCTTTCTATTCAACAAAAGGTCTAGATTCTGCAACAATTGGTTTCTTTGATATTTAAATGCAGCACACCGCACGTGCCTCCAGACAAATATCAAAGGTTGGCGTATAATAGCGTACTGCTGGGGTGACCTAAATTTCTTTTTAAGTTACTTATCGAATTTTTACATTTATACAGTTTTAAATATTTGTTATATAATATTATTAACATATTGTTGAAATAAATAAATTAAATTTTTATTATAAAATTTTTAATTTGATTGATCAACAAATACCAGCTGAAAAAAAAAAATTGGACGGAGGAAGTACTAAAGTCTAGGGTCGTTTAAAATGAGAATTTGAGGGAGATGACATTTATGATGGTGATACGTGTCTCCTTAAAATTTAAGTTTAAATAATTTATTTTCTTCAAGACAAATTTATCCCTTTTTAATGGGTGAATTCAACAACACTCCTTGGATCTTGAATAACTAAAAAAAAATTGTATTATTTTTATTAGCAAAAAAAACCCTATATTTTTTTATATTATTACCAAAAAATATCCCTCTAAATTTGAAATGACAATTTTACCCCATCAAATGATGAAAAATCATCCCCTTAACTTAAAAGATTACTAATAATCTCTTGTAGCTATAAAATTTTACAATTAAACCCCCTGTTTTTTTTAAAAAAAAAATTGACAAAAGCTTTCATATGATTTATGAAATTTCCTTTAAAAAGTTGATAAAAATCTTATCCCCCAAAGTTACATATTGTGGCACTTTACCATCCAAATGTACAAACTAAGCACTTTACCGCCTCAAATAGTTTTACTTAATTTTTATTTGACGGAAAATATACATGTGCCTCTCACATGAATTTTCAAAGTTAGTCACAACACCTCTTACAAGTCCAACTATTTCGCTCATGTAAAGATCTATTTTCAGGTGGGGAAGTGAAGAGAGAGGAATTGATGGCGGCAATAACTGTAATTACCCCTCCCAATTTTTACCTTTTTAGGTATTCTTTGCCCAATTGCAAATATCCTCTGAAGAGATAAAGATGGTGACTTAAACTGGCATATGCTTTGACGCGTTTTAATCCAAAAACTAATGGCCAAATGAAATTTTAAGAAAGTTGTCCAACTTTTGTACGAAATGTGTCTTTTCGAAAAGTTTGGTATGAAATGTATAAAGTAGGCAAAAATTTGTTATGAAAAATATAATTACCTTTTTTTTTTTTTTGGGAAAGATAACTGAAATTAATTAGAGATTAAAGAGTTATTTTAAACATATTAATTAAAGGGTTAGTATGTACTGTAACATATATTTATTTTTTTTCTAAATGTTCGATGCCATATCATCATTGGACATTTTGATCATAAATTGTAATTCATATTTGTTGTTGATTTTTTTGGTGATTGAAATTAAAATGTAAATACTGGGCCTGTTGTTCTTGCAATAAGCCCAGGACTGTAATTGGGCCTATTGCAATGAAACATGCTATCTAGGCTCGTTTGTGGATTGGCCCAAATGCCAGTCCACATTAAAAAAAAAATAGAAATTAATAAAATTATTTAGTTAAAAAGAGAAAATATGAAAAAGCTATTAAACCTAAATTTGTTAAGTATTTTTTAAAGTAATCTACTATTAAGATAATAAAGTAAATAAATTTTATAAATAAATATTTGTCATAAGAAAAATCATTGTTTTATTGCCTTTTAATATTAAATTACGAAAATGGTGATTTAATAAAATTAAGTAACAAAAATTTCGTTAAAGCATAAACTAATTTTTTTAAATTAATAATTTTATTATTGAATAAAACAATAAATAAATTATGATAACTTTAAATTGAGAATATAAATTTCAATTTAAGAAAATGTATTTTTTGTTTGGTACAATTAAGAAAATGTATTTGTTATTTAGTAAGGGTGTAAAAGAGGCTAACAATGTAGTTTGATTTGAAACAATGAACTATGCTTGAACAGACTTTTAACGAACGAGCTCCAGTAGTATCCTTTACATATAGTTTGTAGACATGTATTTTGTTGAGTTTTTTTTACCAGAAAAAAATATTGTTTAAACTTATTTTATATATAAGATGAACCAAGTTCAAAGTTTTATTGAACAAGCTCGAGTTGATTATCAGATATCTTGACTTGGTCAAGTCCTATTCATTATCTTCATTGGTTTGCATATTTTTCATGTTGGGGAAAATGCACTCGTGCCAAAGTTACACTTGTTACATGGCCAGACTGATACAGATCTGTTTGCACCCTTAATCCTTCATAATCTATTGATATTTGCATGGTAGGTCAATTTATTGTAGTTTACTCATATTTGTAAATTGCTAACTCTATCTACAATTAATGATATGCCATCTCTAAATCTTTTGGTCTTTTCAATCTCAATTAATTTTGTATATAACTTACTGTATGTGGATGAAAGTCTTGTGTTATATTCAACATTACACATTTTCAGAACCATCAGAATGATCACATTTGTGTTATTTCATGCCCTCATCTGTTCTACGTTTTCATTGTCTCTCGTAGAAGCCAAAACCGATGGTTTTAGTATTGATCTCATACATAGAGACTCACCTCAATCTCCATCATATGATGCGCAACTCGATCCCTGGGAGCGTGTTGAAAATTCTTTGAGGCGGTCGAGTATACGTGCTAACCATCTAGCATCGCTGATTGTGGGGCCAGAGGCTAAAACTTTCAGTTCTGGTGGAGAGTTTTTGATGAAGTTATCAATTGGGACACCGCCATTGGAAATAGTAGGAGTTGCCGATACTGGTAGTGATATTATATGGACACAATGCCAGCCATGCAAGAACTGTTATAAGCAAAAGGATCCTCTTTTTGCTCCCCAAAATTCCTCAACGTACAAAAGGGTTTTGTCTAATACTAATCTGTGTCGAGCTTTTAGGGGAAAGCCGTGGGGACAAAATAAAACAATATGCGCATATGAAGTACGATATGAAGATTATTCACACTCTCGTGGTATTGCTTCAACCGAAAAATTTACCATGTGGTCAACTTCCGGTCAACCCATATCTTTGCCTCATAATATTGCTTTTGGATGTGGGTATGATAATGTAGGGGTATATAATTATGATGGGTCTGGTGTAATTGGTCTGGGAGGTACTTCGACTTCGCTTATTAATCAGATGAGTTCTCTTACAGGTGGCAAATTCTCTTACTGTATAGCTCCGAAGACCAAAAGCAGCAAAATGCATTTTGGTGCCAAAGCCATCGTTTCCGGGGTTGGTGTGGTTTCCGCGAAAATGCAGATCTCTAAAAATGGTTTCTACAAACTAAAACTGAAAGGTTTGAGTGTTGGAAATAAAAGGTTTTCAGTTTCTTCGAAATTTCTATGTTCTTCGACAGATATCGTTATAGACTCAGGAGCTGTAGTGACCTATCTTCCTCAAAAGTTATATGCTTCCTTAGAAGCAAGTATGGAGAAGGAAATTGGCCGAATTCGAATTGCTGATCCAAGGGGGAACCACGGACTGTGTTACAAGATTAGCGATAAGATTTCTCCACCAATTGTTACGATTCATTTTTCGCACGCAGATGTGAAATTAGAGATGAGAAACACTTTTATACAAGTTAGGGATAACATAATATGCCTTGCTTTTTCACCAGAATACGAGCCTATATTTGGTAGCAAGGCCCAGGAAAACTTTCTGGTTGGTTATGACCTCAGAAAAAAGACTATTTACTTCAAACCCACTGATTGTACTAAACAATGAAAAATTGATTTGACGTCATATTTGAAGAATAAGATATGATAGATTTACTAGAGTATTAAAAAAGAAAATTCCATTTATAGAATATAATTTCAAAGGGTTATCCAGAAAATCCTTTTCATTTCTGTAGCTAATATTGCATTTATCGATCTTTTGCATATCTTACTTGAGTATTGGAAAAAAATGCCACTTGTACTAAAACAGTGTATCGATATCTGCATGCATAGTAAAGTAGCTTACTCTTATCTGCAAAGTACTAACTCTATCTATATTCAATAATTAAAATGTGATCTCTATATTTCTCTTTTTTATCTTTCATGTCTCAAATATTTCTATATTTTGCTGATGGAAGTCTCGTGTTTTATTTGTAGAACCACGAGCATGGCTACATTTCTGCTGTTTCATACCCTTGTCTATTTTTTTATGTTTTCACTCGCAGCCTATTTGTGTCTCGTAGAAGCCAAAGCTGATGGTTTTAGTATTGATCTCATACATCGAGAATCACCTCAATCTCCATCATATAATCCTCACCTTACCCCTTGGGAGCGTGTTCAAAATTCTTTGAGGAGGTCAAATAGTCGAGCTAGTCGTCTAGCATCAGCTTCACATTCAGTGGCTGTGGCTGCTCGTACTATCCACTCTGATGGAGATCTCTTAATGAGTTTATCAATTGGAACACCACCCTTTAAAATAGTAGGAGTTGCCGACACTGGAAGTGATCTTATATGGACACAATGCCAACCATGCAAGAAATGTTATAAGCAAAAGGATCCTCTTTTTGCTCCAAGAAATTCCTCAACATACAAAACGGTTTCTTCCCGTTCTAATCAGTGCCGAATGTTTGAAGGAATGCCTTCAAAACAAAACAAGAAGATCTGCGCATATGAAATAGAATATGAAGATGATTCTCACTCCCATGGCATTGCTTCGACCGATAAACTCACCATGCGTTCCACTAGCGGAAAACCAATACCTTTACCTAATTATATTGTTTTTGGATGCGCGTATGAAAATCTAGGGGATTTTAATCATGACGCCTCTGGCATAATTGGTCTTGGAGGTGCTCCGGCTTCACTTATTAATCAGATGGGTTCTCTTACAGGTGGCAAATTCTCTTACTGTTTGGCTCCTAATGAAAACCAAAGCAGCAAAATGCATTTCGGTGCCAAAGCCATTGTTTCAGGGGCGGGCGTGGTTTCAACCAAAATGCAGATCTCGAGAATGGGGTTCTATATACTAAAACTGATAGGTTTAAGTGTTGGAAAGACAAGGATCTCCAACTCTTCAGAGTCTTCAAAAGTTTTCTCGTCTTCTATGAATATAGTCATAGACTCAGGAACCACATTGACTTATCTTCCTCAAAAGCTATATTTTTTCTTGGAAGCAAATATGAAGAAGGAAATTCGTCGAACACCTGTTCCTGATCCAAACGGGGTCCTTCGGTTGTGTTACAAGATTAGTGATAAGATTTCTCCTCCAATTGTTACTGTCCATTTTAAGCAGGCAGATGTGAAATTAAAGACGATAAACACTTTTTTACAACTTACTGATAACTTAGTATGCCTTGCATTTTCACCAGATCAAGACATTTCTATATTTGGTAGCGTGGCACAGGTGAACTTGCTGGTTGGTTATGACCTCAAGAAAAAAATGGTTTCTTTCAAACCAACTAATTGTTCATAAAAGTTGGTTTTGGAGTCTTTTGGATAAGATTTGATAGAAATTACAAAAGAATTCATGTCCCTTGATGTGAAATTCGATGGATTAAGTTCTATTAATATGTGGATTTGGTAAGGACTTTATTTTGAGATATTTGCAATGACTTGTGCAATGAATGAAACTTTCCATTTACTTATTGTTTTATTTTGTGGATGATTAGTACTTGATTTGCACTTATCTGTATAATTTAACATTTCTACATATAAAGAAAGCTGCAAATGAGAGCAGTCTACTTGCAGGCTCTTCTCTTGTAGATCAAGAACACAGGGCATATTTCATGGCGGCTTTCATTTTCACATTTTTCTCGTTTTCATTTCGGTCTATATGTTCCCTTGCAGAAGTAAAGAACTCTGGCTTTACCGTAGACCTCATTCACAGAGACAGCTTACTTTCTCCTCTTCGCAACTTCTCCGCAAGTTATTTTGACAGTATCAACACAGCCTTACATCGTTCAAAGAGTCGTGCTTTTGCTTTCAGAGCATTAGCTTCAGGGACTCATTCAACTGAGCTTATATCTTCTCATGGAGATTTTCTCATGAAGCTATCTATTGGCACACCGCCTTCTGAAATCATAGGCTTAGCAGATACAGGCAGTGTTCTTTCATGGACTCAATGTGCACCGTGTGGTAATTGTTACCCACAAAAGGAACCTCTCTTTGCTCCAAAGAAATCTTCAACTTACAAAGAAGTGGCTGGTAATTCAAAACTATGCAAATCTCTAGGAGGGTTGTCTTCGATTTTAGGAGACAACAAATGCAAGTTTGTTTTACATTATTTAGATGGTTCCTACTCTCATGGAACCATTTTCTCGGATACAATCACCTTGAATCCTACCTCAGGTACTCCTATATTCCAAAAAAACTTTGTTTTGGGATGTGGTTATGAAAATTTAGGCAACTTTAACAACAAAGCATCTGGAGTAATCGGCCTAGGCAGTGGGCCAGGATCACTAATAACCCAAATGAATTCTCTGATAAATGGGAAATTTTCTTATTGCTTAGTGTCTAATGCTTATAGTAATTTGAAATCGAGCAAAATGCATTTTGGAAGTAAAGCAGTGGTTTCTGGTGCTGGTGTGGTTTCTACTGGTTTACACATGTTCAAGAATACATTATATGCCGTGAGGTTTAAAGGGATAAGTGTTGGAAACAAGAGACTTGCTATGTCCAGTTCATCGAAAGTACTCGGTTTCTTCAACGAACGAATTACGATTGATTCTGGAACTATTATAACACATCTTCCTAAGAAATATTATCAGCCTTTAGAAGCAGCAATGAAGAAGGAAATTAAATTAGAGGTTGCTGGTTCACATGGGGTATTGAGATTGTGTTACAAGACTGGAAACGGAATCAAAATCGAAGCTCCTAAAGTTACATTACATTTTGTTGGAGCGGATTTGAATTTGAACAATGTGAATACTTTTCTTAGAGTTGCTGATGGTGTTTATTGTCTCGGTTCTGTGCCACATGAGGGAGGTCCAGCTATATTGGGGAACTTGGCACAGGTGAATTTCTTGGTAGGTTATGATTTGAGGAAAAAGAAAGTGTTCTTTAAACCAACTGATTGTAGTAAACAGTAGTTACTTTGTTTCTGTAGAGCATTTGATTTATATACTAATATATAGACTGCTCTTAGCAATAATAATCCTTTGTATTTGACAGTAGTTGGATTGTATTGATGATGTATTTTGCAACTAATTTGAAGAAAAACAAGTAAAATCAACCATTATGTATGTAAGCTGTGTTAGGATTGATCGGGTTCAGAATGTGTTAGTCTTAGACTTGGATCCGGATCTAGTTGAATCTGAGTTCATATTTAAGCATTGGGATCCTCAGATTCTCACTACTAGAAAAACTTAAAATTGCAACCGAATTAAATAGGTTGAATATTTGAATTAAATTGCTACCAAAATAATTTCGGTTGGAAAAATATTCCAACCGATTTTGAAGTCGGTTGGAAATTCGGTTGAAAAAATATTCGATGGAATTTCGGTTGCAAATTCAATTCCAATGGAGGTTTTTCCAACCGATTTCTTCGGTTGCAAAATCGGTTGGAAATTCTTCAAGTTTCCAACCGATTTTTACCTTCGGTTGGAATTTCGGTTGGATTTTTTTTTAGGAGTGTCTGGTCGGATTCCAATAGAAATCAAGATTTCGTTAAAATCTTGTTCCTCAAAATATTCACCACAAACGTTCTTCGTTAAACATGTATCACAACAATCTATATCTATATCCATTATTTATTTATTTATTTACATATAAAAGTACGAGTTGGCCTAAGAAAATTTCTTTCCTTTTTTGTGAAGACTAATATACCCCTATTTAAATTATATTGTGATATTTAAATTTATGGCAAAAATGTAAAATAAAAGAATCCTAAAAGAAAAGAATTACAGAAGTATAATTAGACAAGAAGTCCCTTATATAACAAATTTATAATTATCTTTTAAAGTTTTACAACTCATTAAAATATTAATAGTAAAAAAAAATATAACTCTATATTTCTTCAAAAATTTCTTTGAAGAGTTCTTAAGAAGTTATCACTTATTTGAAGAATCTAAAAAACATTAAGGAACCTCTATGTCGAATTCGTTCTACGCGATTAAAAAATGTACTATTTAGTTAACTAAAAAATGTATAATTGGCTTAAGCAAAAAAACTTCAAAACATAGAAATTGTTAGAACCGGCAAAATATGTAAAATTTTGTGAAAAATGGTTTAGATGGAAATATCAAGGTAAAAGAAGAAAATAATAGATATTGTTCATTCGTTCAAATGGTTGTGTTGGATAAAGATGAAGATAAAAGCACTGAAGACAATTTGTTAAGGGAGGTTTTGAAGGATTCCAAAACTTCAAGATTGGCTAAGTATGGAGTAACTTAGCTGATGATCCCTTAGAAGAAATTTTGACTAAGTATAAAAGACATCAGAAGAGTCAAAGTTTCAAGGTCCAAGACTTCTGATCTGCTGAAGAAAAGTTATCAGACTGATGAAGATCAGCCGACTCAAATCAGATTTGTTCAAGTTTGAGATCAGCTTTGTTCCCCATCAGACGCGTACTTTCATCAGTAAAGTGAAGAAGATCATGAAGTGATCCCAACGGTAATAAATGCCCCTTGGAGTAATAAATGCTGAAGTACAAGGTTATTAAAGACAAATGATTGAAGAAATGCTTCGCATCAGCTGGGTGCATTTAATGCTGCCTGCAGAATAGTACTGTTCACAGTACGGACATACTGCAAAAGAGCCGTTCGCGGATTTTAAGGACCAGTACTCGAGGAATTTGAATCTTGTCTCTCTTCAACGGACACTTTTCAATCCTCAAGTATAAATAGCTGGAAGAGACGAAGAAGAAGCAAGCAACACAATCTCTGAGAAATTTTCGAAGCAAAATTCTTTAAGTCTCAAGAACAGCTCACTCATCAGCTGAGTCATTTGTTGACGAAAGCAGAGTTGAAGAATCAAGCCAAATACATCTTCTGAGTGATTTTGTAAACATTGAGTGTTGTGAGAAGTAGATATCCATCTTAGTGAGTGATATT
This sequence comes from Penstemon barbatus, assembly GCA_003313485.2. NCBI lineage: Eukaryota > Viridiplantae > Streptophyta > Magnoliopsida > Lamiales > Plantaginaceae > Penstemon > Penstemon barbatus. Next base: position 70,836,422 of record CM064880.1, read on the forward strand.
ACTTCAGAGAAGTAGGATCTCTTTGTGATTTCTTACTGCGAACTTACGGCCTGTTCATTTGTTGTAAGGCGTAAGCAGAGTATACTGATTACTGTGTGTTTTTAGTATAATCCAAGATCTTTGTGACTTGGAAGAGTGTACTAAAGGATATTCAAATCCATATAACCACTATAAAAATTGTTTGTGTTTTTATTTGTTTTTACTTGCATATTTTCAGTCTGCATAAAACACATTGACTTAACTGTTTGAAAAAGAATTTAAAGGAGTTTATAAAACTGGGGAAACATTTTTCAAACTACTAAGATTACTTGTGAAAAACACTTTGAAAATCCGCTGCAAGTACTCTGAGTATTAAAACTGATTTTAGCAAAATCAGCTAAGTAACAATCAGACGAGTGGTCAACAAGGCTGTTCAAAGATTTGTTCGCGAACAGAATTGTAACTAACTAATCTGATCAGCTTAGTCTGTTCAGTTAAAGTGAAAGTTTTAAAGTTAAATTTGAAGAAAATTTTTAAAGAGGTTTATTCACCCCCCCTCTAAACCTCTTCTGACCACTTGGGACCAACAAGTGGTATCAGAGCAGGTGGTTCATTTGAATCAGCTGCCTGATCAACGAGCTTGATCCAAGTGTTTTTCAAAGGTTTTCAAACTTTTTCAAAAGAGCATATTTTTGAAAAATCAAAACTTTTTGAAAAATGGATTGTATCAGCCATGTTCCCCACATTGCTGGTATGTCTTTTGAAGACTGGAAGATTAGAATGGAAATCTTTCTAGCAGCCTATAATGACAACATGTACACATGTATCATTAAAGGTCCATTCAAATTCACCAAGACCATTATAGTTGATGAAGCTGAATTGGTGGTGGAAAAAGATCTAACAGAGATGACAGCCGAAGAAATAAAGCTGTTCAACCTGGATAAAATTGGCCGTTTCATCATGACCAAAGCCTTGTATAATGATCGGTTTGACAAGGTCAAACATTGCAAAACTGCAAAGGAGATGTGGGATAAGGTTCGTGACATGAGTGAAGGAAACGACGCCATCAAAGAGCATCAGCTCAGTGTTGCTTTGGAAAAGCTGGACAACTTCAAGATGAAATCTGGAGAGACCATTGATCAGATGGATACCAGGTTTACCAGAACATTGAATGAAGTCCTAAAGCTGGGAAAGACCTTTACTGACAAGGAGATCACTGTCAGAGTTCTGAAGGCCCTGCCCCCTAAGTTCAACATGAAGGTGACAGCTATGGAAGAATCAAGAGATTTGAGAAAAATCTCTCTTACAGAGCTGTTCTCTGTACTCAAGGCGTATGAGTATAAACTGCCTAGAATGGGTGTTGAAGAAACCTCAACTTCAAGTCCCACAGCTGCACTTGTTGCTGCTGAAAATCCAAGAAGACCAGCTCACAAAAGCAAAGATGTGGACTCATCTGATGAAGCATCACTACTCAACAAGAAGGAGTACACTGCTGGAGATGTAGCATTATTGATGAACAACTTCAAGAAGTTCTATAAGAGAAAGATGAAAAACAAATACAATCATGCTGCTTCTACTTCTAAACCTAACTCTTCTTCTCAAGAGAAAGATGATTATAAAGCAAAACTAATGTGTTATAACTGCAGGAAATTGGGACATTTCATCAGAGACTGTCCATATCCAAAAGCAGAGAAATACACTGAGGAAGAGAAGAGAATCAGAAAGGAAAGAAAGCATCAAAGAGGGAAAGCAATGGTAGCTGAAGCAGAAAAGCTTGCTACTGTCTACTCATCTGATTCAGATTCAGACACGTCTGATGAAGAATCTTCTGATGAAGAGAAACCTGCTCTCCTCTGCCTGATGGCTAAGGAATCTGATGACTCTGAGGATGAGGTAACTCCTCAAGATAATGAACTATTTAATTCTCTAGAGCAAATGATGTTGAATAATACTACTATTGCTGGAGAATTTGTTAAGCTTAAGGAAGAGATGATCCTGCTAAAAGAGCAAAATAGTTCACTGAAACTCTTAGCTGAAAAGCCAAGGGAATCAGCTGAATATAAACAGCTTGAGCAAGAGCATGAATCTCTGAAAGCTGAATGTGAGGTCTATAAAGGAAAAATCATGGAACTTGAGAAAATTATCGAGTCTCATGATAAGTCAACTGTTGCATCCATGCATACATCTAGTAAACAGGAGACACCTTTAGAAAAGGATAAACTAGAATTGAATCATACTGAAAAATTCATTTCTGCTGACAATAGTAAGGTCATTCTGTATGTTCAAACTTCTAAACCTACCTCATCTGAGAAAGTGGTAAAGGAGAAGAAATCTCCTAAGGCTAAAAAGAGCAAAGAGCCTAGTGTAGGAAATCAGACTAGTAAACCCAAACAGAAGAGTCCTAGGAAGTCTTCTGATAAGGTTAAAACTAATCAGACTAGTGAGAAAACTAAGTCGTCTGTTAATGAGCAAGCTATAAGTAAACCAAAGAAGCATAAGAACAATAAAAATCAAAATGCTTGGTATGGAAATGAGTCATATTATGTGCAACCTGCTGCATATCATCCTATGTATCATGCACCTCAATTTCCAGGTTACTATGCACCTTACCCTGCTCATCCAATGCATGCATACCCTGCTTATCATGCACCTTACCCTGCTTATGAACATTACTCTTATCATACTGATCATCAACATGACTTATCTGCTAATTATGATAAAAAGGAAACTGTTCATACTCCTGTCAAAACTCAGAAGCCTAAGAAGCCTAAGACATCAACATCTTGGGTTGTCAAAGGTGGAACTAATCCTTCAAGACCCTCTCAATAAGGGTACCTAAAACAATTTTATTTTTGTTTTGTAGGTTAGGATTAGGAGTAGGAGTAAAGTAGAGAAGATATGGTACTTGGACAGTGGATGTTCAAGACACATGTGTGGAAGCATACATGAGCTGACTGATGCAGTTGCTGTGGATGGTCCAAGTGTTACATTTGGAGACAGCAAAGAAGGCAAGATTAAAGCTAAAGGAAGATTAATCAAGGGAAACATAGAGATATATGACGTCTCATATGTTAAAGGCCTAAAGTATAATCTGCTGAGCATAAGTCAATTTTGTGACAAAGGATATTCAGTTATCTTCTCAACAGATAAGTGCTACGTTGAACAGATTGGTACAAAAGAAGGTAATTTTATCTGGAAGACGACAAGGGAATGTCTACATAGTCGACTGGGATTCTGTTGACAAGAATTCAAGCGTTTGTTTGGTGGCATCTGCACCAAGTGAAGTTAGTTGGCTATGGCACAAGAGAATGAATCATTTAAACTTCAAGACCATTAACAGATTAATCAAGAATGATTTGGTAGAAGGGATTCCAAAGACAGTCATGAGCAAAGATAAGCTCTGTGACGCCTGTCAGAAGGGTAAACAAATCAAGTCATCGTTCAAAAGCAAGAAGCATCAATCTTCTGGAAGGATATTGGAGCTGCTACATATGGACTTATTTGGACCCATTGATCCAGTCAGCAATGGTGGAAAGAAATACTGCCTAGCTGTTGTGGATGATTATTCAAGATATACTTGGGTGATTTTCATGAAGAAGAAAAGTGAAACCAAGGAACATCTTACAAATCTGATGGAACTGATCCAGAATGAGAAGAGTATCAAAATATTGAAGATCAGATCAGATAGAGGGACAGAGTTCACAAACTCTACTGTTGAAGAGTATTGTAATATCAAAGGAATACATCATGAGTATTCTGCTGCTAGAACCCCTCAACAGAATGGTGTTGCTGAAAGGAGAAACAGAACACTAAAAGAAGCTGTCAGGACCATGATAGCTGAAGCAAAGCTGCCTCAAAGATTTTGGGCAGAAGCAACAAATACAGCATGTTTTACCCAAAACAGATGCATGATCAATAAGCACCAAAACAAGACTCCATATAAAGTTTGGAACAACAGGAAGCCAAACATTCATTATTTTAAGATATTTGGTTGTAAATGCTATGTTTTAAATAATGGTAAAAATCACCTTACTGCATTTGCAGAAAAGGCTGATGAAGCTGTCTTTGTAGGATACTCAACTATTAGTAAAGCTTATAGAGTCTTTAATAAAAGAACATTACTAATAGAAGAATCCATTCATGTAGTATTTGATGAGCCAAGTCAATCTTCTGAAAAGAATCAAAGTCTTAATCAAGATCTGTCTACTAATTTACAGAAGTTGAATGTTGGAATTAATGAAGAATATGTTCCCATCATACTACCTGATCTCAACTCAGCTGATAACTCAAGTGCTGTTCAAAATCACAGAGCTGATTGTCTAACAGACGAGTTCCAAACAGCTGAAAGACCAGAGACTGTTCAACAGACAACAAATGTTCAACAGACTACTACTGATTCTCCAACAGTAGTGTTGCAAGATCAAGACAAAGGACAACATTATGATTTGCAACCTGATCTCAGATGGCTCATAAATCACCCACCAGAGTTAGTGATTGGTGATCCATTAGACAGAGTGAAAACAAGAAGAGCTGCTGCACAAGATGCTATGTTTGCTAGTTTTCTATCTCAAATTGAGCCTAAACAAATTGAAGAAGCTCTCAGTGACTCCAACTGGATTGAAGCTATGCAGGAGGAGCTAAATCAATTTGAAAGGAATGAAGTCTGGCACTTAGTTCCTAGACCAAGTCATCAAAGAGTCATTGGCACTAAGTGGGTATTCAGAAATAAAATGAATGAAGATGGTGAAGTCACCAGAAACAAAGCAAGATTAGTGGCCAAGGGTTACTGCCAAGAAGAAGGCATTGACTTTGATGAAACATTTGCACCAGTAGCAAGACTAGAGGCAATCAGACTCTTTCTTGCCTACGCTGCTCACAAGAATTTCACAGTCTATCAGATGGATGTGAAATCAGCTTTTCTCAATGGAGAATTGCAAGAAGAAGTTTATGTTGAACAACCTCCTGGATTTGAAGTTTACCAAGAAGAGGATAAAGTATATCGTCTGAAGAAAGCTCTTTATGGACTGAAACAGGCTCCAAGAGCATGGTATGATACTTTATCTGACTTTCTTTTAATTAAAGGATTTCGCAAAGGTAAAGTTGACAAGACCTTGTTCACTATTGAATGGGAAGAACATATTTTGCTTGTGCAAATTTATGTGGACGATATTATTTTTGGTTCAACTAATCAACAGATGTGTGATAAGTTCTCAAAGCTGATGCAGAACAAGTTTGAAATGAGCATGATGGGAGAACTTAACTATTTTCTTGGCTTGCAAGTTAGACAGTTGCCTGATGGAATTTTCATCAGCCAAGCAAAATACACAAATGATCTGTTCAAGAAATTTGGTATGGAAACTAGCTCTACTGCTACAATTCCAATGTCTACAAGTCTTCGTTTGGATAAAGATGAAGATGGCAAATCAGTAGACATAACCAAATACAGAGGCATTATTGGGTCACTGTTATATTTAACAGCCATCAGACCTGATATCATGTACTCTGTTGGAGTCTGTGCAAAATTTCAATCAAACCCCAAAAAATCTCATCTCTTAGCTGCCAAGAGAATATTGAAATATATTAAGGGCACTCAAGAATTGGGATTATGGTACCCTAGAGAGTCTGGATTTGAGCTTATTGGATATTCAGATTCTGACCTTGCAGGCTGCAAGATTGACAGAAAAAGCACAACAGGTGCCTGTCAGTTCTTAGGCAGTCGTCTGATCTCATGGATGAGTAAGAAACAAACTTCAGTTTCTATATCTACTGCTGAAGCTGAATATATAGCTGCTGGAGCTTGCTGTGCACAAATCTTATGGTTGAAACATCAACTTGAAGACTACAATATCAAAATCAGTGGAATACCAATCTACTGTGACAATACAAGTGCAATCAGTCTCACTCAGAATACTACAAGTCATTCAAGGACTAAACATATTGAGATCAAACATCATTTTATTAGAGATCACGTGGAGAAAGGAAATGTCTTGATAGAATATGTATTTACTGAAAATCAGATTGCTGACATCTTCACAAAACCTCTAAGTGAGTCAAGGTTTTCAACTCTAAGAGCTGAACTGGGTTTATTAAAGTTGGATGCATAAGCTGAGGGGGAACTCATCAGAAGACTAGAGTCCAGTAGCTTAAACATCATATTTATCTTCAAGGATTAACTTTCAACAGACTAGTTAACTTATGAATTCTTAAAGTCAGGGGGAACGTGTAAGACTAGCGGTACTTCTGATTAAAGGATGAAATCTGTTAATGTCAGTTAGTTGAAGTTATGGTTTCAACAGAAGATTAAAATCTTGAAGATTGAAGATTCTCTATCTAGCTGGATTGACAAACAGCTGAGGAAGGTTATCAGCTATTGGCATTCTCTGATAACAACTGTGTCACCAGGGCACTAGTCCATCAGATAAGTATTTATGTTACTCATCTGATCGCTCACGTAAAAGCTGAATATTTTAAAAACGTCTTACTTCAAAACATACTTTTACAAGTGACAGAAGGGCGGTACATTTTCCCGCTCCTCATAAAATATCTTTTGAATTTGAAAGGTCACAACTGACGCCGCACGATCAGCACTGACAAGAAACGGATCTAACGGTTGGCTGGTATCACGGAATCCAAGATACCCTAACTCTATAAATCCCTATCTGATCAGCCGTGTAGTTCTTTACGCACCCTAAACATTCAAAAGTACTTGTGAGAAATTTGAGCAAGTTTTCTGCAAAATCTCTTCGTTTTTCTCTCTAACTTCTACAGATCGAAAATGGCTGCTGAAGGTATGTACCTTGTGTATGATTCCTATTACCAATCTGGCACAAATCTGATGAAGGAACTTCTGGAAAAGTTCAAATCTGCAAATTTGGTAAACTTCATGGAATATAACGAGGGAGTGATCTGGACTGATCAAGTGATGGAATACTACGATACAGCGAAGGCTGACTACAACGCACTAGAGATAAAGGCTACAGTGGGAGAAAAATCTATCACTATTACCCCAGCTGTTCTTCACGAGATGTTTGGTCTTCCGAACAAAGGACGACACGATGTCATAGTGTTGACTGAAGCCAAGCACCAAGATTTCTGGGCGATCTGCGCCAAAGAAGGAGAAATGTTGACTGGCAACATAAAGAAGAGACAGCTGAAGGATGAATATCAGCGGATGGCTGACATGGTGTCTAAGCTGATTGAAAACTGCACCTTCTCACTGGATGCTGTTACCATGAAAAGGTTCAGCATCATGACTGCTATTTACTATGGAATAGAAGTCAATTGGTCCATAATTATCTGGTACATCTTGGCTGATTTCCTTGATGACAAGAAAGGAAAAGGTCCTCATACCAACCACATGATTACACTCAGTTATCTGCTGTTCAAACTGAGGTGTCCTATGAAGAATGGCAAGGAAATTCACAAGTCCAAGGCCATGAACAAATACCTGGCTGTCCAGAAGAGAAAGGCTGATGAGCCTGAAGAAGCCGATGAGGAACCAAAAGAGGTTCCTGCCAAAAGGCAAAGGAAACTGGTCAAGACTGCTGATTTAGCTGTTGAGTCCAGAAAGAAGAAGGCTGCTGATAAGCCTAAGGAAAAGGTTCCAAAGAAGATGGAGAAAGTGACTTCTGCTGTTGAAGCCACTAAAGTTGTTGAAAATATAATTGCTAATGTAAGGACTGGATCCCCTGCATCACCATCTAGAACTCCATCAGCAGAGAAGCCTGCTGAGAATGTCTCTTACAGAACAAGGAGTCAAATGAAGGACACTGCTACTTCAAGGCCTATTCAGGGTCTGACAAAGAAGTCAGCCAGAAAGAAGATGACATTTTTGGAAAAGGATACTGAGTTGGTGGACTTGGTGAGATCAAGTCCAGAGTCTGCTGAAAGACCAGTTGAAGCTGCTAAAGCTTCTACTGCTGACAAAGCTGATGAGCAACAGACTATTCAAACTGCACCAACTGTTGAGGCTGCCCAACCTCAAGAAGATCCAGATGTTCAAATCATACATCCTATAGCTGCTGCTCCCATCTCATCTGCTGGTCCAGCCCCTGCTCCAGTTGATAAAGGTAAAAGAAAGATAGTGCTGAGGAAAAAGAAGAAAATTTCCAAAGCTGATAAGAGAGCAAGAGAGGAAGCTGAACAGAGGAAGCAAGATGAAGAGGAAGAGAAGAAGGCACTAGAGCTAAGCAAGGCTCAAGCTGCTAAGGATGAGGCAAGGAGAAAGATGTCTGAAGCTGAAAGACAAGCTGCAGAGGCTGCTGAACTAGCAATGGTTATTGAGAAGAGCAAAATTGATGCCTATGGTCCTATCCATGGAGGTGGTATCAAGATAAATGAGCCTGCCAAGGCTGAAGGAGAAGAAGAACCTCCTAAACCAAAGATGTCTGCTGCTGCAGAAAAACCGAAGGAAAAGTTTGAAGTGAAGAAAGCCTTCAAGATCATAAACAACAACAAAGAACTTTTCCAAAAGTTTGAAAAATCCTTAGCCTACTACAATCAGAAGTTAATGCTGAAGACCATGTTCACTCAAGAGAAGCCTAGATATATCAGATGGAGAGACAATAGGTTGAATAGGTCCATCATTGAACTTCAGAATCTGAAGGAATTAGTTGCTGAAGAAGAATGGGTACTACAGTGGCTAAAGACAGATTCTATCCAAAAAGCCTTGGATCCTCATTATGTTAGGGATGCCATGCATCACTATGCCAGGGAATTTGCCATTGAGGAAGCCAAACTGATTCAGAGTACCTTGCCAGAGAAAAGGAAGAAGACTGATGATGTTGAAGAAAGGGCTGTGAAGATTGCTGTTATCACTGCTCTGAATAAGTGGGCAGAAAAGTCCAGATATCAGCAAGGGCATTCAAGTGAACTCCCACAACTGCCAAGTATTCAACATGTTATTTTTGGAAGGGAAATGAAAGATTTTTATGAAGTGCCAGAGGCTAACAATGCCTTTGTCAACCCTTGGATCATTGTGAGGCAAATTCGTCAGACGACCTGCTTCAATGATGATGGCACCATAACTGATCTGTTTTATGATGACGTTACTGATGAACATAAAGCTGCGGCCAAGCCTACTGAAAATCTGCTATTCAGATTGCGGACAAGCCTGAAGACAAGTCTGCTGACCAAACTGAAGACAAGTCTGCTGACCAGACTGAAGACAAGTCTGCTGAAAAGGCTGCTGAAGAACCCTTAGCCATTGAGTGGAATGCTAAGGATGCTGAAGATCATCAGGACGTAAAGATGGAAGATATTCCTGTCCACCAGGAGATTGAAGAAAAGGATGAAGCTGCTGCTTCTGCTTCATCAGGTGATGAACACTCATCACTGATGGAAGCTTTCCAGATGTTGATGGAAAATTCTATGAAGGAACTGGAAGAGAAGCATCAACAGCAGCTGATGAAGGTCAAGGAGGAGCTGAAGACTGAGCTTAAGGAAGAATTGACAGAGTCAAATAAACTTCAGCTGGAAACTGTGCAACAGTCTACTGAAAAGATCATCAAGACTGAAATCACAAGTATTCCTATTCCTCAAGATCATTCCTTGCAGTTAGTGAACAGCTTGAATGAAATGAACAGAAATGTGGAGGATGTGAAGAGTGATGTTAATCATCTTCATGCTGCACTCCAAAGAGCTGAACACAAGATCGCTGATTTGACTGCAACCTTCATCAAAGTCAGTGAAGAGGAGAAGGAAATCAATTTAGGGATGTTGCATGAAGTATCAACTGTTGTACAGACAGTCCAAAATGAAATTGCAACTACAAACCTGAACATTGACTACTTCAATGATAAGACTGACGACATCAGCACAACTATTCATCATCTTACAGCAAGTCACGATGTAGTGAATCAGAATTTGAAGACTTTATGTGCTGAAATGAAGATTCCAACAGTTGCACTCAACCCTATTGCTAAACCTGAAGAAGTCATCCAGTCTGATGATGACAAAAAGGGGGAAGAGAAAAGGGATGAATCAACCAAGGAAACCTCTACTGAAGCCAACAAGACTGATAAAGCTACTGAACTGACCAAACCTGCTGAAGAAAATCTTGGAAAGGAACAAGGCGAAGACAAGTCTGAAGAAGAGACCAAGGAAAAAGCCAAAACTGATGAAGTAATGGCTGAATCCAAAGACTCTGCTGCTGATCAATCAGAGCCTTTGACTAAGTACAAAAATACAGAATCAGCCAGGAAGGCCATGGAAGCTTCGAAGGAACAAAAACTTAAAGAGAAAATGGAAGCTGCCAAAGCAAACATGGATCTGGATGATGAAGTTGATGATGAAGAAGAAGATGACGAAGAGTCATCTTATGAATATGAAGAAGTGCTTGAAGGATCAGATGAAGAAGCTGATAGTTAGAATTTATAAAATCTTGTAATCAACTTACTTGTATCTATCTTTCAGACATCTCATCTGATGAACTTGTACCTGTAATCATTTATATTAAACATCAATAAACAGACAAGTTCAAATCCAATATACTTTTTCTATCTCAGAAAATTTTGAGGATTACATTCTTTAGCTTAGGTATTCAACAGGTACTTAGCTGAAGTTTTGTCATCATCAAAAATGGGGAAATTGTTGGATAAAGATGAAGATAAAAGCACTGAAGACAATTTGTTAAGGGAGGTTTTGAAGGATTCCAAAACTTCAAGATTGGCTAAGTATGGAGTAACTTAGCTGATGATCCCTTAGAAGAAATTTTGACTAAGTATAGAAGACATCAGAAGAGTCAAAGTTTCAAGGTCCAAGACTTCTGATCTGCTGAAGAAAAGTTATCATACTGATGAAGATCAGCCGACTCAAATCAGATTTGTTCAAGTTTGAGATCAGCTTTGTTCCCCATCAGACGCGTACTTTCATCAGTAAAGTGAAGAAGATCATGAAGTGATCCCAACGGTAATAAATGCCCCTTGGAGTAATAAATGCTGAAGTACAAGGTTATTAAAGACAAATGATTGAAGAAATGCTTCGCATCAGCTGGGTGCATTTAATGCTGCCTGCAGAATAGTACTGTTCACAGTACGGACAGACTGCAAAAGAGCCGTTCGCGGATTTTAAGGACCAGTACTCGAGGAATTTGAATCTTGTCTCTCTTCAACGGACACTTTTCAGTCCTCAAGTATAAATAGCTGGAAGAGACGAAGAAGAAGCAAGCAACACAATCTCTGAGAAATTTTCGAAGCAAAATTCTTTAAGTCTCAAGAACAGCTCACTCATCAGCTGAGTCATTTGTTGACGAAAGCAGAGTTGAAGAATCAAGCCAAATACATCTTCTGAGTGATTTTGTAAACATTGAGTGTTGTGAGAAGTAGATATCCATCTTAGTGAGTGATATTACTTCAGAGAAGTAGGATCTCTTTGTGATTTCTTACTGCGAACTTACGGCCTGTTCATTTGTTGTAAGGCGTAAGCAGAGTATACTGATTACTGTGTGTTTTTAGTATAACCCAAGATCTTTGTGACTTGGAAGAGTGTACTAAAGGATATTCAAATCCATATAACCACTATAAAAATTGTTTGTGTTTTTATTTGTTTTTACTTGCATATTTTCAGTCTGCATAAAACACATTGACTTAACTGTTTGAAAAAGAATTTAAAGGAGTTTATAAAACTGGGGAAACATTTTTCAAACTACTAAGATTACTTGTGAAAAACACTTTGAAAATCCGCTGCAAGTACTCTGAGTATTAAAACTGATTTTAGCAAAATCAGCTAAGTAACAATCAGACGAGTGGTCAACAAGGCTGTTCAAAGATTTGTTCGCGAACAGAATTGTAACTAACTAATCTGATCAGCTTAGTCTGTTCAGTTAAAGTGAAAGTTTTAAAGTTAAATTTGAAGAAAATTTTTAAAGAGGTTTATTCACCCCCCCCCCCCCCCCCTCCCCCTCTCTAAACCTCTTCTGACCACTTGGGACCAACATGTTGTTTTAGAATAATAGTTTTATAGACATGTAGTTTCAGACTAAAAATACTTAGTAGTTATAGTTCATTTTTTATTCTCAAGTTTTGATTATAAGTTTATGATAAAAAAAATTAAATTTTTGGTAACCACATAGTAATAATTAAATAGTCAAAAAAATTATTTGATATGTCATTAGATTAACAAATGTGAAACTCGACTGAAATTGGGTTACACTAGAGAGAACTAAAAATGTATAATTGGCTTAGCAAAAAAACTTCAAAACATGAAAATTGTTAAAACCGGCAAAAAATGTAAAATTTTGATTAATAATATATGATAAAAATTGTAAAATCAATGAGAAAATTGGTTAGAAAGAAAGAAAAGCGGGTTAAAAAAAATTGTGCCATTGATAAAACAACTTAACAAGCAAAACAATAGGTAAAATTGGTAAAAAAAAAATGAATGAAATCGGCTAAACACGTGATAACAAAAAATCAGATCAAATCAAATAAATGAGTTAATTGACAAAAAAAAATGTGAAATATGTGAGAAAATAAGTTACATAAGCAAAATAATAAGTAAAATCAGACTAAATTGGGTTCAACCAGAGAAAATTAGTGAATTGATTAACAATTGTGAAAATCGACTGAAATTGGGTTACACTAGAGAGAACTAAGAATGTATAATTGACTTAAGCAAAAAAACTTCAAAACATCGAAATTGTTAAAACCGAAAAAAAATATAAAATTTTAATTAATAATATATGATAAAAATGGTAAAATCAATGAGAAAATTGGTTAGATAGAAAGAAAAGCGGGTTAAAAAAAATCGTGCCATTGATAACACAACAAGGTTAACAAGCAAAAAAATAGGTAAAACCAGTAAAAAAAATGAATGAAATCGGCTAAACACGGGATAACAAAAAATCAGATCAAATCGATAAAAGAAAAAAAACAAATAAATGAGTTAATTGGCAAAAAAAAAAAGGTGAAATATGTGAGAAAATAGGTTAAATAAGTAAAATCAGACTAAATTGGGTTCAACCGGAGAAACTTAGTGAATTGATTAACAAAATGTGAAAATCGACTGAAATTGGTTACACTTGAGATAATTATGGATTGATTAAGAAATGAGATAAACCACAAAAAAAATAGATGAAATCGGTGAAAGAACGGGCTAAAATTATAAAAAAGAAATGATAAACTCACTGTAAAATAGGTACAAGCGGTATTTCTTTCAAAATTTCTTAAGAATTTATCACTTATTAAAGAATCTAAAAACAAAAGGTCACATTCAGGCTATATGAATAAAAAAAAAAGTACTATTAGTATTTAGTTAACTGAAAAACTTATAATTGGCTTAAGCCAAAATAAGTTAAAACAAAGAATGGTTTAAATTGGTGAAAACGGGTAAGATTCTACTAAAAATATATATATATGATAAAAAAAAAAAAATTGGTAAATCAGAGAAAAAATGGGTTAGATAAAAGAAAAATGACATAAATAAAAAAAATGGTGCCATTGATAAAACAACGGGGTAAGCAGGAAAGGTAAAATCGACTAAAATTGGGTTAAACCGAAAATAATGAGTGAATTGATTAACAAATTTGATAAAACACAAAAATGGATGGAATCGGTCGAAGAACGGGTTAAAATAACCAAAAAAAAATGATAAACTCAGTGTAAATACAGGCGCAATCAGTGTTTCTTTGGATAATTCTTAAGAAATGATCAATTATTAAAAAACCTAAAAAGAAATCACATTTCTTCGAAATGAATAAACTAAAGTAATCATATTTAGTTAACTGAAAAACTTTTAATTAGGCTAAAAAAAAGTCAAAATATATAAGTGGTTAAAACTGGTGATAACGGCAAAACAATGGAAAATGGGTTAGATCGAATAAAAATGAGTTAAAGCAACAAAAATGATACTATCGATAAAATAATGAGGTAAATCGACAAAACACGGGTAAACTGGTAAAAAATGAATGCCATCGACTAAACACAAGATAACAAAATGTGGGTCAAATCGATAAAGAACAAGAACAAAAAACGAGTTAAATTGAAGAAGAAAAAATGTGAAATAGTCGAGAAAATAGTGTACATCAACAAAAGAATAGGTAAAATTGGGTTAAAGCGGATAGAATGAGTGAATCGATTAAAGAATGAGATAGAGTACAAAAAATGGTGAAATCAATGAAAGAACGGATTAAAACAACACAAAAACAAATGGTAAACTCAAGTAAAACTGGAGGAAATCGATGAAAGAACATGTTAAAATAACAAAAAATAGGGTAAACTAAGTGTAAAAGCAGGTTTACACTACAAAATCGGGGAGAGTTAGTAAAAATGGGTTAGATTCGTTAAAAATTGATTAGACATGTAATTGAAAATTGATGAATTTAGTAAAAGTTATGTATAACAGACAAAACTGGTTAAATCGATAAAAAAAAAATGGGTTAAACCTGTGAAAAATGATTGAGATAGAAATATCAAGGTAAAGAAAATAATAGATATTGTTCATTCGTTCAAATGGTTGTTTTAGAATAATAGTTCAGTAGATATGTAGTTTCAGATTAAAAATACTTAATAGTTATAGTTCATTTTTTTTTTTCAAGTTTTGATTATAAGTGTTTATGATAATTTTTGGTAACAACATAGTAATAATTAAAGTGAATTAATCAAAAAAATTATATGATATGTCATTAAGATAGTACAATGAAAAATGATTGTATGATTCAACTAGGGCTGTCAATGGGTCGGACTCGGACCGGATCAGGGCAGATCCGAATCCGAGTCCGATTTCCATTTCTTCTATCCGGATCCGAATTCGGATCCGCTCGGATCTGGAATATTAGCAACCGGATCCGAATCCGGCGGATATCCAGGATCCGGATAAATTATCCGGATCCATTTAGCAAGCTTTTTTTTTTTTTTTTTTTTTCCGTTTTCCTCCTAATCACTTGCAGATTCCACCATCATGAATTAAAAATATAAAATTTTACTTACTTCATCGAAACTATTGCCTAAAAATTGTAGAAGATGGAATATGATGGACAAATATAAACAATAAAAATTAGAACAAAAGAATAAACAAAAATATAAGTAAAAAGAATATAAACTAGGACAAAGAAGAAGAAAACTCAATATTGAGGAATAGAAGAGAAGATAAAAATTGAAGGATGAATGATTATGGTTTGATTTTTCTTATTAAATAGTATAAATTAATATGTTGTAGACCCAATTAGTTATCTGCTCAGTCCACCAACATCTCTCATGCATTTCTTTTTAAAATTATTTGTAATATAGTAAAAGATTTTAGTGGAACATAGATAGTTTTATTTTTATTTTTATTTAAATACATAATATATAAACAACATATAGTAATATATATCGGATACGGATATGTAACGGATCGGATCAGCATAGATCCATATTCGCTCCATATAATTCGGATTACGGATCTTCTTAATCGGATCAGGTCCATCGGATCACTAATCGGACAATTATTCTAATAAATCGGGCCGGATTCGGATCGGATCCGGATTGAAATCCGCCCCATTGACAGCCCTAGATTCAACTAACATATAAAATTAGTTAATCACGTGCAACGCACGTATACTTTCCTAGTTATACTAAATTACTATTTATAACTATATTTGTTAAATGGGTCAAGTTGTCGGGTTTTGTTGGTGATGTTATTTTATGTTAATTATGGAGACTCCCATGTTAAGTATTTTGCGATGGATGTGCCTCATTGTTCAAACTATGTTCACCGTTATATTCGTGATATTTGAATGAATGCTAAATTATTTAAAAAAATTATATTCATTTGACTCATAGCGAAAAATCGATAATAAAAATGTGTCATAATTGATTTTTTTGTAAGTTGAGAAATGATGTACGAAAATGAAATCATGAACCCAAATGTTTCCTAAGTCCTAACCTCTTGTAAGTTAATTGGGCAATAAAAAAGAAAAAAATATATTACTACTTTTATTTATTTATTTGTAAAATTAAGTTCACACGGTATTGTTAATTCCAAGAAGTAAATATTTGACAAAGAAAAAGAAATCCTATCTAATAGTAACCATTAAATTTTTAATTTACAAAATATATTTTGATTCACACTTTTTTGAAATATATAGGTAAAAATAATTTACTTTAAATCGTTTTGTTAAAGAAAAGGTAAGTACGAGTTGACCATTGACATAAAATTAAGCACATGCGTTTTCCAATTTTATAAGATATAGTTTCAAATGCAATGTAAAAGTATATAATAAATCTTTAGCAATCTGCTATGATAAATACAAGAAAGAAATATATGTGAAACCGCAAACTATAATTATTATGGGACTTATCTATTATTTCTTCACCATATCCTGAGGAGGCCAGGGGAGATAATTAATAATTCTTGATTTGTACATGAAAGAAATGTCACTATATAGTATATATATTTTCTTTAAGCATTTAATAATATGACCCCTTATACTTATTCGAGGAAATGTTAAATAATGACCACATGAACGTTTTAGCAACGAATACCTTAGCACTGGTGCAAGGAATTTACCAACAATATTTCAGGCATTCATGCATTAAATGAGTTTGTAATTTCTCTGGCTAAAAAAACCTACATATAAATTGTGCATCACCTTTAATTTCCCCTCACTCCTAAGTAACTACGAAATCAACAAAACAATTAATTAATTAGTAACATCTATCATGAAACTTAATACAATTGTTGTAGCGTGTATAACAATTAATTTATGTTTTACAAGATTTCTTGCGAGTGAAGCCGCTGCAGGCTTCAACATTGATCTCTTTCACAGGGACTCATTGCAATCTCATTCCCTTGATTCTATGGCAAATGAATCAGAAATCATAACAAATCTTTTGCAACGGTCTTTTAGTCGTGCCAAAAGTGTTGGGCGAGATTATTATTCTTTACAATCAGCTTCGTCTGAAATTATTCCTGACGGAGGAGAATACCTCTTGAAATTCTATCTCGGTACTCCTCCAGTCGAAACCTTAGCTATTGCTGACACGGGGAGCGATATGACTTGGATACAATGCAAACCTTGTGTATGCTTTGATCAGAAAGCACCAATCTTCGAGCCAAGTCGGTCTTCCACATACAAACAAGTTTCTTGCTCTTCCAAGGTTTGCACTGCTCTTCCGAGGACTTCTTGCAACGTTTCTAGCAACACATGTAACTATAAAATACAATATGGCGACAATTCCTTTAGTAAGGGAGATATAGCGACGGAAAAAATAACACTAGGTTCCACAGGGGAAGAAAAGGTGACGCTCCCTAGTGTCGTCATTGGGTGTGGACACTTGAATCAGGGCACTTTTGGTGCTAGTGCGTCGGGGATTATAGGTCTTGGGGGTGGAGAAGCGTCGCTAATAACACAAATGGGATCTTCAATCCAAGGCAAATTTTCTTACTGTCTTGTGCCTTATTTTGGTCGAATGACAAAGTCCAGTAAAATGAAGTTTGGTGACCAGGCTGTGGTGACAGGTGCTGGTGTCGCTACAACACCTATAGTCCCAAACAGACCAAAAACCTTCTACTTTTTGACACTGGAAGGAATAACCGTCGGGAATATGAAGTTGAATAACACTACTTTAACTTTTCCATCATCTTCAAAGGCAATTGATCAAGAAGAATTAGGTGGAAACATCATCATAGACTCTGGAACAACATTAACTTACCTTCCAACCGAATTATATTATCAAGTTATGACAGCAGTGAAAAGTCAAATGAAATCGAGGCCAATCAGAGATCCACTAGGGTTGTTGAAATTGTGTTTCCGTTCGAAAGCAAGAGTAAATATTCCAGAAATCACTTTTCATTTCAAAGGGGCTGATGTGAAGTTGAAACCTATCAACACTTTTATTGCGACAACTCCAAGGTCTATTTGTCTTGCTTTTGCACCAGCTAGTATTGTTGCAATTTACGGTAATTTGGCACAAGCGAATTTCTTGGTGGGGTATGATTTAGAAAAGAAGATCGTTTCGTTTAAGCCAACTACTGATTGTAGCAAAGCATAATTAAGAAAGAAAGATGGATAATAATAATATTCATTGCTTAAATCAATTTGACAAGAAAAATGTAATGTTAAAATATATCTTAATTATAAGTAATATATAACATTGGGGCCGGGCATCGATCATATATATATATATAGAGAGAGAGAATTTCACTTTTGATACCATAACTCAACCTATTTTAGGGATTTGATACCACAACTTTTTCTTCCGACACATTTGATACCATAACTCCAATCAACTCGACACATTTGATACTTCCGTCAAATTGGAAACGAAATTGTCATGTGATTATCACGTGGCCGTTAAAACTTTGCACATTTGATACCATAACTTATGTTGACTGATAATTTTACCCCATAACATTTTAGGTTACCAAAAAAGCCCCACATCTCCAAATTTAGTGCCGATTTTAGTCCACATTGTTGCAAAATTTCCAAATTGACTCGAATAAGACCACGTGCTGACCAATTTAGAACTTTACACATTTGATACCATTACTTATGTTGACTGATAATTTTACCCCATAACATTTCAGGTTACCAAAAAAGCCCCACATCTCCAAATTTAGTGACGATTTTAGTCCACATTGTTGCCAAATTTCCAAATTGACTCGAATAAGACCACGTGCTGACCAATTTAGAAAATTTTACTTATTTTATTTAAATAACTAATTTAATTTATAAACAGTATCAATAAATTAAATAATACATTAACTTAACTATCACCAAAATTAAGAAAACATATTCTTTTTAAAAATAAAATTTATATAATAGAATTGATCTATTTAATATTTATTAAAATAATAAATTATATAATTAAAAACTATTTAATATTTATTAAAATATTAAATAATAAATAATTATAATTTAATAAAAGAATCACCACCCACCCACCCAACCCAACCCACCCCTCCCCCTACCACCAGAATCCCAGGCCGTCGGCGGCCTGGGTCTTCTGTCCCAGGCCACCGCCGGCTTGGGACCGAAGATCCCAAGCTGGCAGTGGCCGGGCATCGAAGAACCCAGGCCGGCGGTGGCCTGGGACAGACGCGGCCTGAGAATCGGGGGTAGGGGGAAGGGTGGGGAGGTGGTGGGTGGGGTGGGGATTTTTTTTAAAATAAAAATTATTTATTATTTAATATTTTAATAAATATTAAATAGTTTTAAATTATATAATTTATTATTTTAATATATATTAATTCTATTGTATAAATTTTATATTTAAAAAGAATATATTTTCTTAATTTTGGTGATATTTATGTTAATGTATTATTTAATTTATTAATATTGTTTATAAATTAAATTATTTATTTAAATAAAATAAGTAAAATTTTCTAAATTGATCAGCACGTGGTTTTATTCGAGTCAATTTGGAAATTTGGCAACAATGTGGACTAAAATCGTCACTAAATTTGGAGATGTGGGGCTTTTTTGGTAACCTGAAATATTATGGGGTAAAATTATCAGTCAACATAAGTAATGGTATCAAATGTGTAAAGTTCTAAATTGGTCAGCACGTGGTCTTGTTCGAGTCAATTTGGAAATTTTGCAACAATGTGGACTAAAATCGTCACTAAATTTGGAGATGTGGGGCTTTTTTGGTAACTTGAAATGTTATGGGGTAAAATTATCAGTCAACATAAGTTATGGTATCAAATGTGCAAAGTTTTAACGGCCGCGTGACAATCACGTGACAATTCCGTTTTCAATTTGACGGAAGTATCAAATGTGTCGAGTTGATTTGAGTTATGGTATCAAATGTGTCGGGAGAAAAAATTGTGGTATCAAATCCCTAAAGTAGGTTGAGTTATGGTATCGAAAGTGAAATTCTATCTATATATATATATATATATATTCGATACCATTACATTATTCAATACGATGAAATGGAGGGTGGAGAAATCCTACCTAGCTCCATGGTAGAAATACAAGTGGAATCATGCATGACATAGATAATTATAATAAACACAAGTACGTACGTACAACAATAGGAATCAAATCAATAGCTTACGACTGACTCCCTCTGCCTTGGATAATAGATTTTTTCCAAGATTGTGCAGTTGAGCTTCCCTTTAGCATCCACTGAGAGAATCTCGGATAGACGAATGTTTGCCGCTTCAGTTAGATGAATGCCATCCCAATAAATGTAGTTGTTTGGATCAGACCAAACTGGCACTCCTGGACTTCCACAAAAACTTCTACTGTCGTAATTATACTCTCCTCCAATTCCGCAGCAAGCTTTCAACGCCGTCATGTTGTTAGGACCTACATTAATTATGTACAAAGACAATTAACAATGAACGTATTTTCTTCAATTTTAATTCATTCTATAGATATAATTAAGATCTATTTCTAATCACTTGCCTGAGATGGTCTCTCGAAGAAGTTGTTGGAAAGCTCCGTAAAAGTCCGCATAAAATATGGTGATATGTGGGAATTCATTTTGAAGATGAATGATGGACTTTTTGAGATCCTTATTTTTATGCACAATAAGATCATTGATCTCTCTCAAACACCCTAGAACATCATAGTCTGCGCGATTCATGCTACCTAACTCCGTAAGTATGAAGGGATAGCATCCGATGGGAACATTTCCTGTGATTATAATTCGAGTGGCGCCCATTTTAATCAACTCCTATGCAATGCAACATCACAAAAATAAAAAATAGTTAGTTACTAATTGAAATATAATTAGAAGCCATATATAATATATTAATTGGTATTGAATTATTACTTTTACAGCATAGATTTGAGCCCGATTTACTTTCGAGACATAAGTCTTTACTTCTTGAATGGATTTGCGTTGGAGTAGTGGAAGAATGATGTCATTTGCCTCAACATCACCAAATAAGATAAGAGATCTTCCAACTTTATCGGCACAATCTAGTATAATTAAGCAAAGCGAATTAAAGCTAATGTCAGGTTATGCATGTATACATAATAAGATACAAATACATAATTGTACGTGGAATAAAACCTTTTGGTGTTGAACAAATGGAGTGAATGTGTTGCCTAAACCAACTTAGTTGTATGTTAAGTGGCATAGCATAGGGTGGAATCTGGACTCCCCTAGAAGCAAAGAAGCTTCGGCCGAGTACTGGGCTTCTGTCCACCGCGAAAATAATTGCATTGTTGGAAGAAGCATTCCCACCCAAATAAGGCGCAAGCACCGGAAATCCCATAGCCGTGGCTACAAAATCATATATTAACATGCATAAATTTAAAAATACTTGCACTTATTATATATATATATATATATATATACATTATAATTGAATTAATACAATTGTAGTGACAAACACAAATTAATTAAGGTAATATATAGTACCTCCAATGTCTATGTCCAAACGACCATCACACCAACGACCAGTAGGTTTACCGGGATAAGTTATACCATAAGGCCAACGTGCTGCAGGAAGATTTCGTTGAATCACAATTGAGTTACCATTATCAAAGACTCCATCTCCGAAATGGTATAGATAATCAAAATGGCACACAGCACTTTGAGATGAAACTGAATTAACTAGGGCAAACACAAAAAGAAGAAATAGAGCTTTGAATAAGGAGGAACCCATAGCTAGCTTCTTATGTTATACCTTTAACTCTTAGCTGTATGGCAGATTATTTATAGGCAAAGAATCAAGAACTTAATCTATCCACCATGTGCATTCATCCGTGCAACAAACTAATTTGTCAATTTTTATTTTTATTTTTAATTAGCGACATGAGTTACATGCGTGAGATGAATTGACTTGTTGACTTCTGTTAATATTTTAAGCAAATTGCAAATTAATAATGAAAACAACTTGCATTCTAGTGTTGCAAATAATTGAACGAGTTTTAAATGATAACATGGTTCATGAACTCATCAAATACAGGGTTTAAATTTTCATTAATTTCGTTTTATGTTTCAATAGTTAAATATTAATTGAAAACTTTTCGAAATAAACATTTGAAATGAGTGTAAATCAAAGAATTATTTTGAAATAGAAAATATTTTGTGTTTTCATTTGATGTTTTGAGGGAAACCCATGAAAGTTTTGACAATGATTAATTAAATATATAGTTTGATATTATCACATATAATTTTATTTTTAATGGGTAAGTTGCATGCATTTAGTCCCATATGATATGACTGAACTTTAAGCACATTTTGGGACCAAAAAAGTGCATAATTGAAGCAATTACACGGACTAAATTATTAAACAAAGACTATTCTATCATTCCATGGGACTTAAACTGCAAAATATTCTTCAAAATTGGGATAAAAAATACAAGTTTGTAACCGAATATGCAAAACATTTTAGAAATATAAAGTTGAAAAGTGCAATTTTATAAAGTACAAGATCAAAATTGTTGAAGATAAAAAAAAAACTCTAGGACTAAAAATACAATTTTGTTATACTAAAATAGAGTAACTAATAACACCCGAGGATCTACTGTAATTTTGTTGCGAAATATTGGGACTACTCTCTCGGGATTGTCTATGCTGACTCTTGGCTGGTGAGAAACCATTTCAATTAAATTGTGACATTTGTCCACTGTCCATACCCTACTCAAACATGAAATATCCAAAATACCCACACAATAAAAAAAAAAAAAAAAAAGAACAACAACTCATCTTCCTCCCCACCCCACCCGAATGGCCACCACCCTCCACCAACCAAAGCCCGCTGCCCTCCACCTTCCCAAGCCAACGACTACCTGGGGAGAAGTTCCCAGGCCATCGCCGGCCTGGAACGACAGATCGGAGGCCTACGACGGCCCCCGAGTTGAAGCCGTCGCAGGCCTCGGAATTTTACATCCAGGCCGGCAACTGTCTGGCCTAGGATCGGCCATTCCGACGGCCTGGGATTGAGGGGAAGGGGGACGGCGGCGGCGGCAGCAGCAGGGTGGGTGGGTGGGTTTTTTAGGGGTTTTTTTTTAATATAAAAATAATATAAAATAAAGGTTTTTATATTTGAATTTATTTATAAAAAATTGAAATGTTAATAAATATTTATAATTTGAAATTGTTATATTGTAAATTAATGAGTAATTTTAAAAAAAATGTTCCAACAACGAATTTTTGTAATTACTTTTTTCGTCACAACAATCAAACTCGAGTACATATTTACAATATTTTTTTTATAAAAAAATATTTACAAATTGTAATCAAGTTCGTTTCAACAACTTGATACTGTAAAAATTTATGTCAAAAATTGCAACATCAAATATTGAAAATGTTGTAACACTAATAATCGAATCATCATTCTTTTTAAAATTTTCAAATTACGGAGGACTTAGTGTTACATAACCAACTAATAGACAATTTGATCGGAATAATTACCGAATCATTTTTTTTTATTTTGGTCGATCGGGATTCAAAACGGAGAACCAAGTCGTTATGTAATATTAGCTCCTCCGTTTGTATAAAAAAGATTCTCATTTTTTTTTGGTCGATCGGGATTCAAAATGGAGAACCAAGTCGTTATGTAACATTAAGTCCTCCATTTGTAAAAAAAATAATCTCAATTTTTATTTTTATTTTGGTCGATCGGGATTCAAACCGGAGAACCAAGTCGTTATGTAACATTAACTCCTCCATTTGTAAAAAAATAATCTCATTTTTTTTATTTTGGTCGATCGGGATTCAGAACGGAGAACCAAGTCGTTATGTAACATTAACTCCTCCGTTTGTAAAAAAAAGAATATCAATTTTTTATTTTATTGTAAAAAGAATCCCGATCAACCAAAATAAAATAAAAAATTGAGATTTTTTTTTAAATTGAAAGGGTATTTTTGTCAATTTAGGGTGTCCGGTCCTATTTGTTGGGTTCGTACTTATTTATCCCACATTTTATACCATTGGACACCTATGTACAACTTTAATAGCTCAAAGTACAAATTTTAAATCAGGTCTTATCCTAACTCTTGAGCACAGGGTCAGGATAGACTACTCCTACTCTCTCCCCCTTTTGTCTCTCCCGGCCAACGTCTCGTTCTCTCTTTCCATGTGTATTTTGTTTGATTTATCAAGAAATTATATTTAGGTTTTACAGGACCGCACCTTAATCAAATTATGTGGGAACCTCTCTTAGTAAGAATTCAAACCTTGGTAACCACACTGTGGGACTTTAACTCTAAGCCAATTTAAATTATTAGCTGTTGAATAAATAAATCTAGTTAAAAGGTAATCATACTTTAAAGGACTGCTTGAGGGGAGTGAATAGCAAATTAACTCCATGTGTTATTTTAAATATGTGATCTAACTCCCTGTAATAAATAAAATGACAAAATACCTCTCTGATAATAAAAATGGCAAAATACATCCCTGTATTTTTATGAAAAAAGCACATTGTCTCCCTATAAATTGCTTATTAATTCATATCACAGGGTGTTAAATTGCTCATTATTTCATTTCACAGGGAGGTAAATTGCCTTTTTTTTTTATATCACAAGGAGGTACATTGCTCATTATTTCATTTCACATGAAGTTAAATTGCCTACTTTTATTTCACAGGGAGGTAAATTGTTCATCACACATATCATATGGAGTTAACTTGCAAAAAGACCCGCTTGAGGGAGAACCCCCTCCCTCCCTCCCCCTCTCCTAATTACATTGGGTTAGAGATATTGCAAGAACAACAAATTTACAGTCAAATCAATTTTTGAAAAATTCCTAGCTTATCCTTCATGGTCAAAACATATTAATTACATGGTTGATAAGTACTTAAAAAGTTCTCTTTTTACATAAATATAACTCTTTCTTTATTTAATTTTTCAAGAGTACCTTATTTTACACAATATATGATTATATTTCTAAACTTGTGTATTTTTCATATATAATGATTTTATTTCAGTACTTACCTCTCGTACCATCAAGGAGTTCATTTTCTTTTACCTCTTCGATTCTTCGTTCATAATTTTCCTATTAAGGAATTGAACAAGAAATGTTTTGCATATCTACATGAAAAACAAGATCCAAATTTTGTGGAGTTCATTTATTTCGCCATAACTAATTGGCTCACACTATAAATCTAAGGCCATCTAATTTAGTGGAGTTCATTTATTTCGCCATAACTAATTGGCTCACACTATAAATCTAAGGCCATCTAATTTAGTAGAGTTGATTTATTTCGCCATAACTAATTGGCTCACACTATATATCTTAGTCCATCTATATTGACTAGGAGGGAAATACCCTCTCCCTCTCCCTCTCCCTCTCCCTCCCTCTCTCCCCTTAGTTTTTTAGTCATCTCTAATAACTCATTCTATCAAATTCATTTAATTATAAATTTTATTCTTCTCTACTCTCCTTACTTATTATTATTATTATTACATCAAAAATAAATTTAAAATTAACATTAATTTAAAATCAAAAGTACATTAGGGAACATAAAAAAAAAAATTACATTAAATATTAAATTAACTCATATAAGGAAATTCAACACCTTCGCCATATTCGTTGCCACCATTGTTGCTGCCGTCGATATTGCTGCCACCACCGTCTAGATTGGTCGAACCTCCTGATGTATTTCCAAATAAACGAGCTTGACGATGTTTTTCGCGAATTTCAGTCCTCACCTCGTGTCAATATTCTTTTGTGTTAGGGTGAGTAATCCATTTTCATAATCTCTCGTATTATTTTAAATTTTTTAGAAAGAATTATTTTTGGGTGATAAATACAACCCCAAAATTATTAAAACAAATCAATATTAAAATAATAGTGTTAATTAAAAATAATAAAAATTATATTTTTATAATTAAAAATAATGATCTCCAAATAATACACAAATTTTTGGATTTTTTTTTTAAAAGCTCAAAAAAAAAAAAACCAAATAAAACAAAAAAAAATAAAAATAGCATGTGAGAGAAGGGATTTGGGTTGGGGAATCTCCCCATCCCCTTCCCCAGGGCTCCCTCTAAGGTCCCTCTAACATGTTTGTCCTCTCCTTCAGTGGGGGATGCATGGACCCCCCTATTGTCTTTGGGCCTGTTTGTTTGGTGTTTGAAAAAGTAGTTCGGGAGAGTAATTGAGGTTTGTGAAATAATCTCGATTTACGTAATGTTGTTTGTTTGGGTTTTAAGAGAGTGATTTGAGAAATAAAGTAGGTGTAGGTGTAGGTTTTTGTTGGAATAGTTAGGTTGTAGGTATTAGATGTGTAAGACTTTATGTCAAATCATGTTTGTTGTGAGATAAATTGTGTAAGAGATAGATTACTTTATGTCAAATCAAAATAGAATTTGTATAGTTTTTGTTTAAAGATAAGAAAATTGTTGTTTGTTTGAGTTTTGAGAGAATAGTTTGAGAAAACTGAGAATTGAAAATTTTATTTTCTGAAAATAAAAAATATGTTTGTTTGGCATTTCCCAAACACAAAAATTGGTGTTTTTAGGTTAGAGTTTTATTATTGTTATTTAAACTACTAGATCTATTGTACGCCAAAATCGTTGGCATAGAATTTTGTTAATAATTCGATTATTTGAAGAAGTCCGAAGATGTGATGAACGAGAATCAGAATTGATGACAATTGCAAATTATCTCTTTCTCCGCTTCTAATAATTCTTGACAATCGTACATGCCGGCAGTTGATGCAATTAATACACTTTGGGCCATGCATGGAATTTCCATGTGATGGAAACGTGTTCACATTCATGAGAACTTATACCACTGTTGTACTTGTCATGGGTTAACTATGAGATGTGGGATTGTCCCACTGTTGTACTTGTACCAGTTTTCTCAAGTAACCCATAATTGATTGGGTGGTAATTTATGAAATTGACCTTGGCTTGGACTATGTGCGCAATTTTGAATTGTGAATCTAGAATTAAGTTTTTGAACTTAACCAAAATTGTACGTT
This sequence comes from Penstemon barbatus, assembly GCA_003313485.2. NCBI lineage: Eukaryota > Viridiplantae > Streptophyta > Magnoliopsida > Lamiales > Plantaginaceae > Penstemon > Penstemon barbatus. The sequence continues at coordinate 70,863,212 of CM064880.1, forward strand.
TGATTTGGGCCATTAGCACAATTTGAATTGTTGATTTTTCGATATAAGTTTAGAACTTTATCAAAACCCGTTTGTGTTTGGTGCACTTTGAAAATTGAATTTGATGGGAAATGTTACATGAATGGACTTGAAGATGAAAGCTAATTTTTTTAATAATTAAGCTCGCTGTTATTTTCTTATGGGTTGTATTTTTTCTCTTGGGTTGTAATTTAAGAAAAACAAAAAAAATGCCATACGCGTCATTTTTTTTTATTTATGCTTATATAATGATTGATAGCATGTTCATGCATATTACATGTCATTCAAAATACTCACAATCGTTTTATTATTTACATGCATCACATATAAATTTATATTGGTATATATATATATATATATATATGTGTGTGTGTGTGTGTGTGTGCGCGCGCGCGTGTATAATTATTTTATGAAAATAAACTTAGTTAAATAATGAATTAATTTAACTGTTAAAACTTATAAGCATTATTTAAAATTAGGTGATTCTTGAGTTTGGTAAAAAAAAAGTTTTAATTTCCTTTTTCCATTTCTTTTTTGTTCTTTTTTGCCATATTTTTTAATTAAAATTTTATATTCATTTTAATAAATTGATTTTTTTCAATTAAATCATCAATATTACCTCAAAGTGTAATTTCAACATCTAAAATTTAAAATTTAATTAGAATATAGTTGGATATATATTTAATATGATTTTTTTTGGATTTAAATTTTAATATGATTCAATTGAAATACGATATTTATATATAATAAACAATACAATTTCCAATTTAAAAATAAGATTTAATTGGAAATAGAATTTATACACTTAGACAAAATATGATTTAAAAAGCAATACGACCTTGAATTTTATTGTAGCTCATACTTCCTTTAATCAAGAATTATAACTAAATGATTTTATAGCCAAATATTACAAGTATACTGTGTAAATCTTTACAGCGAAAAAGTTTTTCTTTTCCACAATTTCTTTGGGAAATGTAATTATGTTCTTCTATTTTCGATCTGGGATGTTTGTAATCATGAAACTGACATTATCTTTTTTAATTTAAATTAACAACGTATTCTTTTCTTCGACGCTCATTCCATCTAGCGGTGCTGAGAATTTGGGTTTAATTTCTATTTTCTAGGCACTTGTTACTCGCAAACAAAGTGAAGCAAGAAACCAAACAAAGTGAAATTCAATAAGTTGAATATACATTACATTTATTGCTTTAATAAAAACCTTGAAAAAAACATGTGCCTAATTATATAAATGGACGTACGTTGATGTTGTTGGCGAAATTAAGAATAAATGTTGTTGGCGAAAGTAATATGGATATTATTTGAAAAAAAAAATGTAATACAGTTCTCCAAAGTATGAGGATGGTACCAGTTACCCTATAAAGTATTAATTATAACATTTACATTTTTATGTTATAGTATTATATATTTTATTCCAAAACTACCCCGTCCCTTTTAAAACAAATACATTATTTCTTTATTAATTTATCAAAAAACAAAACAAATGTTAATTATGAATTCATCCATTCACCAAACAATATTATATTTCAATTTCTTCATTTCTTCCGTTTTCTTCGGTGTTTTATGGTCTCAAATTTTTTTCTATATTTTCATCTCATTTTTTTTCTTTATTTATGTTTTAATTTGTTTTCTTTATTTTATGTTTCAATTTTTTATATTTCTATCTCAACTTTTTTCTTTATATTTTTCTATGTTTTAATTTTTGTGATAATATTGCATTTATTTTCGGTACGAATTATTAAAAATATTGAGTAATTCTCCTTCGAATTATTTCTTCGCAAAATTCAAGGTTGACATCAAACAATATTATATCTTAATTTCTTCATTTCTCCATCAATTTTTTTTTATTAATTATAATTTTATTCGTCCACCAAATAATATCAAACTTCAATTTCTTTATTTATTTTGTTTCTTTCCGTTATAAATGAGTTGAAATGAAGAAAAAACTTGAGATTGAAAAAGTATGGTAAAAAAAATAAAGAAATTAAAACATAATATTATTTTGTGGAGGAATGAATTTATAATTAATAAAGAGACAATTTTAGTTTGATAAATTAATAAAGAAATTTTTATCTACGAAAGCGGCGGTGGTATTTTTGTAATAAAAACTACATAACTATAACAGAGGGGGATAAGTGTTATAATTGATACTTTAGGGGGATAACTGATATCATCCTCATACTTCAAAGGAAAAAATGTATTTCACCTAAAAAGGAAAGTAATATGGATATTGGCGAAACTACTAAGTTGATTTCTTATTCAAATTGAATGATAAAAAATAAAACATGGAAATATACCCATAATTAAAGGCTAGCGATACTGTCATAGCAAATCAACCTTTTTTCAATTCCTAATTTAACTCTTCTTAATTAAGGGTCATAAAATCTACTTTTATCAATCCCAATAATTGACAACTCAATTTCTCTCTTACTTAATACATATTAATATATTTTTCTTCTCTCTAGAGATATCAAACTAAAAACAATATATTAGTTGTTTATAAAACTTATAATTACTACTCCAAACATAAACAAAATTTTAATTTTAAAAAAATACTTCTAGCACATGTTTAGTACTCTTCAATTTTTTCTCCATGTCAAAGTTTTTAAAACGCGGAGGAAGCATGTAACTCCAATAATACTATTCAAAATTTTATTAAAGTTATTACATTAAAATTTGTTTGAGCTCATATCATTATTCTTATCAAACCGACCATGAATGATATAGTTATATAACTTTAAACGCATTTGTGCGGATGCGCTTGCCAAAATCATGCACGTGAAGCGGAGCGGGAACATTTGTGCTTATGCGCTTGTCAAAATGGGTCATGATGTGGGCCGTGAAGTTCATGTTTGTGAGTATGCTTCCCAAACTCTTCTTGAGCTGATTGAAGGAGATATGTAACCTAGCTCTTTTCTTCTTGTAAAAGAAATATATATATATATATGACTTTTAAAGCTCCATTACTCAATTTGATAAGTTAACATATAAAAAATATATGTAAAAGTGAAGTCATTCGAATTTGATTTGATTAAAAATTGTTCGAATCCGAATCATTTAAAAGTCAAATTGGGTTTAAACATAATTGTTCCTAATATACTACATAATTTTAAATATTCTACAATCAAGAAACATATATGAATTCCTGAGATGAATACTCTTCAATTTCAATAGCCTCACCGCATCATCACTTAACATAAAAACTTGAATCTGAAAATCTCATTAATGTATGTCTATGTGAGGCTGCCGTATGTTAAAGAACATATAAATGTTGTTAAGCAATTTTGTGGTGGTGTTTTTTTTGAAGGTCACTAAATAAATTAATTTACTTTCTTGTTAAATATATTATAAATAGAAAAAATAAGTTATTAATTTGTTAATTAAGAGAAAGGATATTGAATTGTTAATTAAATGGAGTAATATTGTATTTTGGGAATTGGGAAAAATAGATTTTATGTCCCTTAATTAAAAAGGGATAAATTAGAAAAGGACAAAAGATTGCTCTGGCAACAACAATTTTTACTATATCGCTAACCGGCTCAAGATCCTCTGTACCACTTTTAGTGTACCACTCTTGTGTATCACTAATAATTAATTGCCACATGTATATGTGACAATTATTTTAATTGTCACATATACATGTGGCAATTAATTATTAGTGATACACAAGAGTGGTACACTAAAAGTGGTACAGAGAATCTACACTCATCGCTAACCATATATAAATTGATCACTTGGGTCGTTCATTTATTTGACAATAAGTTTGATGTACATAACATATATTTTAATAAAAACCTTCAAAAAAATGTGTGCTTAATTATGTAAATGTACATACCTACGTATATAGTATAACCTAACTTTAATTAATATTACAACTTACGTAAAAATTAGTTATGACAAGAAGGCAATTGATTCACCTAAAAAGTTAATGATCTGATACGAAATAAAAAATAAAACCAAAGAAATGAAAAAGTACTATATTTAATCAATAGAAAGTTAATGACAATTTACCTCTCTTTTATATGCATAATATTTAAATTACGTTCTTGTGATTTGAAAAAAGAGCATTTTACATTCCTATTATCTTATAAAAGTTTCATAATGCCTCTCTAACATTTTTATTCAAAGTTAAAAAAGATTTTAACTAACAAAACTACTCTTGTTATATGTGACACTTTACTCTCATATGCTATGCTATAATAAGTGTACACTTTATCCCATGTGTTTGATAAATGGTACACTTTACACTCCTATGTTCTATAAACATTTTTCATGCCCAATTTTAAAAATTAACATTAATAATCTTACCGACAATATTATACCATATGTATTTTGCAATATTGATTTTATGCAATTGCCAATCGAGAAAATCGAATTACTCATTACGATCCGTATTTATTGTGTGGAACAAGGCCAACCAAAAGTTTGTTGGGCTATTTAAGAATTAAGACCTATTTGAGCCCAAGTGATAATAGAAAAGGCCCAGTGACGGTTTGACTTATGGGCTTCAAAATCTACTACTACGGGCTTATCGGTAAGTAACAAACAAGTTTCTTTGAAACCTTATGCTGCCAATTTGTTTGGTGGTTCAGGTAATAAGTTTTTCCTTTTCTAGCTAGTTGATTCAGTTTTATCCAAGAATGTACAATTCACAATTGAGGTAGCAAATATATACTCTACATATATTCAGATTTCGGTTGATAAAAAAAACATAATTTTTCGGTGTTTTAAATAGAAATGTATCGAAATTTTGACCATTATCAAACAATTTGATATTATTTGACTATTAAATGAATCAATGTCAAACGCATTTTAATCAAATTTAGCATGTATTGAGGTTTCAAAAGAGTTCAAATTTATTCAATAAAGAAACTCAAATGAACTTTTATCAAACAAACACTGACAATAAATAGTGAATCGTAACATTGAAACGATATTCAAATCGGAGAAAGTTTATTAATAAAACAATTGTAATTAATTTGATTTATTAATAATTGAGCAGGAGAAAAAGTTGTTTTTCATAGTACATTCTATGTTGTGTGTAATGTATAAAATGAATATGTAATATGTTTATATAAAACAAAAAGGAAATGTGGGAAAAACACTTTTGGTCCGAAACACATTTGGTATCATGCTTGCAGAAAAACAAATTTGGTACCACAATTTAGAGAGTCTTGACACATTTAGTCATTCTGTTAAATTTTGGACGGAAATTTCGCACGTGACCGTCACGTGCGCGTCAAGTTCAAATTGGTCACGAGTTTTGCACGTGAGAAATCGGTCAAAACACTTTTGGTCCCAAACTTTACCCCAGAAAACACATTTGGTACCATGCTTTGCAGAAAAACAGATTTGGTACCACAATTTACATACTCTTGACACATTTAGTGTCTCTGTTAAATTGATAAAAATCACATATAATGAACAGACAACAATTTCTCTAAAAATTTTGATAAAAATCACAAAATATACTTAAATCTTTAAAAATATTCTTAATAAAAGTACCTTGGATACCTGAATTGGTGCACTTTGACTTGCACTTGTATTCCAATGTTGATACAAGCACCGATCAAAAGTTCCATCTTTTCCATCGAAAACATCGAAAACTTTCCATTTTTGAATCAGGCGAAACGAAAACAAGATGTAATTTCGAAACTAATTATTTGCCTGAAACTCAGTTCTTTCCTAAATTTAGTAACTTTTTTTACAAATTTTCCTTAGTGTTTCTGAAATATTTCAGAATAGCCTCGAAAAGTTTTCAATATTTGGCTCTCCGAAACATACATTCGAAACGAAATTTTGATCCATGGATACAGGTGCAAGTCAAAGTGCACCAAGTCAAGTATCCAAGGTACTTTTATTAAGAATATTTTCAAAGATTTAAGTACACTTTGTGATTTTTATCAAATCTTTTAGAGAAATTGTTGTTTGTTCATTATATGTGATTTTTATCAATTTAACGGGGACACTAAATGTGTCAAGAGTATGTAAATTGTGGTATCAAATCTGTTTTTCTGCAAAGCATGGTACCAAATGTGTTTTCTTGGGTAAAGTTTGGGACCAATAGTGTTTTGACCGATTTGTCACGTGCAAAACTCGTGAACTTAACGGGCGCGTGACGGTCACGCTCGCAAATTCAATCCAAAATTTAACGGAATGACTAAATGTGTCAAGACTCTCTAAATTGTTGTACCAAATTTGTTATTCTGCAAAGCATGGTACCAAATGTGATTTCTGGGGTAAAGTTTGGGACTAAAAGTGTTTTTCCCTGAAAAGGAAATAAAAAGAATATTTTCTAATGACAATTGTTGAGCTTATGGAGGGAAAAATACTTTTGGTCCCAAACTTTACCCCAGAAAACATATTTGGTACCATGTTTTGCAGAAAAACAGATTTGGTACCACAATTTAGAGAGTCTTGACACATTTAGTCATTCCGTTAAATTTTGGACGAAATTTTCGTGTGTGACTGTCACGCGCGCGTTAAGTTGAAATGGTCACTAGTTTTGCACGTGATAAATCGGTCAAAACACTTTTGGTCTCAAACTTTATCCCAGAAAACACATTTGGTACCATGCTTTGCAGAAAAACAGATTTCGTACCACAATTTATATACTCTTGACATATTTAGTGTCTCCGTTAAATTGATAAAAAAAATCACATATAATGAACAGACAACAGTTTCTCTAAAAGATTTGATAAAAATCACAAAATATACTTAAATCATTGAAAATATTCTTAACAAAAGTACCTTGGATACCTGACTTGGTGCACTTTGACTTGCACTTGTATTCTAATGTTGATACAAGCACCGATCAAAATTTTCATTTTTTCCATCGAAAACATCGAAAATTTTTCCTTTTTGAATCAGGCAAAACGAAAAAAAGATTTAATTCTGAAACTATTTATTTGCCTTAAACTCTGTTATTATCCTAAATTTAGTAACTTTTTTTACAAATTTTCCTTAGTGTTTTCGAAACATTTCTGAATAGTCTCGAAATGTTTTCAATATTTGGCTCTGCGAAACATACATTCGAAATGAAATTTTGATCCATGGATACAAGTGCAAATCAAAGTGCACCAAGTCAGGTATCAAATGTACTTTTGTTAAGAATATTTTTAATGATTTAAGTATATTTTGTGATTTTTATCAAATCTTTTAGAGAAACTATTGTTTGTTCATTATACGTGATTTTTATCAATTTAACGGAGACACTAAATGTGTCAAGAGTATGTAAATTGTGGTACTAAATCTGTTTTTCTGCAAAACATGGTACCAAATGTGTTTTCTGGGATAAAGTTTGGGACCAAAAGTGTTTTGACCGATTTATCACGTGCAAAACTCGTGACCATTTTGAACTTAACGTGCGCGTGACAGCCACGCGCGAAAATTCTGTCCAAAATTTAACGGAATGACTAAATATGTCAAGACTCTCTAAATTGTTGTACCAAATCTATTTTTATGCAAAGCATGATACCAAATGTGTTTTCGGTAAAGTTTGGGACAAAAAGTGTTTTTCACTCTATCCTTTATGTCACGTGACAATATTTGGTGAGCTGACACCCTTGTATGGGTGATGAATGATGCATCTTTAATAGAGTAATTTATATTAACTATTAGCAATTTATACCCAATCTACGAAATGTAAATTAATATATATAAATGAGTGATTTGATTTTTGAATAATTGTCTAATACCAAAGTTATTTAAATTATAATCTATAAGGTTTATTTCTCCTCGAAGCCGTCTTTTTCAAGTGATTGGGTATCATACTAATAGATTTATGAGTTTTGGAGAAAGCCAATGATGAAGTCTCGACATCTATATTAATTATTTTTCTGTCTATACGTTCTCCAGTAGAAGTAAAGTTAATATGGTTTTACCATAGATCTAAAACACATGTAGAGACAGTTTAACTTATCCTCTGTGCAAGTTCTTTATAATGAGGTGCTCCGTAACAACTCTCGTGGTCGTGGAGATTTTTGTTTCTGGATTTGGTTATGAAAATTTAAGAAACCTTAACATGGAAATTTATGGAGTAATTGTCATAGGGGGTGGACTTTGTTAGTTTAAGACCTGTTTGGATGTATTTTTGACTCAGCATATTTCGAGTGTTCTGTTTCTTGTATAACTTCTGATGAGTAATAATTGAAAATAAAAAAAAAAATTCCATTTATAGAATATAATTTCAAAGGGTTATCCAGAAAATCCTTTTCATTTCTGTAGCTAATATTGCATTTATCGATCTTTTGCATATCTTACTTGAGTATTGGAAAAAAATGCCACTTGTACTAAAACAGTGTATCGATATCTGCATGCATAGTAAAGTAGCTTACTCTTATCTGCAAAGTACTAACTCTATCTATATTCAATAATTAAAATGTGATCTCTATATTTCTCTTTTTTATCTTTCATGTCTCAAATATTTCTATATTTTGCTGATGGAAGTCTCGTGTTTTATTTGTAGAACCACGAGCATGGCTACATTTCTGCTGTTTCATACCCTTGTCTATTTTTTTATGTTTTCACTCGCAGCCTATTTGTGTCTCGTAGAAGCTAAAGCTGATGGTTTTAGTATTGATCTCATACATCGAGAATCACCTCAATCTCCATCATATAATCCTCACCTTACCCCTTGGGAGCGTGTTCAAAATTCTTTAAGGAGGTCAAATAGTCGAGCAAGTCGTCTAGCATCAGCTTCACATTCAGTGGCTGTGGCTGCCCATACTATCCACTCTGATGGAGATCTCTTAATGAGTTTATCAATCGGAACACCACCCTTTAAAATAGTAGGAGTTGCTGACACTGGAAGTGATCTTATATGGACACAATGCCAACCATGCAAGAAATGTTATAAGCAAAAGGATCCTCTTTTTGCTCCAAGAAATTCCTCAACATACAAAACGGTTTCTTCCCGTTCTAATCAGTGCCGAATGTTTGAAGGAAGGCCTTCAAAACAAAACAAGAAGATCTGCGCATATGAAATAGAATATGAAGATGATTCTCACTCCCATGGCATTGCTTCGACCGATAAACTCACCATGCGTTCCACTAGCGGAAAACCAATACCTTTACCTAATTATATTGTTTTTGGATGCGCGTATGAAAATCTAGGGGATTTTAATCAAGACGCCTCTGGCATAATTGGTCTTGGAGGTGCTCCGGCTTCACTTATTAATCAGATGGGTTCTCTTACAGGTGGCAAATTCTCTTACTGTTTGGCTCCTAATGAAAACCAAAGCAGCAAAATGCATTTCGGTGCCAAAGCCATTGTTTCAGGGGCGGGCGTGGTTTCAACCAAAATGCAGATCTCGAGAATGGGGTTCTATATACTAAAACTGATAGGTTTAAGTGTTGGAAAGACAAGGATCTCCAACTCTTCAGAGTCTTCAAAAGTTTTCTCGTCTTCTATGAATATAGTCATAGACTCAGGAACCACATTGACTTATCTTCCTCAAAAGCTATATTTTTTCTTGGAAGCAAATATGAAGAAGGAAATTCGTCGAACACCTGTTCCTGATCCAAACGGGGTCCTTCGGTTGTGTTACAAGATTAGTGATAAGATTTCTCCTCCAATTGTTACTGTCCATTTTAAGCAGGCAGATGTGAAATTAAAGACGATAAACACTTTTTTACAACTTACTGATAACTTAGTATGCCTTGCATTTTCACCAGATCAAGACATTTCTATATTTGGTAGCGTGCCACAGGTGAACTTGCTGGTTGGTTATGACCTCAAGAAAAAAATGGTTTCTTTCAAACCAACTAATTGTTCATAAAAGTTGGTTTTGGAGTCTTTTGGATAAGATTTGATAGAAATTATAAAAGTATTCATGTCCCTTGATGTGAAATTCGATGGATTAAGTTCTATTAATATGTGGATTTGGCTAGGACGACTTTATTTTGAGATATTTGCAATGACTTGTGCAATGAATGAATCTATCCATTTACTTATTGTTTTATTTTGTGGATGATTAGTACTTGATTTGCACTTATCTGTATAATTTAACATTTCTACATATCAAGAAAGCTGCAAATGAGAGCATTCTACTTGCAGGCTCTTCTCTTGTAGATCAAGAACACAGGGCATATTTCATGGCGGCTTTCATTTTCACATTTTTCTCGTTTTCGTTTCTGTCTATATGTTCCCTTGCAGAAGTAAAGAACTCTGGCTTTACCGCAGACCTCATTCACAGAGACAGCTTACTTTCTTCTCTTCGCAACTTATCCGCAAGTTATTTTGACAGTATCAACACAGCCTTACATCGTTCAAAGAGTCGTGTTTTTGCTTTCAGAGCATTAGCTTCAGGGACTCATTCAACTGAGCTTATATCTTCTCATGAAGCTATCTATTGGCACACCGCCTTCTGAAATCATAGGCTTAGCAGATACAGGCAGTGTTCTTTCATGGACTCAATGTGCACCGTGTGATAATTGTTACCCACAAAAGCAACCTCTCTTTGCTCCAAATAAATCTTCAACTTACAAAGAAGTGGCTGGTAATTCAAAACTATGCAAATCTCTTGGAGGGTTGCCTTCGATTTTAGGAGACAACAAATGCAAGTTTGTTTTACATTATTTAGACGGTTCCTACTCTCATGGAACCATTTTCTCGGATACAATCACCTTGAATCCTACCTCAGGTACTCCTATATCCCAAAAAAACTTCGTTTTGGGATGTGGTTATGAAAATTTAGGCAACTTTAACAACAAAGCATCTGGAGTAATCGGCCTAGGCAGTGGGCCAGGATCACTAATAACCCAAATGAATTCTCTGATAAATGGGAAATTTTCTTATTGCTTAGTGTCTAATGCTTATAGTAATTCGAAATAGAGCAAAATGCATTTTGGAAGTAAAGCAGTGGTTTCTGGTGCTGGTGTGGTTTCTACTGGTTTACACATGTTCAAGAATACATTATATGCCGTGAGGTTTAAAGGGATAAGTGTTGGAAACAAGAGACTTGCTATGTCCAGTTTATCGAAAGTACTCGGTTTCTTCAACGAACGAATTACGATTGATTCTGGAACTATTCTAACACATCTTCCTAAGAAATATTATCAGCCTTTAGAAGCAGCAATGAAGAAGGAAATGAAATTAGAGGTTGCTGGTTCACATGGGGTATTGAGATTGTGTTACAAGACTGGAAACAGAATCAAAATCGAAGCTCCTAAAGTTACATTACATTTTGTTGGAGCGGATTTTTATTGTCTCGGTTTTGTGCTACATGAGGGAGGTCCAGCTATATTGGGGAACTTGGCACAGGTGAATTTCTTGGTAGGTTATGATTTGAGGAAAAAGAAAGTGTTCTTTAAACCAACTGATTGTAGTAAACAGTAGTTTCTTTGTTTCTGTAGAGCATTTGATTTATATACTAATATATAGACTGCTCTTAGCAATAATAATGCTTTGTATTTGACAGTAGTTGGATTGTATTGATGATGTATTTTGCAACTAATTTGAAGAAAAACAAGTAAAATCAACCATTATGTATGTAAGCTGTGTTAGGATTGATCGGGTTCAGAATGTGTTAGTCTAGACTTGGATCCGGATATAGTTGAATCTGAATTCATATTTAAGCATTGGGATCCTCAGATTCTCACTACTAGAAAATCTTAAAATTGCAACTGAAATAATTTCGGTTGGAACCGATTTTGAAGTCGGTTGGAAATTCGGTTGAAAAAATATTCGCTTGGAATTTCGGTTGCAAACACAATTCCAACGGAGGTTTTTCCAACCGATTTCTTCGGTTGCAAAATCGGTTGGAAATTCAAGTTTTCAACCGATTTTTACCTTCGGTAGGATTGATCGGGTTCAGAATGTGTTAGTCTAGACTTGGATCCGGATCTAGTTGAATCTGAATTCATATTTAAGCATTGGGATCCTCAGATTCTCACTACTAGAAAAACTTAAAATTGCAACCGAAATAATTTCGGTTGGAACCGATTTTGAAGTTGGTTGGAAATTTGGTTGAAAAAATATTCGGTTGGAATTTCGGTTGCAAACACAATTCCAACGAAGGTTTTTCCAACCGATTTCTTCAGTTGGAAATTCAAGTTTCCAACCTATTTTTACCTTCGGTTGGATTTTTTGGTTTTTTTTTAGTAGTGTCTGGTCGGATTCCAATAGAAATCTTGTTCCTCAAAATATTCACCACCACCGGTACCGTTCTTCGTTAAATATGTATCACAACAATTATACTAAATTACTGTTTATAACTATATTTGTTAAATAGGCCAGTCAAGTTGTCGGGTTTTGTTGTTGATGTTATTTTATGTTAATTATGGAGACTCCCATGTTAAGTCTTTTGCGATGGATGTGCCTCATTGTTCAAACTATGTTCACTGTTATATTCGTGATTTTTGAATGAATGCTAAATTATTAAAAAAAATTATATTCATTTGACTCATAGCGAAAAATCGATAATAAAAATGTGTCATAATTGATTTTTTTGTAAGTTGAGAAATGATGTACGAAAATGAAATCATGAACCCAAATGTCTCCTAAGTCCTAACCTCTTGAAAGTTAATTGGGCAATAAAAAAGAAAAAAAATATATTACTACTTTTATTTATTTATTTGTAAAATTAAGTTCACACGGTATTGTTAATTCCGAGAAGTAAATATTTGACAAAGAAAAAGAAATCCTATCTAAAAGTAACCATTAAATTTTTAATTTACAAAATATATTTTGATTCACACTTTTTTGAAATATAAAGGTAAAAATAATTTACTTTAAATCGTTTTGTCTAAGAAAAGGTAAGTACGAGTTGACCATTCACATAAAATTAAGCACATGCGTTTTCCAATTTTATAAGATATAGTTTCAAACGCAATGTAAAAGTATATAATAAATATTTAGCAATCTGCTATGATAAATACAAGAAAGAAATATATGTGAAACAGCAAACTATAATTATTATGGGGCTTATGTCTTATATTATTACTAGCCTATTCCCGTGCTACGCACAAATCTAAATAATTTATTTTACTTTACATCAAAATAATTTTAATATGGTGTGACCACTGCAATTTTAATGCATGTGAAAAATATAATTTAGTATTTTTTTACCTTGCTAGATATATTTGTAAGTTTAATTAAGATGGATATTTTCGTATATCTTTTTCTTCATGGATTATGGACTTTGAATGGTTGGCAATACATAAATTAACTAAACAATATCAAAACATAATTGTTTAAAGTATCTCTTATATTTAGTGTATATATAATGACCACCATTAGTTTTGGAAATTACGCAAACTACTCCATAGATATTTGATTCATTACATTATTTTCTGATGGTACATGTTGATGTCATAAGAAAAGAAATTTCATTTCAAGAAATACCCCTTATATTATTTTTAAATATTTTTTAAATTTTTTGCTACACCTCCAAGTTAGTTTAGTTACACGATCATGCTCCAACTTTGAGAAATAACTACTCAAACTACCCCAGAGATCTTGGATTTACTACAAATACCATTACAACCTCAAAAATAAAATTTAATGTAAAAGATAAAATAAGAATAATTTAAATGCAACTTTCTCTAAACATAATAAAGTTAAATAGTCACAAACACTTTCGTATCATTTTATAATAATTTCAGTTTGACATTCTTAATTTTTGCATTACACCTCAAATCTTGCTTCCTTAAAATGCAATACACTTTCTATTTTTGTTTGACTATATTACTCACATGAACGCATAGAATATATAATAACATAAGTAAGAATGTAAAAAATACAGGAAAAGAGAAGAAATCATCATAAAATTAACACACTACTATGATGAATACTCCATGTTGATGTCAAAAAAAAAAAATTCATTCTAGAGATACCCCTTACACTATTTTTAAATTTCTCGCTATACCTCAAAGTTAGTGTAATTACACGATCACGCTCCAACTTTGATAAATAACTCCTCAAACTACCCCAGAGATATTGGATTCACTACAAATACCATTACAACCTTAAAAATAAAATTCAATGTAAAAGAAAAAATAAGAATAATTTAAATTTAAGTTTCTTTAAACATAATATAGTTAAATAGTCACAAACACTTTTATTTTATTTTAATTTGACATTCTTAATTTTTGCATTACACCTCAAATCTTGCTTCCTTAAAATGCAATACTTACACTTTTTCTACTTTTGTGTTACTATATTACTCCTAGGAAGGCATAGTATATAATAAAATAAGTACGCATGTAAAAAAAAAAAAAGGAAAAAAGAAGAAATCATCATAAAATTAACACACTACCATGATGAATACTCCATTCCATTTCAAGAAAATAAAGAAAGAAAAAGTTGATCCATATTTAAATTATAATATTATATGACTATCATAAAATTCATGAAATAACTTAAAATTAAAGATTCTTTAGATTCATATGAAATAACATACTAAATCATTTCATATGTATTCCTTAATTTTAGTTAAAATATTAAAAAATTTTAACAATTGAATATACCTCTATGGTTCAACTTATCACATCTGTGAATGGTTCATTCTCCGCATCTCATCACAATATACCTACCTCATCTATTATACAAAAACGTTTCTGATCAGAAAAAAAAAATTATGAAAAGAAAAAGCATGGTCGATTTTTATTGTAAAAGAAGAAATATAGACATGTCAATTGAAAATAGAAGGAAATCAAAAGTATCACTGATAAAGTAATAGTAAAAAATCAAACCATTGCAATATGCATGAAAGAATTTTCATAAGATATAGGTTTGATTGTGGGGCACGATTTTTTCTTGTAAACTAAATTTATTTTGACGGGAAAATTTACATTCATAGCTATTTTCTTGGCATAGTTTTTGTTGTTAATTTTCAAAAGCTAAGCTTAATTATGGATAGGTGATTATTCAATCACTTATGTTGACGGGAACGTTTACATTCATAGCTATTTTTGGGGTCAGTAAATTAGTTATTATTTTGTACTCTGAATTTATTTTTAAATTTTGAAAACCTCCAAACTTAAATATTAATACCTTTAGTCAATCATTTATTTTTTTGACAATAAAAAAAATTTAAATTATAAATACCTTTAGTCACCTTTTTTTATTTACACATCAAGATTTTCTGCAATAAAAACTTTATATTTTTTCAGACCTAAAATAAAATTAAGAAATCATAATAAGTTTCATACAAATCAAATTTCATGAAAATATAGAAGTAAAATATCATCAAATATAAATAGATTAAAATCAATCACAAACCTATTGTTGTCTTAGAGGTGTTCTCGAGCAAGGACATTGTACTTATATAATTCAGCCAATACCTGAAACCCATTAATATCTATACCATCAAGAGCTCCAATACCTTTCATGGCAGTCAAATTTCATCTCTTGGTGCATTTTCTGTGACAACTGAATTTCAACTTTTGATTAAAGTCTCGGAATGAAAACTTGAAGACAAAATATAAATTCATATTACGGTTTATTTCAAACTTGTAAAACAAAATTAACACATATAGATTCGAAG
Source organism: Penstemon barbatus (assembly GCA_003313485.2). NCBI lineage: Eukaryota > Viridiplantae > Streptophyta > Magnoliopsida > Lamiales > Plantaginaceae > Penstemon > Penstemon barbatus. The sequence continues at coordinate 70,878,736 of CM064880.1, forward strand.
AGCCATAAGTATTCAAGACAAATAATTACCTTTTGTATATATACAAATATCATTTTGTGTCAAGATTTCCTGCAACAAAATCTTCATATTTTTCCGGACCTATAAATAAAATGAAGAAATCATAATCTCTTTCATACAGATCAAATTTCATGAAAACATGAAAGTAAAATATTGTCAAATATGAATAAAAAATAAACAGAAAACCAATCTAAATATTACGGCTTATTTCGAACATGTAAAACAAAATTAACACATATAAATTCTAAGAGCCATAAAGTATTCAAGACAAACAATTACCTTCTTTTATAAATGTATATATACAAATATCATTTTGTGTCAAGATTTCCTGCAACAAAATCTTCATATTTTTCCGGACCTATAAATAAAATTAAGAAATCAAAATCAATTTCATACAAATCAAATTTCATGAAAACATGAAAGTAAAATATTGTCAAATATGAATAAAAAAATAAATAGAAAACCAATCACAAACCTATTGTTGTTTTTGATTGTGGGGCACGATTTTTTCTTGTAAACTAAATTTATTTTGACGGGAAAATTTACATTCATAGCTATTTTCATGGCATAGTTTTTGTTGTTAATTTTCAAAAGCTAAGCTTAATTATGGATAGGTGATTATTCAATCACTTATGTTGACGGGAACGTTTACATTCATAGCTATTTTTGGGGTCAGTAAATTAGTTATTATTTTATACTTTGAATTTATTTTTAAATTTTGAAAACCTCCAAACTTAAATATTAATACCTTTAGTCAATCATTTATTTTTTTGACAATAAAAAAAAAATTATAAATACCTTTAGTCACCTTTTTTTATTTACACATCAAGATTTTCTGCAATAAAAACTTTATATTTTTTCAGACCTAAAATAAAATTAAGAAATCATAATAAGTTTCATACAAATCAAATTTCATGAAAATATAGAAGTAAAATATCATCAAATATAAATAGAATAAAATCAATCACAAACCTATTGTTGTCTTAGAGGTGTTCTCGAGCAAGGACATTGTACTTATATAATTCAGCCAATACCTGAAACCCATTAATATCTATACCATCAAGAGCTCCAATACCTTTCATGGCAGTCAAATTTCATCTCTTGGTGCATTTTCTGTGACAACTGAATTTCAACTTTTGATTAAAGTCTCGGAATGAAAACTTGAAGACAAAATATAAATTCATCTTACGGTTTATTTCGAACATGTAAAACAAAATTAACACAAAAAGATTCTAAGAGCCATAAATATTCAAGACAAATAATTACCTTATGTATATATACAAATATTATTTTGTGTCAAGATTTCCTGCAACAAAATCTTCATATTTTTCCGGACCTATAAATAAAATGAAGAAATCATAATCTCTTTCATACAGATCAAATTTTATGAAAACATGAAAGTAAAATATTGTCAAATATGAATAAAAAATAAACAGAAAACCAATCTAAATATTACGGCTTATTTCGAACATGTAAAACAAAATTAACACATATAAATTCTAAGAGCCATAAAGTATTCAAGACAAACAATTACCTTCTTTTATAAATGTATATATACAAATATCATCTTGTGTCAAGATTTCCTGCAACAAAATCTTCATATTTTTCCGGACCTATAAATAAAATTAAGAAATCAAAATCAATTTCATACAAATCAAATTTCATGAAAACATGAAAGTAAAATATTGTCAAATATGAATAAAAAAATAAATAGAAAATCAATCACAAACCTATTGTTGTTTTAGATCAAGAAAGCCTTCACTCAAAAAAAAAAAAAAAAAAAAAGGAAGCCTTCACTTGATAATTCTATTATTATCATCTATATCATCATGAATTTATAACCAATTACACCCTGAAAAAAATGCATTATCAACTTAATAACAATAACAATATAGAAAAGAAATTACCAAATAGATAATGAGCCTTCGAATGAGTGGAGATAATGAGCACAACTTTGGAGCAATGTTTTTATGCTAAGCTCATATTTAAGTATATATAGATGATTTTTTTTTAATTTATTGCAATTAATTAATTAGCCTAATTAATCACTGCTAAAGTTTGGCCTTGGATAAAAAATTTGAATATTGTCAACTTAAAATTTCCTTATTAGTCCTAACATAACGTAGTGATCTTAACAAAAGAATAATAATATTACCATTCACGAAGGAGTACTAAATTTTGAGTAAATGATGACTATTAATGACTGTTAATGGCAATTTTTGACCAAAATTTAAATTAGATTAAAATTGTAATTAACTGATTTTTCATAATGGAAGGAAGTTCCTTTTGTTGTATATTTTTAATTTTAGCTAACCAACTATGAATAGCTATTTTTGGGGACCATGATTTTAGTTGGTCAATCAATTAATTAAGATATTGATTAGCTAAATGAATTTTGACGGTTTTACATCTATATTCATAGCTATTTTTGGGGCATGTTTTAAGGCATTTGCTTGTAGACAAAATTCATTTTAAATTTTAAAAAGACTCCAAACTTAATTATAGATATGTAATTAGCCAATCATTTATTTCCTTGACAATAAAAAAAATTCTAAATTCTAAGAAAAAAGAATTGGGTCCAAATTGCATGATTTTGGTCAAAAGACCATTCTCCTATATATATATATATATATATATGATATATGATATATGATTTCTTCACCATATCCTGAGGAGGCAATGGGAGATAATTAATAATTCTTGATTTGTACATGAAAGAAATGTCACTATATAGTATATATACTTTCTTTAAGCATTTAATAATATGACCCCTTATACTTATTCGAGGAAATGTTAATTAATGACCACATGAACGTTTTAGCAACGAATACCTTAGCACTGGTGCAAGAAATTTACCAACAATATTTCATGCATTAAATGAGTTTGTAATTTCTCTGGCTAAAAAACCTATATATAAATTGTGCATCACCTTTAATTTCCCCTCACTCCTAAGTAACTACGAAATCAACAAAACAATTAATTAATTAGTAACATCTATCATGAAACTTAATACAATTGTTGTAGCGTGTATAACAATTAATTTATGTTTTACAAGATTTCATGTGAGTGAAGCCGCTGCAGGCTTCAACATTGATCTCTTTCACAGATCTCTTTCACAGGGACTCATTGCAATCTCATTCCCTTGATTCTATGGCAAATGAATCAGAAATCGTAACAAATCTTTTGCAACGGTCTTTTAGTCGTGCCAAAAGTTTTGGGCGAGATTATTATTCTTTACAATCAGCTTCTTCTGAAATTATTCCTGACGGAGGAGAATACCTCTTGAAATTCTATCTCGGTACTCCTCCAATCGAAACCTTAGCTGTTGCTGATACGGGGAGCGATCTCATTTGGATACAATGCAAACCTTGTGTATGCTTTAATCAGAAAGCACCAATCTTCGAGCCAAGTCGGTCTTCCACATACAAACAAGTTTCTTGCTCTTCCAAGGTTTGCACTGCTCTTCCGAGGACTTCTTGCAACGTTTCTAGCAACACATGTAATTATAAAATACAATATGGCGACAATTCCTTTAGTAAGGGAGATATAGCGAGGGAAAAAATAACACTAGGTTCCACAGCTGAAGAAAAGGTGACACTCCCTAGTGTCGTCATTGGGTGCGGACACTTGAATCAGGGCACTTTTGGTGCTAGTGCGTCAGGGATTGTAGGTCTTGGGGGTGGAGAAGCGTCACTAATAACACAAATGGGATCTTCAACCCAAGGCAAATTTTCTTACTGTCTAGTGCCTTATTTAGGTCGAATGACAAAGTCCAGTAAAATGAAGTTTGGCGAGCAGGCTGTGGTGACAGGTGCTGGTGTCGCTACAACACCTATAGTCCCAAACAGACCAAAAACCTTTTACTTTTTGACACTGGAAGGAATAACCGTCGGGAATATGAAGTTGAATAACACTACTTTAACTTTTCCAACATCTTCAAAGGCAATTGATCAAGAAGAATTAGGTGGAAACATCATCATAGACTCTGGAACAACATTAACTTACCTTCCAACCGGATTATATTATCAAGTTATGACAGCAGTGAAAAGTCAAATGAAATCGAGGCCAATCAGAGATCCACTAGGGTTGTTGAAACTGTGTTTCCGTTCGAAAGCAAGAGTAAATATTCCAGAAATCACTTTTCATTTCAAAGGGGCTGATGTGAAGTTGAAACCTATAAACACTTTTATTGGGACAACTCCAAGGTCTATTTGTCTTGCTTTTGCACCAGCTAGTATTGTTGCAATTTACGGTAATTTGGCACAAGCGAATTTCTTACTATATTAATTAAATTGAATATTAGTCATTATTGTGTGATATTCAGTGACATGATAAATTTTATTTTACTATAATGTTTACAATTTATTTTTCAAATTAACTAGACACGTACAAAGTACGTGTAATTTTCTAATATTAAAAAAATCTTGACCCCCTAAAAATATCAGCTAGGTCCGCCCCTGGTTACATGCGTGAGATGAATTGACTTATTGACTTCTGTTAATATTTTGAGCAAATTGCAAGTTAATAATGAAAACAACTTGCATTGTAGCGTTGCAAATAATTGAACGAGTTTTAAATGATAAAATGAGTTCATGAACTCATCAAATTCAGGGTTTAAATTTTCATTAATTTCGTTTTATGTTTCAGTAGTTAAATATAATTGAAAACTTTTCGTAATGAACTTTTGAAATGAGTGTAAATCAAACAATTATTTGGAAATAGAAAATATTTTGTTTTTTCATTTCGATGTTTTGAGGGAAACGCGTGAAAGTTTTGACAATGATTAATTAAATAGTTTGATATTGTTACATATAATTATATTTATTTAGAATTCAAACATTGGTTCACCACACTTATAACTTTAACTCTAAGCCAATTTAAATTTCTAAGTGCTGAATAAATAAATCTAGTTAAAAGGTAATCATACTTTAAGGACTGCGAGAGGGAGAACCCCCTCCCTCCCTCCCCCTCTCCTAATTAAATTGGGTTAGAGATATTACCAGAACAATAAATTTCCAGTCAAATCAATATTTGAAAAATTCCTAGTTTATCCTTGGTCAAAACATATTAATTACATGGTTGATAATTACTTAAAAATTCTCTTTTTATATAAATATAACTCTTTCTTCGCCCTTGCTAACCGCAGTTCCGTTTTGGCGGAACTGCGGACAGTTCTCCATACACGGACTGACATGTGGCAAATTTGTAACTTGTTACCGGAAGAAAAAATACACTCAAGCAAAAATGAAATGACTTTTATACCCTACCCAGTTAATTTATCCCCATCTTCTTCTTCACTCTTTCATTTCTTTTTCTCTCTCTTTCTTTCTCTCTCTCTTGCTGCTATGATCGGTGGCCATGTTACAGTTTCTTGTTGAATGATTTCGTTAATATATTTAAGTGGGTGAGCTTCGTGCTTTTGTGTGACTATTAGTAGCTGTACTTGGCATCAAAGCATTCAAACTCATCAAAAGATCAGCAACAAGAATTTGAAAATTATATATGAGGCTTACATATATATTAGAGTCCCATAGTTGAAGAAAATTAAATTGGGCTCTCTCTCTTCTTTTTGCTGCTATGGATCGGTGTTTCTTTTGTGTTTATGTTCTTTACTCTTTTTTTAAGGTATTTTTGGGCATTGAAAAATTGTACAAGATAACAGATCTGTGAACCTGGACATTGAAGATATTGAAGAAGTATGGAGAATGAAGAAGTCTAGACAGATCTATAAACCCTTGGCTTCAATTTTGGTTATAAATCCAACACAGATCTGGACCCGAACAACCCGGAAGGAGAAGAACCATTGGAAGAAGAAGCTGAAGCGGAATCAGAAGAACAACGAATAAGTCTGGTCGGACCACTCGTCCGAGCGGCGGCGGCGGCAGCGCTATTCGACGATTTGAAGATACGTGTGTGTTCACTGCGACTAGACGAACAAAGCCCCTAAGCTAATTCTGGTGAACAGTCACCGAAAAATGGTGGTCCTGCGTGGAGGTGGTGGCGGAAGGAAGAAGAAAGTCCTTTTTTTTTTTTTCTTAAGAAATTCTTTTTTTTAAATATATAATTATATAGTTGATAAATGATAATAGAGATTTTTTAACATTTTTAGAAAATAAAAAGTGAAATTAGAATAATCTTGTATACAAATATTGAATTTATAATGAAAATGTATATTTGCAAGCTAAATATGTTTAGTTTGAATTCAGTTTAAATTAATATCTATGGAAAAATATAACAAATTTTAATGTTGAACTATGATTTGTTCTACGTATGGCACAAAATTAACAAAAATATAATATGATTTTTTATAAAAATTCGTGGAACACATAATAAAAATCTATGTTTTTATAGTAATATTACTAATATATGTAAATATGATTTTTTAACATTTTTAGAAAATGAGAAGTGAAATTAGAATAATCTTGTATACAAATATTGAATTGATAATGAAAATCATAGTTCATATAAAAATTGATAAATAAAACAAATTTTAATGTTTTTAATATATATTAATAACAAGGAAGGGCAAATATGTAAATGAAATAAATGAGATTTTATGATTTTATTATGTATTATTAATATACAGGGGTAATTATGTAAAAGCACAAAATATGACCTGCTAACAGTGACCGGGTTAGCAGGTCACCAAAATAATAATAAAATAATTTTTGTGAGTGGAACTATGGGCAGTTTTCCACAAGTGGAACTGCCCCTAGCCACTCCCCTCTTTCTTTATTTTATCTTTCAAGAGTACCTTATTTTACACAATATATGATTATATTTCTAAACTTGCGTATTTTTAATTAATAATAATTATATTTCAGTACTTACCTCTCGTACCATCAAGAAGTTCATTTTCTTTTACCTCTTCAATTCTTCGTTCATAATTTTCCTATTAACGAATTGAATAAGAAATGTTTTGCATATCCAAATGTTGGATGTACATAACCACAATATCCATATTTAGTGGAGTTTATTTATTTCGCCATAACTAATATACTCACACTGTATATCTAAGGCCATCTAATTTAGTGGAGTTCATTTATTTGCCCATAAGTAATTGGCTGACACTATATATCTAAGGCCATCTTTTATTGACTAGAGGCCAATATCCTATTTTCTTCCCCTCACCTAGTTTTTTAGTTATCTTCAATGACTAATTCTATCAAACTCATTTAATTAAAAAATTATTTCTTCTCTAACCTCATTACTTATTATTATTATTACACTAAATAAATTTAAAATTAACATTAACTTAAAATCAAAAGTACATTGGAGAACATAGAAAAGAAAAAAATTACATTAAATATTAAATTAACCTATATAAGGAAATTCAACACCTCCGCTATATTCGTTGCCACCATTCATGATGCCGTCGATATTGCTGCCACCACAGTCTAGATTGGTCAAACCTCCTGATGAATCTCCAAATAAACGAGCTCGACGATATTTTTCGAGAATTTTAGTTCTCACCTCATGCCAATATTCTTTTGTATTAGGGGTAATGTATGAGCAATTCATTTTCGTAATCTCTCGTATTATTTTAAATTTTAATAAAGAATTATTTTTGGATGATAAATACTACCCAAAATTATTAAAATAAATTAATATTAAAATAATAGTGTTAATTAAAAATAATGAAAATAATATTTTTATAATTAAAAATAAGCATCTCCAAATAATACACAATTTTTTGAGTTAATTTTTCTTAAAAAGCTCAAAAAAAAAAAAAAAAAAAAAGTAGCATGTGAGGGAGGGGGTTTGGGCTGGGGAATCTCCCCTCCCCCTCCCCCTCCCCCTCAAAGGTCAAGGGGACCCCTCTAAAATATTTGCCCTCTGCTTCCCTCTAATTATTAGAGATGATTATTTTTTTCCCTTCCCCTCATATATCCTTTAGGGCATCTCTCTCTAGTCATTAAAGATGCCCTAATAAAACTTAGAACGAAATAATGAAAAGAAATAAAAGTGCAGCTTTCAGAATTTCTCAACCACAATTCAACATGAGGTGGAGGAGTTTTATAGTTCAATCCATTCCGTACGCTATCTTCAAATACAACAAGTCCTACGCCCACGAGATAAATATTTTTTCATCCAAAAAAAGACGAAATCTGTTATGGAACAAAATGCTCAGAAAGTGAAAGAAGGTTCATTTCGAAAATTGAAAAAATGTTTCCAAATTGAAAAAAAAAAAAAATATATAGACTCTTCTTATTTCCCAAAACTTATGTATTCCAATTTGTCATTTTTTTGTGTGTGTGTAACAAATTAAAATGCCTTTTTTTTTATTGAAATATTGATCTAAATATGACAAGGGCCTAAGCTCATATGTGGGGATATTTCTTGATTATGTTTCCATTGCATATAAGTAAAATAATATGGAAGGAGAATAACTGTTAGGCATGATGCCCTAAAGGATGTATTTGACATTCTTTAATTGAAATATATTAATTAATTTAAAATTAATTTCTCATATAATCATTTCGATTATGCATTTAATGTATAATATAAACAATAGAAAATTCTAAGTCCATTAAAGAGGCTGTGACTAATATATATATATATATATATATATATATATATATATATATATATATATATATATATATATATATATATATATATATATATATATATATATATATGTATGTTATATTGGAGGATTAAAGTTATATTTAATCTATATTTATTATTATTTTATTACATATAAAAGTACGAGTTCAGAAAATAGAATTTCTTGAATTTTTTGTGAAGACTAATATATTCCTACTTCAATTTTTATTATAAATGGCAAAATAGAAAACAACTTGAAGAAACATTCTTCTACATAAACATTACCACTTGTATCTTAGAAATCATTTTCCTATCAAAATTCCAAAAGTCATATCCAACCACATAAAAACTAATTCCACATAAATGCATAGGTTGATCAACACTGGCAACCACACCGTGGCATTAGAAAAAGGAATATTAGTATAGTACTAAATCAAAAAAAAAAAAATTGTTATGTGAAAAAAGGATGAAATTAATGATACTCGAATTTTCATGGAAATTTTTTCATGGAATACGGGATCGGTTAATGGAAATTGGTGAAATAAAAAAAGTCGGTTAAAACATGTTAAAATGATAAAATTTGGATGAAATTGGTGAACACTAGAAAAGTTGGTAAAAAAACGAGTGAAGCCTATAAAAAGAAGTCCATGAAATTGATAAATACATATGAAATCGCATAACTTTGGATAAAATTCGTGAAAATCGGATAAAACCGGTGAAATTAGTGAAAAACCGATGAAATTGTTTAATATGGTGAAATCAGTGAATAGGGGAACAAATGTAAAGTCGGTAAACACATGTGAAATCAATGAAATATGAGATGAAATTGGTGAAAAAACATGTAAATCAATGGAAAAACGTATGAAATAGGTAAAAACGAGTGAAATCTATAAACAAAAAAGTATAGTTTAACCGGCAAAAATAGGGTGAAACCGAAAAAACAAAAAAAATCGACGAAAAATTGAAAAAAAATTAATGTTGGTTAAACCGATAAAAGAATGGGTAAATAGAATAAAAATATATATTAAAACCATGTGGTCTACATTTTTTCTTTTTTTTTTCTTCCTCCTTTCTTTTTTGTTTTCTTTTTCATTCTTTATTTTTTCTTTCTTATAATATTCTTTTATACAAATCAAATATATTTATTTACTTTGTGTTGCAAACTTAAAGTAATATAGTGTTCCTATCAAAATAATATTGTACAAAAATTCAATTTTTAGTAACAAAATATTAAATGACAAAGTGACAAAAATTTAAATATTGTCGCTAAAATGATGTACATTGACACATTATTGACAAGAAATGTAAAAATATTGTCATTATTGACATTTAGTGACGTCCCAAAAAACGAAAGCTAAAAAAATATAGTGACAATATTTATTGTTACTAAGTTGTCATTATAAAAAATTTAAATTTCAGTGACAAAAAAGTAAAAGACAAAGTGACAAAAATTTATATATTCTCTAGCTTCCAGTCTATATAAAACGTAGTAGTTAGTGACAATATTGACATGTAAAAATATTGTCATTATTGACATTTAGTGACGTCCCAAAAAACGAAAACTAAAAGAATATAGTGACAATATTTATTGTTACTAAGTTGTCATTATAAAAAATTTAAATTTCAGTGACAAAAAAGTAAAAGACAAAGTGACAAAAATTTATATATTCTCTAGCTTCCAGTCTATATAAAACGTAGTAGTTAGCAGAGGTAAGTCTGCCTGTCGCTTTCTTTCATAACAGAGCCGTTATTCCCGGCTGGCATAGAAGTCTCTCGCGCGGGCGAAGTAGATGCATTTCTGGTACTGGTAGTATTGGACAAGCTCTCAGGGAATAATCTAGTGACGAAAGTTGTGAAAAAGTTATCACTATTGACATTTAATAATACCCCAAAAGTGACAATTAAAAAGTTGTCACTAAATTATATTGGCAATATTAGTGACAAATGTCTGGAACTTAAATTGTCACTATTGACAATTAGTGACACTCTTTCAGTGATAATCAGTGAATAGGGGAACAAATGTAAAGTCGGTAAAAACATGTGAAATCAATGAAATATGAGATGGAATTGGTGAAAAAACATGTAAATCAATGGAAAAACGTATGAAATAGGTAAAAACGAGTGAAATCTATAAACAAAAAAGTATAGTTTAACCGGCAAAAATAGGGTGAAACCGGAAAAAAAAAAATCGACGAAAAATTGAAAAAAAATTAATGTTGGTTAAACCGATAAAATAATGGGTAAATTGAATAAAAATATATATTAAAACCATGTGGTCTACATTTTTTCTTTTTTTTTCTTCATCCTTTGTTTTTTTTTATTTTCTTTTTCATTCTTTATTTTTTCTTTCTTATAATATTCTTTCATACAAATCAAATATATTTATATACTTTGTGTTGCAAACTTAAAGTAATATAATGTTCCTATCAAAATAATATTGTACAAAAAATTCAATTTTTAGTAACAAAATATTAAATGACAAAGTGACAAAAATTTAAATATTGTCGCTAAAATGATGTACATTGACACATTATTGACAAGAAATGTAAAAATATTGTCATTATTGACATTTAGTGACATCCCAAAAAACGAAAACTAAAAAAATATAGTGACAATATTTATTGTTACTAAGTTGTCATTATAAAAAATTTAAATTTCAGTGACAAAAAAGTAAAAGACAAAGTGACAAAAATTTATATATTCTCTAGCTTCCAGTCTATATAAAACGTAGTAGTTAGCTGAGGTAAGTCTGTATGCCGCTTTATTTCATAACAGAGCCATTATTCCCGGCTGGCATAGAAGTCTCTCGCGCGGGCGAAGGAGATGCATTTCTGGTACTGGTAGTATTGGACAAGCTCTCAGGGAATAATCTAGTGACGAAAGTTGTGAAAAAGTTATCACTATTGACATTTAATAATACCCAAAAAGTGACAATTAAAAAGTTGTCACTAAATTATAGTGGCAATATTAACTGTCACTAGATTATCACTGAAAGAGTGTCACTAATTGTTAATAGTGACAATTTAAGTTCCAGACATTTGTCACTAATCGCCATTAGTGATAACTTAATATATTTTATCACTATTGCACTTGTCACTATTTTTATTGTGACAAAATTAATATTTTTTCACTAGATATATGCAGAAAGTGATAATTTCAACAATGTCACTTAATATTTTGTCACTAAAATTCATTTTTCTTGTAAAAGGGTGTCACTAATCGTCAATAATGATAACTAACTTCATACACTTGTCACAAATAGCCATTAGTGACAATTTAAAAATATATTTTATCACTATTGTACTTGTCATTATTGTTATTGTGAAAAAATTAACATTTTTGTCACTAAATATATGCAAAAACTGACAATTTCAACAATGTTACAAAATATTATGTCACTAAATTTTATTTTTCTTGTAGTGGTAGTTTTTTTATATATATTAAGTATTTTTCGTAATCGTTCAATGTTGTTCTAGCTATATTTTTATTTATTTCCAAATATGTAATTACAAATTCATTGTGTCATTTTGTGCTATAATTTATGAAATAATTAAGATTGATATTTTTTTATAGAATAAATTTAAACATAAAATATTTTTAAAAAAGAAATAATATGTGAAAAATGC